>VXBC01001745.1:1717513-1734976 GCA_013399945.1 Ploceus nigricollis | reverse complement strand
CAGCTGCCCGGGGCGAGCCCCCGGCCCGCCCGGTGCGGAGGGGGAGCCCGCTCGGTTTCCCCGCGGGAGGTCAGAGTGCGGTCCTGGCAGGCCGCCTGTGGACGCGGGGCAAGGAGCTGGGGGTGCCTGCGAAAGACCCCGATTTGGGTCCGTGTCCCGGGCACAGGAACTTTGTTTGTGAGTGTCCCCGGTGATGCGTGTGCATCCAGTGCCCCGTGAGCGTGTGTCCGGAGGCGTGTCCGCTCGGGAGTCTCCGCAGCCCCTCAGGTGTTGCCCCGTCCGAGTGCAGGGACGTCACTGTCCGGGGACATCACCCGTGTCTGCGGCAGTGGTGGCACTGTGAAGGAGAGGCTTGTCACCAAGGGCAGGACCACGAAGGGTCAGCAAAACCTTGCAGCTCAGTGCCAGGAGAGCTGGGGTAATGTCCTGCACTCCACCTGCAGCGCGAAGCGTGTTGCAAAACACAGGGTGCCTGCGCTTATGTAAACATCAGATACTTGAGTTCCATGCGAAATGGTTAAGGCAGGGCTGGAGTTGTGATGTGGGCTGGCGATTGAGGGGGAGGTTGTAGCTCCCAAAACATTAATTCAAATGTGTGTATACATGCTATCTGTGTAAATCTCTGCAGATGCTCAGGGAAACTTTGGGTTGTGAAAGCATTTGATGGTGTAGTCACCTAGCAGAAAGGAAATACAAGCTTTCCTCTGAACCTGAAAGTATATTTGAAGTGATACAGCCACTACTGTGTCATCTGTCACAATAAAGTTGCTTTGGCTAACTAGAAGTATAATATTTTTAAAGGAAGTGCAAGCAAGAAAAACTGTGTCACTTCATAACCGTGGTCTACATCAGACTTATTTCTGCCTGATTTAGTTTATGATGTGTGAGATCAAACTGAGCAAAGCATTCTTCCCGTGAAGGGTCGATACAGGAGACTGAACTGGCTATCATTTTGAACTCATCGTAGAAGTTTGTTAAACCAAACTTCTATAAAGAAAAAATGAAGTAATAGGAAACACACAGGACATGCACACAAGTCAGTATTAATTACTTTAGCAGCTCCCCACCTCCAAACGAGAAAAGTCCTGCTTTCCTTTCTCCCACGTCTCTCTCTGATCCTTTAATTGCAATCTGATTGAATTTACTTGTTTGGCAGAAACCTAAACCAGAAAAAGCAGATAGTTCACTACGAGGTTAGTCACCCGGATCAAGCAAGGGACCAGTCTAACGAGTGCTGATGCAGAAAAGGTCCTAGAAAGTGTGTGTGGAGGCAGCCGCAGCAGAGAGATGGCTCTGCAGAATGCACCATGACCGTACTCTCCGAGTTGCTTCTTGCTAGCAGTAAGTTGGGACACGACATTTGGGAGGGTGTTTCCTGCTCAGCGTCTTATGGGTGAACAGCACCACCTCTTTGAAATGAACAGCAGATAATTACTGTCCTAATGATGATAAGAGCTGCCTGCTGCAGTCAGCAGATTAAGGAAGCGTGAGACTCCTGTGTGCTGTTACAAATGTTCCGTGTGCAGTGTTGACAGTAAGCCACTGAGATGCCACAGTGTCCCTTCCCGAGGTAGGCCACTATCTGTTTTGTGTAGTCTCAATGGATCTTTAGAATTTGTATTAGAATTCTGGGGAGCAGGGTGCAGAAGACCGCTCACATCTCTCCCCTGCATGCCTCAAGTGGATAAACCAAACCAGGAGGCTGGAGCTGCACTTTTCCCTGTCCTTTCTCCCTAGCTCAGTATCTTTTAATTAGATGCAGTGGAGGGCATAACTTCAGACAGAAGGCTTCAGGGCATGCAAAACAGCCTTGCCTGCAGTTTGGCACTCTTGCAGGTCATGTAGGTTGAACCACTCAGGCAGAGGGGGCTGACTCCAGCTCTCCTGCACAATGGATGGGTAAACACTGGGTGGTAAAGTGTTATACCTGTACCATTACTTTAAAAGGAAGGGCCAAACGCTACTCCAGAGCAACATGAGAGGAGTGTGCTTTCCTTAGCCCTGCACAAAGAAATGTCCATTTAATTGCAGCTTAGTTTACAATCCATTTAATCTCATTGGTAATGCAACTAGTGCTGATGACCACTTCATAGGATGGCATGGGGTATAAATGAAAGGCATTTCTAAAAGCTAGAAGTGGCATTAGGACGTTAAGTATGGCTTTTCCTTCACTTCCTCCATTTCAGGTGTTTACATAGATTCCGGAAGAAAACTATTTTTGTTGGCTGTAGCTGATACTGCTGAATTATTTCAGAACAAGGCCATGAGGGTGAAGCATAGTTCCAAAGATGGACTAAAAAGTTGTTGCTTATTTCTTCCTCTGTGATGCAGTTTCCCATCTACACTGTGCAGTTTTACTGTGACAACAGTTTCTAGGGTTTCACTCTCAGAAGATCACCACAAACCGGTAAAAATAGTCTTCTGAAAAAGAGGAAGAATCACAAAGGACTTTTTGACTCCTTACATTAATTTCTGAAGAAAGCTAAAGTATCGTTGAAAAAACAGTCTGAATTTACCCTCTTGATTCAGAGTAAGTGTTCGCTTAGTAATGATCTGAAATAACCAAAAGAGGTCATTTAAAACTGTTGTCATTCTGACATGGCTGAAAAAAAAAATAAATACAGGAGAGAACAAGGGAAGGAGAAAGAACATTCGAGAACTAAAACTAGAATAGTCCTAAAGAGCACCACGTTGTTTCGGTGAACAAGTAATGGCACATTGCTCAGCAAATTATGGGGATTTTAGTTTTGTATTTAAATCAGAGACAGGTTTATACATGCTGCAATTTTGAAGCAGAGACTACAGCTAGAATAGAGTCCCTTACCTGGATTGTACAAGATGAAAAACTTACTCCAGACTTCCCCCACGTAAAAATTTGCATGGGCAACCTTTGAAGAAAGTAATCTTCAATTTGGCAGCAGTGCCAACAGCAGGAATACCTGAAGCACAGTTCTGGACCCTGCCACAATAAAATATGTGATATGTCAGTACACTAATGTCTGTCAATCATATGAGAATGTCTTTGAACCCTACTTGCACTCTTCAGTAGGTCCCAGTGTTCCCACTGGAGCTGCTCCAGTGGTGTGAAGGAGATAACAGGGTTTCTGTGCTGCTGCTCCTGTCCTCACATGAGAGGGGACAGATTTCTTTCCTGCTGTCACCGCTCAAAGCATAAGCCAGGATACAGGAGGCCTTATGGCACTGTGTATTTAATACTTTATGTTGCTCGTGTTTCTTGCATGGCTGTACAATCCCAAAGAATTAAAGCTATTTATCTGACCATAATATTACACAGTGCCTTGCGAGCTACCTGCATAATATGGAGGGGAGCCAACATGCTGTTTACAGCCCTGAGCCAGAAATGACCCTGCTGGTTTGCCCAGACCTGCCAGGAAAAGCACTGGGCAAGTGTTCTTTCATTCCATGGACATAGCAGGGACCTGCAGAAAGTAACACATTCTTACCCAGTGGGTGCCAGAAACTTACTGCTTCACTTGCAAGTCGTCTTATCTCCCCCTCTTCTACCTCTCATCAATTTTTTTACATGCTCTGCTTCATGCTCCCTGCATCTTGAAGATTTTTAGGCTCAGTGAAATTCTTCTTGTGGTCGCCCAAAGCTGCTGGCTTATCCCAAATCAAGTTCCCAGCTGGTCAGCCAGGCAGGAGCCTTACTACAAGGGCCCATGAGCAACTGATTCTGATGGGTAAGAGATGGGAAAAGTTTTAAGAGGCAGCAATGTCCTGTCATAAAACCAGCCCTGTCACAGAACACTCATGTGCTGCCTTGTTTAAACTCCTAACTTCAAATACATCTTATTCCTTAAATAATAAAAAAATAGACAGAGTTGAGTAATGCTACACACTGCCTGTGTCTACATTAGCAAGAAAAATGGTGCAGTAGGAGCAGACCTATAGAGCAGACTTGTCTGTGGGTTGTGAGCATTTGCTTTGGATTTGCCTCTGTCAGCTCATACACACTTATCACCCATTGATTGGAGTGTGTTTTCAGTTCAGTTTCATGTGAAGAGAGCCCTGTTCACATGCTTTGAGACAGTTCTGTTATGCAAACTAAAGCACCATAAGTGGACTTTCAAGGTAAACTCTTGAGCTGAATTAAAATACTCATGTTTATGCACCCAGTGTTAAACAAGGTGTGGCACTTTTGCAGTGTTAGAAACAGAAATGAATAACTTTGAAGTTAAAATTAGGTAAGGCTGATATTTTAACACTTTTTTCCCTGTTGTCCCACTCCTTTTAGTTTTAGCATTCTTATAAAAAAATGGAGACACTTGCCCTGCTGTATGTTAACAAAGGAGGAGTTAAATGTTCAGCAAAAGGGAGAAGAGGAAAAGTAGAGGTACTGGCTTGAAGATGAGATAGAGCTAGTGCATATAAAAGGGGAAATAAAGGGAGCAGAGATGAAAAGAATGTTTCTGCTGTTCTTATTTGCAGCTTTATCTCTGGGAAAAGAGAGGCATCTTAATCACCCAGTCCAGAAGATGGCAAACTTGACAGTACTATTTTTGCCTGGGATTAGTAGAATTTTTCTCCTGCCTAATCCACCTTCTTGATGATTTAACTTTTGCTCAGTTAGATTCTTGTATCTGTGGACAGGCTGGGCTTTGTGCAGTGGCCCATTACTCTCCCAAATGGCTGTGGCCAAGAAGCTGAGCTTGTCCTTTCCTTCTGTGTCTGTGGTTCTCTTAACCAGAGATCATCCTCTTGTTCCTGTGAAGTGAAAAAATAAAAATAATCTCAGTTGCTAATTCCATTCTATAGGAAGTGTGTCTAGAGGGAAAACCCAACTCTCTGTGCAGGCTGTTTTTCAGCTCCATGGTGCATAGGGAAGAATGAGTTTGGATCAGAGATTCCCTGCTGTTTTCTCCAGAAGTCTTGCAGCCACTTTCCCGCCTCGGTCCACTCTGCTTAGGGAGCTGTGAAAGAGGAGTTTGGCAGAGTGGGAGCTGCTGGGCAGAGCCTCTTGGCAGCAAGGAGCAGGGACTCTTGTCCTGTTGCTCCAAATGGCAGAAGCAAAGCAGCGCAGCGTTTCCTGCTGCTGGCATATCCAAAGGTGACATCCAGCTTGCCAGAAGGCAACCATAACTCCAAAAGCTGCTGTGCTAATTCAGGCTGCTTCAGGGGCGTGGTAGTAGGGCAGGAGTACTGATGTTGTTATCAGCAGAAATTGTTTGTTATTTAATAGATAGTTTATCAGTGTTCAGAAGGGCACAGGCCACATCAGAATGACCATTGCTACCCCATATCCACTGCCATTTGGGGATTAAAGTTTGTATCTGCAGCATGCAACTGGCCCAGTTGTAAAACTGAGAAAATTATCCCATGCAGCAAAACTGTAGGTGAACTGCAGTCCAGAGTACTAACTAGTTACTCTAGATATCACAAGAATTTAGACTGATGTAGTGACTTTTGAACAGCAGCCATGTAGTGCAAGACCAGGCTTTAAGTTTATAGTTTCTAAAAACATGGATGCAGTGTGTATTATTAGTAACTCTCTATTTGCAAGGGTTCATAATTCTTTTTCCTTCAGAGCAGCATTACCCACACCATGACGTGATCTCCTGCGTAGAGCTAAAAAGGAGCACGGCTGACAAATGAGACAGGTCTCAGAAAGAGTAGGAACACTAGTTACATTATAGTATTCAGTCATACTTTAATTATGCCTACAGAAATGGCTAGAGGGAAAAAAAATGGTAGAAATGGACTGTTTTGCAAAATATTAGTGGTTATTAGGAGAGTGGGAGACCCTTTAAAACAAAGGTTTAAAACCATGCATATTGATGAACAGCAGTAAATTGTGCTTTGCCTGTATTTCTGATTTTTCTCCCCTTTGCTCAGAAGGGGGAAACATTTTTCCACAGTAAACCTCAGCTTTTAAACTTTTGATCTAATCTGATAGTAAAACTTCATATTTTTTACCACTTTCCATTTCTTAAAGCCAGTTCTTCCTATGTTTATTAAATTCAGCAGGAAGATTGGCTCATGAACAAAGAATCCCCATTTGTATGTTTCTGAGTAAAAGGCCAGTAGAAAATACTACTTTTTTTTTTTTTAATCATGTGAATTGCTCTAATTCTTTGAGTTACTCCTGTATCCCCAGAGAGCCCGTGTGATGAACTCTCTTTGCCAATTCCCTCTTTCCCCCTCAGCTGGTGTTCAGGGCAGCAGTGGGGGTGGAATGGGACAGAAGTGGCCTGTGTAAAAAGCATGGAAGAGCAGGAGGGGAGAGGGATGGCTTGGGTAAGGCATTTTGTAGGGGAGTTTGGAGCTGCTGTTTTGGAAGGGAGAGCAGGCTGGATGTGCAGGAGGGAGGTTGCCAGGCTCTGGGAGCAGAGAGCCGTGGTATGTGGGGCTGGCCAGAAAGCAGCCTGTGGCGAGGAAACCAGCGTGGGACACAAAAGGAGGAAGGAACAGCAACAAGGAGGCAGGGAAAACCGAAAGAGGGGTGGCAGGAGGCTGAGGAAATGGGGAGCAGCAGCTCAGTTTCAGGAGGCAGCAGGTACACATCTGGACACAGTAGAACATGAGCCCAAAAGGATCTAGAAAAGAGCCCCAAAGTTCCCAACTCCAGGGCTCCCTCCCAAGGGATTTGCGGGGATGGAGAGGGCCTTAAAATGGCTCCAGCCTGTTAGCACTGCCAGACACGTATTTAAATAACATGACAGAGTTTCTCATTTCCTCTCACAGTAGTGACTAGACTTGGCCTTGCTTATTGGAAGCCTTCCATCCATCATACACTTCTCGGCAGAATGTGCATTTCATCACCTTTTATTACTGCTCCATATAAAACATGACCACCTCCTGCTACTACTACTCCATTAGCGCAGGTAGCAGAGCTCCATCCACTGCTCCTGATTTCAGCTAGGATGATAAGTAGTGTGGATGCCAGTATTGTGGTATGTGATGAATTTCCCCTTTTTTTGAGCAGGGTGAGAGAACACACAGGCTTGCAAAGTAGAGCAATAAAGTTACAGAAGGCCAGAATTAAAGTGGTTTCTGGTATCCCAGTTCAGCGCCTTGTGCACATGCCTTTAGAAACACTAATTGCAACACTTCCTGTGCCACTGTGTATTAAGACATATTATATTTACAGTCTGCTATGTGGCAGTGTTTATTGCATGCTTTGTGAAACTCACCTAGACAACAGAATTTAATTGAATCGTGGTGTTCTGTGTGACGCTTCTCACTGTACTACCAGAGTGCTTCACAAATATTTGCTTTTCACTTGAGCCACAGATGAATAATCTGGAGGCATTCCTAACTTAGGCTAGGAGTTACCTCGCAGAAAATGCAAGGAAAAAACCCCTTCCACTTTTCTTAGCTGCTCCATATGAAATGCTTCTGACTGATTTTTTTTTTCCAAAAATACCACATGCGTAGTAGCAGTGGATTTTAGTTACAGCTTTGTGTACCCAGTAGTTCACAAATCAGATGCAAATCCGAAGTTGCAGAGTTAGAAAAGCGAGAGTATCTTACTGGAGGTTGCCTGAGGAGCTCTGAAATTAAAGCTGAAAGAACTCATTGAGGTGGGAGTGGGACTGAGGTTTTTTGGACGTTGTAATGATATTAACCATAAAGTTTTTCCCTTCCCCACCCCCTTTTTTTTTTTTTAATCTAGCTTCTTGCCACGTTCATTGTATTTGTCACATAATTTGGAAATGAATCACAGGCTAAAGTGTGATTCATGTATTTCAGCATTATCCATGTCATATATTGAATGAGGCCAGAAAATGTAATCCTGTAAATTTTTGCATTTCAATGACAGTTTTGCTATAATTATGTTCCTGTTAAAGTATTTTCTTCTGTACAGAGTAATTCATCTGGAGTCTGTCTCCCAAGATGCAAATGCAGTATCAGGGATTAACACCATGCCCTGTGTTGATAATGTATGATGTAAAATACATGTTCCTAATGACATGTTCAGAAAAGCTATAGTTCGGTTCATGACAAATACTTGTCTAAACTTATTTACAACTCTTCCTTTTTATTTTCTCTCAGGATATCCTTTTGCCTTGTTCCAGCGCTATTTCCTCTTCCAGAAGGAGACCTACCTCATTCACCTCTACAATGTGTTCACGGGACTCTCAATCGCTTACTTCAATTTTGGTAAGATGAGTTTGGGAAGAGAGAGCTGCCTGGCCCAGGGCATGCTGCAATTTGGGAAGACCTATACATGTAATTTCTATTTCTCATCTCTCTCTTTCTTTTTCCTGCCCACAGGGACGCAGTTTTTTCATTCCCTGATATGTGTCCTAATCCAGTTCCTGATACTGAGACTAATGGGTCGCACAATCACTGCCGTCATCACCACGTTTCTCTTTCAGATGGTAAACCCTCTTTCTTAGTCCCTGGGTTTGTAGAAGGGAGGCCTCTGTTCAGTTTAGCACTTCTGTAGCAACTGTGGGTGGAAAAGTGGAGGCAGATCAAAACCAGCTGGAGGAATTAGTTTGAATAACCCAAACAATGGTTTCTTTCAGACATACCTTATGGCTGGATATTATTTCACAGCCACAGAGCATTATGACATCAAGTGGACAATGCCACATTGTGTCTTGACACTTAAGTTGATTGGTGAGTGACACCTCTCTTCTCTCTCTTGCACTCTGCAAGCTGTGCCCATCCCAGGGCTTCAAGTCACTGTTTCTCACCTCCAGGTCTGGCCATCGATTACTATGATGGAGGAAAAGATCCGGTGAGTTAGACACCATTTCTTCGTCATTCCATGCTGTCCCAGTGAGCTAGAGATCAGAAAATCAAGTTCAAAGGATGTGAGTTAGCAAGCTGCATTGTTAGGTAAAAGCCACAGCTGAGAGGGGAGCCTCTGGGAGTGTTTGAGGGCACTGAATTCTAGACTGGAACAAAATAATTTGGAACAGAGACAGTAGTGATTAGAGATGGACAGAAGGTGTTCCAGTTATGGCTGAATATTACTCTGCACCCTTCCAAATTCCCCACCATCTCCTTCCCCCAAATCTATTGCTTCAGATTCCCAATCACTGATGCTCTGTGTCTTGTGGGTAGTGTACCTTTAACTTGCAGACAATCAATCCTGGATCTCAGTTCCCATCTTCCTTTCCTTTGATTAGTCTTACCATGTGCTTGTCAATGGTTGCCCTTTACCATCTGTTAGGACCCTGTTTTTAGCTCAGATGAAACAGAGAAGTTGCACAGCACAGTGTTTGGGAGAGGGCACTACGTGTGCTACAGTCCCTCAATCCTGCTTCAAGTACCTGCATTCCCCATCTCCTGTTTGAGGCCTGACCAAGTCTGTAGCATCCATGGAATCACTGCTGACTGCAGGAAAATGAGAGTTTCAAGATGAAACTTCCTGAGCTGAAGCTTCAAGTATTTAAAAACAATTTTTGCATCAAGAAGTAGGAATTGTATCGCGATAAGGTCTTGGGAGAGTACATGAAATTGCAATCAGGGACTGGAATAGATCAGCTTCAGTGCTCCTGCTATGCCTACTCTGCTGCCAGGGATGCATGTCAGTGGATCCCTTCCATGTTTGGAGCTTATTTGGGAATAGAGACCTGTGCAACTGGTCTCAACCATTGGATCTTGTTGCTGTTTGGAGGGGGTGGGCATAGAGAGGGCTGGGGAGAGGAATGGACATGAAGTGTAAAGTTCCATGTCCATGGGGAGCAAGAACTGAAACCAGTAAGGAGGCAGGGTTAGGACATAACATGGAGAGCTAGTATGAAACCCCTGGGATGATGTTAATGCCACTCCCTTTGGTACAGGAGTTCCTGACCCCTGAGCAGCAGCGATTTGCTGTTCGAGGGATTCCTACCTTGCTGGAGGTCTCAGGATTCTCCTATTTCTATGGTGCCTTCATGGTTGGGCCTCAGTTCTCCATGACAGACTATCAGAAACTGGCAAGGGGTGAGATGACTGACGTTCCAGGCCAGAGACCCAATAGGTAATACAAAGCTGCTTGGCTTCTCCCCTTCCTATGATCCTAGAATGCCAAATCCTCCACGTTCCCTGCAGCAGACTGCCTTCTTACCTGGACACAGAAGTACTGTGACCAGAAGTGATTTACGAGACAAGGCAGTCTTTCAAAAGTTGCTCGTAACTCTGCTTCATGTCCCAGCATTGTTCCAGGGCATGAACATCAACAACCATTTGGCATCTTTAGTACAGATTCAGTTCCAACCTGGTAATGTTTGCATCCCAGCTTCCAAATGGAGGCAGCTGCTGCAGTGGAATGTGGTCAATCCCTGTCGCTGTCTCCCCTACCTCCTCCTCTCCACCTGTTTTTAAAACTGTGAGTTTGATGTTCTCTTTCCAAGGCATTTCTCTGACCTTTGTATTTTTCTTTCTCAGTTTTGTGCCTGCTCTCAAGCGTCTGAGCCTGGGTCTCCTGTTTCTAGTAACCTACACCTTGTCAAGCCTGTACATCTCTGATGAGTACCTCATCTCAGATGACTATATGGTATGTATTCACTTGGCCCTGTGGGGTGTGGAAGAATTCCACTTCTCTGGTGGGCACTGGATCTACAAGAGTGGAATTATTTTTTAATTGCTTTTTTTTTTATTTTTGCCTCAATTTAAAAATAAGTTGGCAACTAGTGATAAGATTTTCCACAGCTAATTTGGCTTTACCGCCTGTCCTGATGATTCCATCTGATGCAGAACAGGAATGTGTTAAGCAGAACTGAAACAAATGAAAACTTTTACAAATAGATAATTGATCTTAAATGCTACTGTTGGTTTTGGAAACCTAACGTACATATTTTATGACCTTTCAATGACTTTCCTTTTAACTATTATGTGCAGAGAATTTCACTAGAGTAACTTGTAAGGCTTACCATAATCTTTGACGTTCTTGGAAAACTCCTAACAAATAATTCCTACCGGCAGAGTAGCAAGCATTTTGATTATGCTAAACCCAGAGTCTTCCCAAACTCTACCTATTTCAGTACAGCCAAATATTACCAAAGGAAAGAGAATGATGTGTAAGTTTGCATAAGCCTGGCAGCCCAGAGGGTAGGTTTTAACACAGATTAAAACAAAAGACGGTGATGAAATACCTTGTGTCATTATGGCCACTGAACTCCAGGTTTTATTTTTACTCTGTTTCACTCTTATCTCTGCAGGAGAAGCCTTTCTGGTTCCGTTGTGGTTACATATTGATCTGGGGCAAAGTGATACTCTACAAATACGTAACTTGCTGGCTTGTTACGGTGAGTCTAGATGTCGTTCCAGAAGTAAAAGACAAATGAAAAAAGGTCCAAGCCTCTTGGACGTAGCACTAAATGGAAGAAATCCAAATATCTGGATATCAGTGCAGGTCAGTTCAGCTTGCTTTAAGTTAGCAAAGGCTAGCTAACTAAAAGGCAGTTTTTAATCCATTTGTTCCATCTGTAGTGATGCTCTCAACACAGTGAGAGTCAGCATTTCCTCAACTCTGCTTCTCCAGCAAAAATAGGGCAATATTTTCATCTTATCTTTCTTGTGCATTTTTTGATAGGAAGGTGTCTGCATCCTTGTTGGTCTGGGGTACAATGGGAAAGACAAGAATGGAAAGCCTTTGTGGAATGCCTGTGCCAACATGAAGGTCTGGCTGTATGAGACAACACCTTTGTTCACAGGGACCATTGCTTCTTTCAACATCAACACCAATGCTTGGGTTGCCCGGTGAGCAGGACAAAGTTCTCCTTCTGTAATGTGTCAGTTCTCTTCTGTCAGCAGAATCAAGACCTTAGGCTAAGCGGGAGCATTAGAGGAAGAATCTTCCAGTTTTCAGTTTGTGCACCTTTTCCCATGTTTTGCTGCTGTGCCCTTAGAAACAGGTTATTGGGGTACTGGGTTAGAGAGATCTATTAATTCACCTGGAAGGGCAGTTCATTAATAAAGGCAAGCAGCTGATGGCAGCAGAGACTAGAATGGGACTACAGCGAGCCCTTGGGGCTGCCTGCCCGCTCAGCCAGCCACAGAGCTGCTCTGACAGCTGCTTCCTGCATCATGGCTCTTGGTGCTCCCCACTCCAAACTCAGACGGGTTTTGGTTCAGCTCTTGCTGGGACGCACAGCTAAATTGTATGTAATGACCCCCTCCTCCCCCTTATAGCTGGGATTTCTTTAAGATGGTTTTGATGCAGGTTTTGCCCTGGTCATGCTGTTCCTGCCACCACGGGGTGTGCAAGGGCATCGGGTCCCCTGGGCCCTTCATCCCTGACACAGCCAGGGGAGGGCAGAGAATAACCTGGAAGCACTTTGTTTCTTTTCTCCTCTAGCTACATCTTCAAGCGCTTGAAGTTCTTGGGCAACAAGCTGCTGTCACAGGCACTGGCCCTGTTCTTCCTGGCCATTTGGCATGGGCTGCACTCTGGCTACCTGGTGTGCTTTCAGATGGAGTTGCTTATAGTCATCGTGGAAAGACAGGTGAGCTTTGTCTGACTTACCAGAACGGGGGGGCCTGCGTTAGCCTCTTCCCCTGAGTCTGGAAAGTGCCACACTGAAGGCTTTACTTGCATTAAATATGAAAAATAGCTGCTCGCTTTGGAATTGGTTTTCAAGCTTGGCAGGGTTTTGTTCTCAAGAGTTCAGTAGGTTGCTGCCTTCTGCGTGGGCAAACCATAAATATATTGCAGAAGCTGACAGGGAGAGAACTGGAAAACTTGGCATAGGAGCAGAGGGCAGCTGAAGTGCTTGGCAGCTGGAAAGATTGGAGGACAAACACATGAGCTGAATGCCTCTGTTAAATCTCCTAGTACTGAGAGAAAAATGTTCCTTATTAAAATGTATTTTCTTAATTAAAACTTTGGCCAGGACAGGGTATTTAGCTACTTTTTTAGACTAGCTGCTTACTAAAACACATCTTACACAGCCGGATACAGAACTTTTGCTCCAGAACCTGCATATACAGCCACAGGACATCCAACTGTTAAGAATTCTGGTTTTTTTTCTTTAAATTAGGTCATGAATCTTGTTCGGGACAGTCCTCTCCTAAGCACTTTGGCCTCCATCACTGTCTTGCGGCCCATCTTCTACGTGCTGCAGCAGACTAACCACTGGATGTTTATGGGTTACTCCCTGGTGCCATTCTGCCTTTTCACCTGGGACAAATGGATGAAGGTATTTAGTAGCTACAGACGACCCCACATCGTCAACCCTGTTCCTTCCATCCCCTCCCCTGTGTTCTTGGCTTAAAGCTGGTTGCTGATCCCCAACCCTGCCTTTCTCTTTACAGGTGTACAGGTCTATTTATTTCTCCGGCCACGTGTTGTTCTTCACCTTACTGCTGGTGTTGCCTTACATTCGCAGATTAATTGTGCCACGAAAAGAAAAGCTAAAAAGAGCAGAATAACAGCCAAAAGGTAAGGCTGTATGAGGTAGAGACCAGGAGGTAAAGTGGGGCAGCAATGCTGCAGCCCAAGGTGAAAGGCAAACATCGAATCAACCAAAGCAAATATAGGGCTCCTCTGTTTTTCAGATTGTACCACCTGTGCATTCGTAGGAGTTGATTTAACACTCCGGAAGCAAAGCATCACCTGCCAAGTTTGCTGTGTTGAAGTATGACTATTTTTCAACGCGAGGAGGGGGAAGGAGAAAGCACAGGGTCAGAGACCCGAAAGGAGGGGATCCGAGCGAGCCTCCTTGAGACCCTCCACCTTCTGTCTGTTGCCTTATCTCTGCCGCCCCGCGGCCGGCACTCGTCTCTCCGCTGATACCAGATGATTGTACCACACTCACGGCAGGTGCTGCGTTGGATTGGAGCCACCTTCTGACTTTTCTACGTTTGTCATCTAAGATAAAAATTGCTCCTGGTCTTTTTAACATCGGCTTCAGCTCCTTTCCTCTTGGGTGCCTCGGTGTGGGAGTGTGAACTGTCACATGCCGCTGAGCAAGGCGATTCTACAGGACCGAGTGACACCAGGGTGAGCAGGGCACAGCTAAGAATTCCACTTCTGTGACAAATTTGGGCCAAGTCCCTGCTATAAGGGGATCCAGCCTGCCCACATATGAAAAGTGAGAAAGTAAAATTCACGAGCGCTTTTTACTCAAAAAAGGTACCTTTAATAGGAGGAAAAAGGGTCAGTGGGGCAGTCCATTTAAAGTCTCATTGCTTCAGAAGCTACAAGGACGAAGCTGAAGTGTTTTCCAGGAGCCCAAAGCTGCACCAGGTCCACATCCAAGTTAAAGAGCCCTTCCAGAATGTGAAGTCACTGTATACAAGTCCATCATGACAGCAGTAGCAGCAGAAGCTCATACTACTCCCCACACTTCCTCAAAGGCAGTAGTAATTTTAGCACACGTCAGGGCAGCAGAAAGGGGATAGTTGCTGATGGAGACCATCTTTTCTGTATAGTCAACATTGACCTGGGAGAAGAGGGGGGGAGGAAATAGGGAAAAAAAAAAAAACACCACAAGTTGCAAAAAGTTTTCACTGAGCCCCATCTCCGTTAGTACAAGAAAGACAAGGAGCCACTGGAGAGGGTCCAGCAGAGGCTAGACGGATTATTGGGACATGGAACCATCTCTTAGGAGGAGAGACTGCAGAGCCTGTTTTGTTTAGGAAAGAGGGGATCTGAGAGGGGATCTCATTAATGCACATAAATATCTCCAGGGTGGGTAACAAGAGATGGTGCCAGACTCTTTCCTCTGGTGCCCGGCCACAGGGTAAGGAGCAGTGGCCATAAACTGAAACACAGGAAGTTCACCTCAACAGGAGGAAGAGCAGGGTGGCAGAGCACTGGAACAGGCTGCCCAGGGAGGTTGTGGAGTCTCCCTCTCTGGAGGATTGGACTGGATGATCTCCAGAGATCTCTTCCAACCCTAAGAACTGCAGAGGCACAGTATTTCCTCAGCAGGGAAACTGCCAGCCTCCACTAATGCCCTCCCTTGGGAGGGAGAACAGTCTCAAGTGTTGCAGTTTTGAGCCTTTTTTGTGACAAGCATACATGGGAAAATGGGGGGCTGGGTGGAGGGGAAACCAAGCTAAAAAAGGGCAGATAAAACCTCCATACTCAGAACAAGACTGAAACCTTTTTACAACCCCAGATAAGGGATACACACACTTACTGAGCCATGGGCAAAAGCTCCCACCACAATGACAACTGGCTCTGCTGCAGGAACCAGCTCACGCAGATCCGACACCTGTGACGCTGCAAAAGAGGTGCCAATCTTCAAACAGCCCACGGGCAGGTGGTCAGTGACTGGATTCTTAATCACCTGCAGAAAGCAGAAAATTAATAGGGATGTAGAAGTAACAGACCCTCCTGACACATAGCTAGATCCATTGTTTGCTAAAAGCAACAAACAAAAAATTAATCAGCTGGTTGCAGGCTGCATCAGGAGCTCATGACTGGTGTATCTGGAGCAGTCCATCCTCATTGTCCTTGGTATTTACAAAATACAGTGATGCTGTCATTCCACAATGAACACTGCGTACACAATTCAACATCACAGACTGCCCTTGCCCAAAAATCAAATCCCCTTGAGGTACACATCCTGTTTCCCTGTCCCGCTGATTACCCACCAAGTACACCCAGGTTCTTGAGCAAAAACAATCCCAGATGGGTTGAGATATGCCCAGGATACAGGTGATGTAGAGGTAGATGAGTCTTGGCTGTGAGGAACAGTAGAACGAGTAGCAGAGCTCCCCATGACCAGCAGTGCAATTCCTGAATAATCCAAAATTGAAAAAGTCCACAAGACCTTCTCCCAAGTGACAGTAGGCAATATGGAGTAGCCAGAAGCTGAGGCACAGCACTGCTCCCAGGAAGAGCATCCCAAACACCACCTTCTCCTGTAAAGAAGCCATGAAGTACTCATTGGGCAGCAGGGTCAGGATCCCCAGGCACAGGGACAGCACAAACCCCAGCAGGTGTGTCCAGATGTTGCCAGTCTCAGTGTGTACCTGGAAGATGCTCTTGAAACAGGCACAAAAGGATGGCATGGAGGACCTATAGTCCCCTTTAGGCAATTCTGTCTCATCTTGGCTGGCAAGCAGGCTGCTGTTGGGATTTAAAAGCACTCTCCTTCTTTGGGGAATCAGGATTTTCCAGAAGAAAGTTACAAAACGCATTTAAGTCATGGTTAGTTCTTCTGGGAGTCTTGCTGACCTGCCTGCTGACCTGTGTCCTCGGGCAGGTGCACTGGCTAGGGCCAAGCATTCTCTGCCAAGATGACATCACCATCACCTTCCTCAGGCTGCTGCTTTTCTGGCATTTCCAGCAACAAGGGTAGTTCTTGATGTGAGAAATCTGATATCATGACAAATCCTTTGTCCCTGTGGTTTATCCAGTCTTCCCCTCTGTGACTGGAGAAGCCATTCAAGTTAATTATATCTTCATTTCCACCTCTCTGCCTTTTTAAAAGCTGTACCCAAAAAGTGTCATCGCCCAGGCGTGGCAGTCAGGCTCACGTGAGGAAACAGATCCCTCAGCTCCAAAGACAGGTGTGTTTGGGGTTTCCTTCCTGCAGCAGCAGCAGCTCCTAGCCAGGTAGCATGTGGGAGAGCCCCCCTGAAACCAGGGCCCCCAGAAAGGATGGGGCAGAATAGAATAGCAACCACACCCACAACCAGGTCCCCCAACCAAAAAAGCACCTCCCATCCCTCCAAAAAAAATCCCTCCTACATTGCCATTAGAATGTTGCAACATTAGCTGTGAACAGTTACAGAATATTTACCTTCAGCAGTTTCTGAGGCCCATCAGCTGCTCTAACACTGAGCTTATGCAGCAGCTGAACTGGCAAAGAGAAAACAAGAAAAAAAATCACTTAAGCTGTGTGGTGATTTGCTGGACAAATCCCATATTTTGCCTGAGCTGAGGTACACAAAAAGTCCACCTTTAGAGTTCCCATCACAGTCTGAAAAAAGTTATTTTGCTGACAGCACAGCCTCCTGCAGGCACTCCCCACTGTGCTAAGGAGCACACAGCTGGGGTATGCATCCTGGAACATCCCAGAAAGATGCTTTCACTTCTGTGCTCTTTTCTCACTTTCACATTTTAAGGTCGGTGCCAGTTTTTGACTTTTCCCGAAGTTCCCCCAGTCCTGACCATCTTCCTGCATTATTCTACAGCTCGTGTAGAGTTTGAATTGCTTACCCATAAGCCCACAGAATCGATCAAAAGTTCTTGGGATTCTGGTTTGGGGATTGACTTCAATGAGAACATTCTTCTTGGTGTGGATATAAACCTGCAGGAGCCCAGCCCGATTCAGGGGGCTGTCCATGAGCATCAGGAGACTCTGAAAGTGAAAAGCACACAGTAGTGGAAATAGAAAGGCACCAGAGAGAAAATTCTAGGGAAAATTGACGGTTAGCCCCCACAAATGCAGAAGGGACCAAGGCTGAGGCTGAAAGCTCATCCCACTATGGGATGTAACACTATAATGCTAAGAAATCAAGCCCAGACGCAAACAGCGACTCAGCCTAAAACCCACCAGCGTAGCGGGGGAGGCCAAACTCGGCCCCGGGCTCCAGGGGCACAAG
>VXBC01001745.1:1692150-1717005 GCA_013399945.1 Ploceus nigricollis | reverse complement strand
CACCGCGCTTAAGCTGCTGCTGGGCGCCGGTGCCCTGGCCTACGGCGTGCGAGAGTCCGTCTTCATTGGTGAGTGGAGTCCCCCCCAACCCCTCAGAGCCTTCGCGCCCGCTGTCCGCGCTGACCAAAGCCTCGCTCTCTCCCCGCAGTGGAGGGCGGCCAGCGCGCCATCTTCTTCAACCGCATCGGCGGCGTGCAGCAGGACACCATCCTGGCCGAGGGGCTGCACTTCAGGTAGGACCCGGCCCCTCCCGGCCCCCACTCGGGCCCGGTGGGGCCCTCTCCCCTAACGCGCCTCCGCCCCCGCAGGATCCCCTGGTTCCAGTATCCCATCATCTACGACATCCGAGCGCGGCCGCGGAAAATCTCCTCCCCCACTGGTTCCAAAGGTGAGACAGAGGGGCCACGAGGTGGGAGGCACGGGACAGGAATTCCACCGCAGTGCTGGCGCTCCTCAGACAATTATGGAATGTTAAGGGCTTGCAATAGACCTTAAAAGTCGTTTAGTCACAATTTTTTGCCGCGGATAGTGACACCTTTCACCAGACCAGGTTGCTCAAAGCCCCATCCGACTTGGTCATGAACACCTCCGGGGCTGGGGCATCCACAGCTTCCCTGGACAGCCTGTGCCAGTGCCTCACCACCCTCACCGCAAAGGATTTCTTCCCGATATCCAACGGAAATGTCCCTCTCCCCGTTGGTGCCGCCTGCTCCTTATCCCGTTGCTGACGGAGAGGGACCGGGGAGGGGCTCTCAGCTGCCCCGCGGGCCCCTGACCCCGGCTGTCCCCGCAGACCTGCAGATGGTGAACATCTCGCTGCGGGTGCTGACGCGGCCCAACGCGGCCGAGCTGCCCAGCATGTACCAGCGCCTGGGGCTGGACTACGAGGAGCGCGTGCTGCCCTCCATCGTCAACGAGGTGCTCAAGAGCGTCGTGGCCAAGTTCAATGCCTCGCAGCTCATCACACAGAGGGCCCAGGTGAGCCCTGCCGTGGCAGGCCTGGGGCAGCTCGCAGAGGAGCTGCTGGGCGGGGGGAGCCTTGTGGCAGGTGAAGGAAGGGTGGCTGTGTTCAGCTGGGGGGTGGTGCATCCACGTGGGAAGCGTGTCCCACGTGCAGTTTGATTCTAGTACAGGTACAGTTGCTGGATTGGCAGCTTCCGAGGAGGAGACTGGGTCCGTTGGTGCACAGAGTGCAAAAGTGCACCAGAGTGTAACACCAGGGGAGGAAGAGCTGGTTTGCCTCGTGGTCCACAGGTGTCTGTGGAACTGGCTTTAAAAGTACAGATCTTAGATTGACTGTCAGAGCAAATTAACATTTTTGAAAGATCTGAGAAGCAGTGGGAATGAGCAGTTAACAAAGCACTGACCTATCAGTGATGGATGCTTCAGAAGGGTCGGAAATAACTTCTGTTTACAATCACAGAATGGGTCAGGTTGGAAGAGACCACAGTGGGTCCTCTGGTCCAGCCTCCCTGCTCAAGCAAGGTCATCCCAGAGCACATGGCACAGGATTGCATCCAGATGGTTCTTGAATGTCTGTAGTGAGGGAGACTCCACAAGCTCTTTGGGCAACCTGTTACAGTGCTCTGTCACCTGAACAGTAAAGAAGTTATTCCTTATATTCAGGTGGAGCTTCCTGTGTTCTGGTTTCTGCCTATTGCCTCTTGTCCTATTGTTTGACATCACTGAGAAGAGCCTGGCTCAGTTGTCTTGGCACCCTCTCTGCAGGCACTGATTAGAAAAAGCCTAGAGTGTTCTCTGGGGGAGTGTTGCAAAATATTAGAAATATCTAGCTTATAAATGCCTGTTTGTGAAAGTTTGTGTTGTAATAGTTTGATTGCTAGGGATTCCGAGAGTTCTCATCCCCTGTAGCAGCTGGCACAGAGAGGAGGTGCTGGTCTTGTTGTAAAAGGTTTTAGAGGGCGTCCTGCAGGACCAGGAGGGTGCTGAAGAGCAAAAGTTGTTAGATGAAATACAAAGCATCTCTCAGCTATCAGAGACCACGTCTCTGATCCATGTCAAAAGAACCAAAGAGTAGAACTGAGTGTCCTGGTTTTGCTATAAGAAGTGATCTGTATCCCCCTGGTGAGGGGCTTCAGCTTTTTGTGCTCATCCACGTGGAGTGCACTGGAGGGATTTGTTAGTCTTCATGTAGGAAGAGAATGTGTGGAGGGGATGGGACAGCAAAGAATATCTGAGAGTTTCAGCTATGCTGGAAGCAAAGACTGTTAAGCATCTGTGATCTCAGGTAAGAATCATTCTTTGATCTCTGAAATTTTGGAACAAACGGAATTGCACTTGTCTTCTTGTCATGTATCCATCCAGTGCTTGTTATTAGAAAGTGATGTGGTATTGAAGGGATTGATAGAAAAAAGCTAAGCGACTTCATGTAGTTGTGCACTCACAGTTCACGCAGGAAAGGTTTCTGTTACTATTTACAGTTCTGCTCAGAAACAGCTGCAGTAAAAGTAAAAGCAAATGCTCGACTGGCCAAGCATGTGATACTGTAGCAATAGTCTCTGTTTAAGTCAATATTTGGTGCAGGACTTGTCAGGCTGCCTGAAAAAGGTGCTGGGAAGTAAGTGTAGAATAAATCAAAGTATCTAACAGCAACACCCACCCAAAGCAGCCAAAGAAAGTGGAGTAGCTACACTAGACAAGTAGCTACTGTAATTAAGAGATGTGATACAGCTTAAAAAAAATTATGTGGTCATTTCTTTTTTTGTGTTGGAGTACAGTTATGAAAGCACAGCCTGCAAACAGTGGCAAATCCAGGGTGGATAAAGAAATGCTTATTGCCAAAACTGTGGGAACTATGGAACTGGATGTGGCAGGATGTGAAAGCAAAAGACGCTTTCAAGGTTTTTTGCTTTCACAGTGTTACTTGCATAGAACAGTTTAGTAGTAACTATAAATCAGCTATAACAGAGTTTTGAAAATGCATTTTGTGGCTGTGTATATGTTACTCAGAGATGGTGTTGATGTCCATGGTTTGGAGCTTGGGTTGGGGAATGTCTCTCCCAACACTGTGAAGAGCAGTCCTGCTTTGCTTTTGGAGTGCTCAGGAAGTGAGAAACACTCTGTGCTTGGTACTACTCCTGTTGCTGTGTTTGTGTTTCAGGTGTCTCTGCTCATTAGGCGAGAACTGACAGAGAGAGCCAAGGATTTCAGCCTCATCCTGGACGATGTGGCTATCACAGAGCTCAGTTTCAGTCGCGAATACACAGCTGCTGTGGAGGCTAAGCAAGTGGGTGAGTTCTATTGGTGCCTGAAAGGGGTGGATTGCCTTACCTTTTCACTGAGTTATTAAATGAGGAACTGGAATTTGGGCTAGTGTGTCACTGCTGTGCCACTGTATAAGTACAGGTACAGGGTTACAAATCTCTAAGCCTCCGTAGTAACAGAGCTGAGCAGGTTTATTTTGCAAGTGTTACCAGAAAGCCGTAGCTAATGGGATAGACCATGGGAGGGACTGAGTTCCCAAAACTAAGGTTCCTCTTCAGACTGGGACGCTGTCACTCACTGTGGGGGTTACGTGTGGAGGGTCTGGGTGCTGTGGGTTTTACTGAAGAAAAGGTAAAGTGCTTTCAGATTTGTTTTGTACTGGGATGTGGTCCCGGAATGTTACCGGTTCTTTGGGAAGCAGAGCCCCTGGGCCTCAGCTGTCAGGTTCTGTTGGAAGACACAATGTGGTTCCAATGCCTATGTCCCTTCTCCCTGCAGCCCAGCAGGAGGCACAGCGTGCCCAGTTCCTGGTGGAGAAGGCCAAGCAGGAGCAGAAGCAGAAGATAGTTCAGGCCGAGGGGGAAGCAACAGCTGCCAAGATGATATCCTGCTTCAGGAGATTTTGTGGGATGTGGCTTGTGAGCTTGACAGTCCTGAGAATCTGTCACACTGGGCTCATGCTTAGGAGACTGTGATCGGATGATAGCTTCAAGTAGGTCACTGTTCTTTTTTCCCTCCTTCTGCAGTCGGCTGGAGCGAGGTTTGTCGGAGGTTACAGGTCAGAGCACAGGAGGCTGTGGGCCTGTGCTCCTTGTTGTAAAGTTTAACTTTTATTGGCTGTGTGTGACCGTAATCCATAGTGTTCTTCATCTGGGCAGGTGAAAATATGCCTACCCTAAGGCCCAATTTACTGGGATAGAGATTGCTTTTTACCCACTAAGATGTTCTTTAATATGGCTTAGGAATTATTCCTTGAGGGTAAGCGGCTTCTGTTTGCGGGATTTTCCTTAACTTTTGTTCCCTTGTACCTCGGGGAAGCTCTCAGCAGGAATCCAGGCTACATCAAGCTACGTAAGATCCGAGCTGCTCAAAACATCTCAAAAACGGTGAGCATTTGGTCACAGAATTCCCTTTGCCATTTTGCAGTCCTTGTGTCCGCCCAGCCCAGTGGCCACATGATGAATTTAAGGCGAATGTGATCTGCCCTGTCCTGATCTTTGTTCCTGCCCAGCCCTTCTCTGCTCAAGCAGAGCTTAAGACTTAGCAAGGATCTGCAGTTAGATGTGAGGCTCCGAGTTCATGCCCTTCATATGACAAGGCCAGATCCACATCAGGTTCCATCACCCACCCTCAGCCGCAGCCACCAAAAGCTTCTGGTTACCTGCAGCTGAGAAAGGGGGACAGATAAATGTGGGATCAAAGGTCTTTGTGACAGAGAGACAGAATGAGCACTTCTTTTAGAAAGTCTGATGGCTCTGGGATGGGAAGTCAGGAAGTAGGGAGTTGTTTTGGGGAATTGCATTGATTTAAATGAGGTCTTAAGTGAAACAAGAGTGCTGTATCTGAAGGGGGAGATAGGTTCCTATTGCTGTTCCTCCATGTGCATTTTTAGTCCTTGATGCCATGTCTGGAATATATTTCTTTTTCAGATTGCTGCCTCACAAAACCGTGTGTATCTCACAGCAGATAACTTGGTACTGAACCTGCAGGATGAGGCCTTCACCAGGTAAAGGGGCTGGGTGCCTGGGGTTGTCTGCACCCTAGCTGGGAAGCTGCTCCCCTTTCTGGAGCTCTCTCAGGATCTTTTACTGAGGGGAGCCTGATGCCAAGTAGGGAGCAGCCTCTCCTACTGTGGGAATGGGGATTTTTGTTAAATCTCATCAATTTACTCTTGTTTTTTTTCTTTCCCACCCTCCACTCCTTACGGCATCTGCTGACACAGAGGAAGGTAAGGCACTGTACATTTTGATCCTTTTGTTAGTACTGGAACCAGGATGTTGCTGTTTCCTGGTGCCTGTTATGTTTCTGGCCTGGACCATTTTGGCCCCAGCAAGTTTCCATTCCAATCTCTACCTCAATTCCCATTTATGATGTGAAGCTTGAAGCTTTCCTTGCAGGGAACCATAGAAACCTGTACATGGACTGTGCAGTAATTGGAGCCCCGTGTGTGCCTTGTAAGGAGCCTTGCATGGGAAAGGCAGGAGTAACTGTGGAGCCTTCTCTGAGCTATCATATGTACAGGGCATCCTGTGGTTATGGCAAACAGGGCTGTAAGGAGGCAGGCAGATGATCATGGGAATTTGTGGTGGTTTGGGCTGATGATCTCTAGGGGAGATGCTTTTGTAATTCTCCAAAAGCTTTCCAGTTCACGCAAGAACACCCCATTTCCTGCTTTCAGAGCTGTCAGGAGTTTGGTGGCTTTGCCTAGTCTGTCCAGTGTTTACTGAAAAAGGCAGTGCCAACTGAGCTAACAGGATGCAGCTAAAAGCTTAGATTTCTCAGAACTGAGAAGGGAAACCAGAGTTGGTTTCTTTTCTCTGGGATCTTTGATTATAACATTCTTCTTCCTCACCTCTGACCAGATTCTGTTATATTTGTTCTGGAAGATTTAAGGGGCTTTGGGGAAAAAAACACCTGCCTAAAAGGAAGGACTGGGAAGTCCAGATCCTTTGGGTGTGACACCCCATACCTCAGAATCCATATTGGGGAGCTGGTACTTTCTGGACTGATGACTCCCTTCTGTCTCCCTTTCAGTGACAGTCTGCTACTCAAAGGGAAGAAATGAAAGAAGCTGAAAATTCCTAGAATCGGCGTCGCTGACCAGCAGAAGATAAGAGTGAGGATCTTTGAACTCCCTCCACTAGTATTGTTTGTCCTCACTATGAAGTTTTTAATCCAGTAGCCAGATTTTGTACCCATGCCTCTGCTCCATCTGTGATGATTCAGTTACAGGAGTGGGCTCTGCCTCTAGGCAGCTGTAATTCCTTCCTCATCCCACCAGTTAAATTTGGAGAGGGGGCAAAGGGGCTTACTGGTATTAACCCACGTGGATATTTGCCTCTAATCTTCATAATATTTAGATTTGTGTAGGATATCAAATTATTTTTTGGCCAAGTGAGGGAGTTCTTCTGCCATCAGCACCAGGCTTTTTTTCTAGTAAATTTTGTTTCTCTTTCACTCTTGATCCCAAGAGAACCTGGGACTGAATTCAGGACAATGCCATTCATTGGGTGCCTGTCACTGCTGGAATATCTCTACTTGTGTCACTGTCTGCTCAGTGATGCTTTCAGATATTTGTAAAAATTAAAAAAAAAAAAAAACAACCAAATTTTTATTGTGTCTAAGTGTACTTAGTGCACGGAAAAAAAGTAGGGTTTTTTATGTAGTGGGAGGTGGAACAGAGATTTTATTTGGTTGACATTAAAATGAGGATGATGAAGAGAAAGGAACAAAAGAAAGAAATACACTCATGGTCACTGGCAGATCATCACAGTGTGGGGAGAGAAGAAGGATGTTTGGTTGTTCATAGAGCTGTGTGGGTGACCAGGGCTGGTTCCTTAGCTGCCTGTAAGGGCTGCAGATGAGGGTAGGTTTACCTGCTTTTCCAGGTCACAGCAGCATCTCTATGCTGTGTCCTGGCCTCCATTGTTACACCTTGGGCTTTTTCCTCTCTCTGCTTTCCTGGCTAAAAGAGGAGGAGAAATCTTCCTCCACTGACTTAGCTCTCCTTTGCTTATGTTTCAACAGCAAGATCTTGTGTTCTTTAGGGGTAGCTTCTTTGCTATTTCTCTGGGCTGCCCTATAGTAAGAATTAGGACTTTGAGGTTATCACAGCATCATAGAATCATAGAATGTCCTGAGTTGGAAGGGACTCAAAAGGATCAAGTCAGGGGCAACCTAGAAGTTAAACTTTAGGTGAGAGCATTGTCTAAACACATCTTGAACAGAGACAGACTCAGGGTCGTGACTGCTCCCCTGGGGAGCTTGGGCACCCTGTAAATTACCCTTTTTTCTGATATCCAACCTGAACTTCCCCCTGTGCAGCTTTAAGCCATTCCCTGTGTCCTGTTGCTGGACACCAAAGAAAAGAGATCAGCACCCCTCTTCTGCTGCCTCTGATGAGGAGGTATTAGGTCAGCCCTTGGTCTTCTCCAAGCAGAACTTACTTTGTATCCTCAGCTGCTCCTTGTAAGTCACACATTTCCTTGTTGTCTTTGTTGCCCTCCTTTGGACACATAATATTTTTATATCCTCCTTGTATTGTGGAGCATGAAACTGCACACAGTGATGGTGAGGCTGGACCTGAGTGCAGTGGGGCCCTCACTTCTCTGGCCAGTTAACTATTCTGTTCCTAGCACACCCAGCATAACGCACCTGGCAGGGCCTGCTATCACTCAAAATGCCCAGAGCCTTTTCTGCAGGGCTGCACCCCAGTCTCATCCTTCAGTCTATATTCACACCCAGGATTACAGCAGTCTGGGTGCAGAATCTGGTATTTGTTCTTGTTCAGTTTTGTGTGGATGAAATTGTGTACACATCTGGCTGTATGCTGTTCAGAGGGATATGGTGACACTATCAAAAGCTTTGCCAAAACAAAAAAAAACCCACATCTGCCTTCCCTTTGACTACTAGGTGGGTAGCCTTGTTGTGAAAGGTTATTAAGTGGGAAAGGCATGACTTTCCCTTCAAGAACTCGTGTGCACTTTGATCAACGACTGCGTTGTCTTGCAAGTCTTTTTCTTGATAGCTTCCAGACTAATTTTCTCCACAGTTTTACTAGGCACCAGAGTGACACTGACTGACCTGTAATTACCAAGATCTTTCTTGCCCTTCTTGAAAACTGGGACAACATTTGCCAGCCTTCATGTCAACTTATACAGATTCCCAAGGCTGTTGATTAATAACTGAGAGAGGTCTCACAGTTACATTGGCCAACTCTTCAGTACCCTGGGAGGAATCCCATTGGGCCCATAGACTTATGTGCATTCAGTTGCAGCAGCAAATCCCATACAAGTTCCAAGTCAGCCAGGAGCTAATCATTCGCCCAGCCACAGCCATCCAGCCCTGGGCTCCAGACACCCCCCATCACCAGTGTCAAAGAAGCAAAGGCAGCATTAAATGTCTCTTCTTCGGCTTTTTTTCCCCAGAGTGGCAAGGAGCATGTCTGTCCCCCTGCGTCATCTGTCCTTCTTTCCAAAGTCCATACACTTTCTGCTAAGTTGCAGAAGGAGATCCTTGCTCAGCCAAACCAGCACTCAGCCTCACTGGCTAGACTTCTGACATGTTGTAATTGCCTGCTCCTGTGCTCTTGAAAGGAGGCCCCTTAAAAAGTGAGTAGCTTTTATGTACCCCACTATCCTCTAAAGCAGATTCCCAGAGGACCTTACTAACTGCTTCCCTGCAGCCTAAAGTCTGCTCTCCCCAGGTCCAGGGAAGTAGCTTTTCTTACAGTTTTTCTCCTATCACTAGGATTTTAAACTCAGCTATTTCATGATCATGATGGTCAAGACAGCCACTCCAGAGACCATGTCTATTTACAACCAACCATCTCTTTTTACAAACAACTCCAGCTTGAGCTCTCCAGGGAAGAAAAGAGGCCTTTAGGGACTTCTTCCTCTGGTGAAACAGAGCACAAGATGCTTAAAGGAACAGATATAATCTATAGATTCCTGGTTTAAAGTTTAATGGCAATCAGAGCCATAACTGATACCCATATGTTTTGACTTGCAGCATCAAGGAAGCACAAATTCTTTGAACCCACTTTGAAAATGCATTCTCAAATAGTCACCTCAAAGTATTTGTGTGTAACAGATCCTATGTAAAGAAGAGTAAACTGCTTATGACAGTGCTGTATTTCTTGATGTGCAGTCAGGAAAGTTCTTGTTCAGTCTAAATTTTTTGTAGACTGGACATTATGGACACATTAAGCTCAGGGATTTGAACACAAATAAGGTTCTCAGTAACCTGAGCTTGTTCCACAAGATCTTCCATTTCAAGTCTTCATTTTCAAGCTTCAGGTAGAGTTTAAGCTAACCCTTGGTATGCCTTGCTTTAGGCTGTGGCAGCTTTTTAAGAAGGAAGACAACTGGGTCCTGTCCTTAGAAGCTACCCAGGGGTCTAAGGCAAAGGTAGGTGTTTCCTTAGGCTAGGACTTTAGCCCCCTCCCCATTGCTTAAAAGAGGGTATCTGGCATCGTGAAACACAGTACGGCCCTCCACCCATTTTTACTTCTGCCCCTTATTTCCCCCACTGCCCCTTTCCTGTTTCCTCTAGTGGCAATGGAATAGCAAAGCCAGCTGGGAAATGCACACCCAAGCCTATGGGCTCACAGGCTAAGGGAAGCTGAAGTTCCGCACATGGAAAGAGGGTCTGTTCACAAAGTGTCTTCTGTCTTCCAAATCCTTCCAACCAATTTTCTTGCCATATCAAATGACAGCAAGCAGTGTTCCTTCCTCCCAATGCATTGTGTATAAATCATGGTGGGAAGGGGGCTCTGGAGGCCTTCGGCCCAGGCTGCTGCTAGAAGTGGCACTGTTACCAGCACGAGGTCAGAGCAGCTTTGTCTGTTCACATATTGAAAAACCACAAGTAAAATTTAGGTGCAAAAGCTGTATCAGAGTTTGTCACACCTGACTTTCCATGCTGACTTCCCTGCTGACCACCAACACTTGAGCCTCACAGCAAGGAGACACCATAGTCAGTCACAGCTTCTGTTCAGAAGCCTGAAGGCAACAGGAAATCAGGAAAATTAAGCTGGAGCCATCCTTGTAAGCCTTTGCAGGTCTGCAGGTGAAATCAGGAGTACAGCTAACACTCAGAGAAGAAAATCTTTTGAGACCTGGTAGTCAAACAAACACAAGTTTATTTACAGACAAAGAAGAAAACATGGCCATCACATCAAATTCTGGTATATTTACAGCATCCAGGTGAAGGATGAGATAGCAAAAGGATAAGAGGGGCAGAAGGTTGGTATTAAGGAAAGAGGAAGTCTCCTGTTGAATTGCAGAGGAGCTGAGCTGCAACAGGCCAAAACCTCCATACTTGAAAAGCTGAGACTTCAGGGAACACAAACAGGATAAACTCTTAACTCACGGCAGTGGGCAGAGATGTAGCTCCTGGGATGACCTTCCCTGAGAATTCCACTGAAGCTGACACAGCAAAGGTGAGTTTGGGCCCCGGTGCTCAGGGAGCAAGGGAAGGAGGGGCGTGACCTTTTCCTGCTAATGGATGATGAGGGGGCAGCGAGAGACTTTGCTTGCCTGCACAGGCAAGGGACCGTGGAGCCGGTCAGCTGAGCTGGAAAGTGCTCTGGTTCACGGCCCTGAAAGCTGCAGGGAAGAGAAGGGGAAGGCTTCGTTCCAGTCCAAGAGCAAGGAATGCGAGACAGGCCAGCTGGGATGTGAGCTCCAGTCCTGCAGCCCAGGTTCAAACCCCCATGGGGCTACCTCCAATGTATTATTATTTTTTCTTTAGTGAGCCTTTCATCTTCTTCTCTGAGGAGCGTTGTTTCCGCACCTTCTCCTCCTTTTTCCCCAAGTTCTCATACACTGTTGACTCTTCTTTCTGCCTGTAAGACCAGTGAAAAAGTGAGAAAGAGGAAAAAGCCAGCCAAGCCAGCAGGCAGACTTGCCAGGGGCAGGCAGAGCTGGGTCTCTGCTGCAGGTGAGCTCTTACTTGGAGGGTTTTCGCAAAACCTTGGGGTGCGCATTCCTCACTGCAGGGGGGTAGGCGATGTTCCCATACTCACACTCGTTTGGCTTGCCTTTCTGAGACTGCAGGAGAGGAAAACAGGCTTAGAGAGTGTGGTCTAGGAGATGCACTTGAGGCACCATGGAAGAGTTCTGGCTGTTAAACCCCACTTTGTGCCAGGATCTCAGTGGAAGTTGGTGGATTGCTGAAGTGCCTGGGCTCAGCACACTGCCATTGCCAGAGGTGAGCAGCAGGTACAAATGCAGCCTTGTACAGGAGGCAACAGTGGGGCAAATCTCTGGAGGCACTAGAATGCCTAAAAGTCCCAGATTTCTGCTAAAGAATATTAAAACAGCAGGAGCTACAGCATGCTGCCAGAGGCTACAAGGAAAGAGAAAAGACACCACTTACCAAATAGCAGGAAAAGATCTTGCAGCTGCAAAACTGGGATGTGAAAGACAAAGAGGAAAGAAGAAGCAAGGAAAGTCTTTACTTGTCCTAAACTAAGTTTATAACAAAACATGCTTGGTGATGTTATTCAGAACATAGTTGAGGTAACTGCATTAAAATGTCACTGCTGTCTAGCAGTTCAGAAGGGATTGGTACTTGAACTGCTAATGAACTTGTCCCCTGAATTTAAAAGTCTTAGAAGAGAGGAACAGGGACACAGATCTTACTGCACCATTGTAGTCTGTGTAGGTCTCAGTGTTAACTTAAAGCTTCTGAAACAGAGCACTTGGGCTCAGAGCCAGCAGCATGCAGGGCTTAGGTTCAGAGGGCAGTAGAGCCCCTTTTTTCTCACCTGGATAACTTCCAGCTTTTTCTTGGTTGCCTCTATGAACTGGCAGATGGCCATGTAGATGAACTTGTACTGGGCCTCTGTCTGCACCATCCCAGATCGCTGGGCCCTCACCATCTGGATGGTCTTCTGGATGTCAATGTCGCAGTCCAACCCTAGCAAGGTGCACCAGAAAAGCTTACAGACATATTCACTGCCCCCTCACCCAGTTCTCTACCAAAAGCAGCCACAGTGGAAGACAGTCAAGAAGTTTCCACCTCCTTCCATACTCTTTGTTCCTGTATAGACCTCCTATCCTTCCCCCTACTCAGTATCTTTGAAGTCTGGCCTTGGAGGAAAAGCCAAAGCTCACGGAATGCTGAAGCCATTAGAAGCAGATGTGGTACGGAGATCCAGCAGAACAACTTTCTTAGGGCTATGGCAGGATCTTCTCCCACTGACAGCTGATAGTTTTCCTCCCTCTGCAGCTCAACTTAAAGACAAAGCCCTACTGGGTAGTCCAGTTAATTTTGAGTCTTCTTACCCTTGGTGGAGATTGTTTCCACTATCATATCAATGACGATGATAGTCCCAGTGCGGCCAATCCCAGCACTGCAAGGAGAGGACAAGCAGAGGTCAGACCAAGACAGCTCCTGAAACAAAATGCAGCTGCTTCTGGGGAAGCATGTGGCTCTTGTAGCAGCTGTTCAGCAATGCCACGAAAGAGTCACGAGTTCAAAAGGTAGAAAGTTTGGTGTGGGGGCATTGAAGAAGAAAAAAGCAAATATTGGGACTGGCATATGCTTCACTCACAAGTCCTGGGGTACAGCTGGAAGCAGCAGGACAGACTTTCTGTATCTCACCCTAGATATGCAATGGAGGATGCTTCAAACTCCAGCTCTGTACCAACCTGCAGTGTACCAGAATAGGCCCTGCGTTGGGGATACTCTCTTGCTTCTGGTTTATCTGGTCGAGGAAGCTGAGGACTCCTCCCGGCTCACTGGGTACACCATGGTCAGGCCAGCTCAAGTACTGGTATTGCCAGATCTCACGCACAGCCTTGCCCTGAGAAGAGCAAAGCACCCCATTGGTAAAACTGCAACCCAGTCCTGTCCCTGGCCTCTGTCTCAGGGAAAGGTGAGTCTGAAGCCAGAGAGAATCTCTGTCTCCTGCACACTTCTTGGTGATTCCACCAGTGTGATTCCAGCCCAAACCAGGTGGCAACAGCAGCCCTAAGCATGCTAAAACAGCAGCATCATCCCAGCACCCTGCAGTTCCCAGGTTTAGGTGTATGGTGGCTGTTAGACCCAGGGGTTGGGTGGCAGCCCTTGGTCAGACACACTCACATTATCCTTCGGGCACACGCAGAGGTGCCGGAGTTTGTACTCCAGTGCATCGTGCTCCCCAGTGTTCTGCACAAGGTAGGGACCGTACTCCTTCGTGCTGCCCAGCTCTGGCCAGTAAGGCACACATTTGTTCTGTGTGGGCAGAGAGGGCAGGGTGAGGATGGGCAGAAGGCAGGAGAGAGAGAAAAAGCAGAGCAACGTTTGAAAGGGAAAAGAGACACCTCCAGACTGCTACTTACCCGGCCTTTTTCCACCTCCCGCGTTGTCATCACAATAATGCGTGTGTTCTCCTGCCACACCATTTGCCACAAGTCATTGACTGTGGCATCCAGGCAGCCCTGGCTGGCGATGTAGGTCTTGGTGCACTCATCTGGGCTGATCAGGGTGTTCTGAGTGCAGACAGGGGAGAGTCAGGAGGGCTGCAGGAGCAGCAGGCCTTCCCCTGCTTTGAGCATACAGCGATCTTTCAGGAATCTCACCTTGACATAGTTGGCATTGATGTAGTCAGATCCAGGTATATTTGGGTCTCTTCCCTGGAGGATGACTCTGGAGTGATCAACTGGGGGTGCAGTGAAAGAATGAACAGTGCAATGAGATACTCCACGCACAGCCACACAGAGCTCCCTCACTGCCCTGTAACACCTCAGTCATGATTCCCAGTGATGCCCTGTATCCTCAGCTCTCCCTCTCCAGGTTCAGACCAATCTCACTCCATCCTCCCATCTCTCTGCCTGTGATGGACCACAGAAGCTAATGAGTCTGATGCAACCCTCCCTCCTTCCTTCAAAGACAGGGAAAGGCTGTGACCTCCCTCATTAGCTCTTAAATCCTCAGTGCCATACACCTTGTAACTTGCTCTGGAGGACAGAGTAGGCTGAGGCAGGGATGGCTTGGACAGCTCTTTATTGCCTGTGTCCATTTGGGTGTTTTTTATAGTGGAGAAGCACGACTCACAGGGCAATATGTTCTTGTATCGGTTCTTGCTCTTATTTTCAGGTCTCTGGCCCTCATGACGGTCAAACAGGTGCTTGGCTTCCTGTTTTTGCAGGCTCTGAGAGCAGAAGAAAGAGTAGTCACGGCAAGGTCACAATGTATGACAGGGGAGGTGGGCACTAGGAGGCACAGTGGTGGCTCTGATGACACATGGGCATGCTGTGGGGGAGCAGAGAAGTGAAAACCAAACCTAGACTTGAGAAGTCTGAGGCTTGTGCCCTTACTGTCTTGGTGACTGACTCTCCCAACCATAAAAAAGCACATTTCTATCTCACTGGGTTCACTTAAAGATGAGACTCATTCCCTATGGGAACTGGTTCCAAACAGACACTTCTTTCAGAAATAAATTGACAACACACAAGAAATTTGTGTACAGGAAGAAATCGAGGATGGAGAATGAGGTGGTGCATGCAGAATTCCCAAAAAGCCAAATAATGTCCCCCAGCAGTTTCTTACATCAAATTCCTCCCAGAATCCAGCCTTGGACGTCTCCTCAGACAGACTTGTCTTCTTGTTCAGTTCCTGCACTCTGTTCTCAATGTCAGCAGCATTCACCCTTGTAGCATAGTAGGGCTGGGGATGGGAAAACACAACAGGTGAGAGAGAGAGAGAGAGAGAGAGGGAGATGCTGCTGGAGAGCAAAGTGTTCTCTGTGCACCATGGAAAAAAGAAGGAAAGGGACATAAAGCAGAAACAAACAGCAAATCAGTCCCTTCAAAGGGCCCCTAAAAAAACAGGAAACCAGACTTACCTGCTTCAGGTACACAAAGGAACCAGACATCTCCTCAATTCCAGTCTTCTTGAAGTGCTCCACCAGATCTGCCAAGCTGTCAAACATCTCAGCACCTCCAACTGTGTAGCGTCCATTCTAAACAGAGGAAGAATGTGTAATGTCTCACCCATAACATTCATAACAGAATCCTGGAATAGTTTGGGTTGGAAGGCATCATAAAGGGCAGTTAATTCCAAACTCCCTGCCATGGGCAGGGACACCCCTGCCACTAGACTGGGCTGCCCAGAGCCCCCTCCAGCCTCGCCTCAAACACTTCCACAGTTTCTCTGGGAAACCTGTGCCAGTGCCTCGCCAACCTCACAGTAAAGCATTTTTTCCTAATATCCCATCTAAACCTGCCCTCTTTCAGTTTGAAGGCATTCCCCCTTGCTCTATCACTCCATGCCCTTGTAAAAAGTCCCTCTCCAGCTTTCTCATGAGCCTTCTTTAGGTACTGTAAGGTGCTGTAAGATCTCCCCAGAGCTTTCTCCAGGCTGCATAGCCCCCACTCTCTCCATATGTCCCATGAACAAAGCTGATGACGCTCAGGAAAAAGGCAATGCTGGGGTGTAGATCCATAGGCACCACCTGCACCATCTAGGAAAGCATTTGCTCTGGCAGGGAGGTCAGAGGAGTTTGCCCTGAGCACACGGAGTTCATAGCTCCGTGCTCTCAGTGGATCAAAGCCCAGAGAAGGTGCATTGCCCTCCAATCCCATTTAAGGCCAGTTGCATTCTCTCCTTGGATTCTCCTCATCCCACATGAAAGAAATAGGAGAAATTGTGACAGCCATTTTGGTAACATCCATCAGACCAGTGCCTCTCCTCCTGCCCTCCCACTGCTCACCTCACACATGATCTTGATGTGTGTGACTTTGAGACGGGTTCCCGAGGCACCGGTTGCCCCAGCTGGAGCATCAGACCCAGGTTTAGGCTGGTCAGTGAGGACAGACAAGACAAAGTCCCCAGGTTTGCTGAGGCTCTCCCGCACCAAGAAGGTCCAAGGGGTAGCTTTGGCCTGGAGCAGCGACTCAGCTGCAGGGCCTGACAGATGCCCATGGTACCACCTAAGAAAAACAAGAGGTCCAAAAAGAGGTGGAGATGCAGGAAGTGGATGCCCTTGAGCTGATGAGTGAAGAACAGCAACACTGGGGAAGGGTGAGGGAGGAAGAAAGGAAGGGGGAGACAGAGAAGAAGGAATGAGAGAGGGAAGGAAGAGCAGGATCTTGGGAAAAGCAGATGAGACAGAAGGTGGAAAGCCAGGCAGAAGAGGAAAGTGCAAGGGATGTGGTGGAGACAGAACAGACCTAGGGAGCAGAAGGCTGGTACCGGAGGACACAGTGGGAAAGCACCAAGTGTGATCCGCTGTGTGACACACACATAGGCACAGGTAAGTGATACTTCTGCATGAACACCAGCTGGGAGAGGGTAGTCTGTGTGTTCCAGCACCTCACAGTATTATTGGGATTGTTGCCTTACTGCTGCAAGGGGCTCTGGAAACTCAAACACCAGGGAAACAAAAATAAGCCCCCATTGAGTCAGAAACTCTCCCAGCAGATTTACCAGTGCCCAGATGGTTGTGTTGACATCAGATCCATTAAAGAACCATTCCAGCAACTCCTCTTTCTGAAACTCAGTCACCTCTTCACTCAAAGGATAATCCCCATTCTCTGGGCACATCACACTGCAGCAATCACCCTGGCCACGGGAGTGAGCACCAGGAGCTGATCCATGTGCGCATTTCTGTCCTCAATACAAACACTCAGCAGCTCCTTCTCTCCTCCTAGCACAAAGTCAGGAGCATTTGACCAAGGTGTTCCCTGCCCTGCCATGGGGATGTGGGAATGGATTTACTTCCCATGGACCAGCTAACAGGGAAGGCCTGGCGTGGTACTGGTGAACTTCACATTGTTAGGGGGCTATTTGTTCCCATGAATTGAGATAGAGTTCAGGAAGCCACAGCCCAGTCACAGAGGCAGCTGGGGCATCCATTCATTCTCCCCTGCAGCTGGTCAGAGCAAGGGGCTGCTCCACGTACAGCAAGAGGTTCACACAGTTATTGGCCTCAGCAAGTAACTTTTGTTGTCCCTCACCTCATGCACTGCAAGAAGCAGCTGATGACTCTCACTGCACGGTTGTCATTAATTTCTGAACCTCCTCTCAGAGAACTGTTCAGCCACCATGTGCTCAGATGCCACCTTGGGATCGGTTGGCCCCTCCTGCCCATCAAAGAGGTCTCCCAGCCTCCCCTCCCCACAGGTAGGAGGGGGTTAATGGGTCCCATTCCTCCCTCCCCCAGCAAAGCCCAGCTCTTCAAAGCCACGTGACGGAAAATCACTTGGGGAGAGAGTGAGAGGAGCTTTCGTAAGAGCCCGAGGGGGGGAGGGGGTAAGTTTCCAACCGCAGGAGGAAGGGAGGAAACTGCAGGGCCACGATGCAATGGCCTTGACTGGAGAGGACAGCCAGCAGCCTGCCCCCAGAGCAAGCTGCAGTGTACCCTGATGTTTCAGCCCAGGGCATCTCTGCTCCCTGCCTCCAGGTGCCCAAGGAGGACCTGTGCAAGAAGGATTTGTCCACCCCAGAGCAGGGCATGACAGCTCCCCCAAGCTACATCAAAGGGCCTGAAAGCAAAACGCAAGGGCAAAACCACCTGATTTGATTTAGGAACTTGGTGTCAGAGACACATGCAAAGCGGGGACAGGAAGGAGACTAAGCAGGCCAGGAATAGCAGGGGAACGTGGTCCTGCTCGCAGCTACGTGAGTCACCCAGGCCTAGATTAACCAAGGAGGTTTGGGGCAAAACTGAGGGCTTCCACACAGCACGTCCCTCCACAGACCACTGCAGACCCACAGCGGACACCGCAACCTTTTCTTTCAGAAACAGTATATAAATAGCAAAGGCAACCGGAAACCAGAAGTAAAAATAGATCCCTACTAGGTCTGCTGTGATGGATCAAGGTACGCACAGCTATTCCTGGGGATGCTGCCCCCTTGGACACATAGGAGGTTAAGAAAGGCAGGAGGCACTTTTTACAGGATTTGCTCTGAGGATGCAGGCAGGACAGAAAGGAGGCCATGAGACATTTAATCACAGACACAGCAGCTCCTTGCTGTCCCTGTACCTCTCTGTCGTGGGGTCAGAACAGTTGAGCGGGTATCGCAAGTCGATGATGGTTCCATCTTTGTCCTGCAGCGAGCCCTGTTGCTGTGTGTAGTACTCCACCAGTTCTGACAAGGTGGCAAACTTCTCCCCTCCATACAGGTCATAGAAATCCCCAGTATTCTGGATGCGGATGTGGGTTACCTGATCGCCAACCCTGTGGAATAAAGCACAGGGCAGTCCAGTGAGGTGGTTGAAAAAGGGGCAGAAAAGTGTCCTGCACTACCTCCCACCATGGAACCAGAGCAAACCATCTCCATGAATGGAGATGACTGGAAAGAGAAGCTCCTTGGGCAACTTGAGCGAGGCTCTAGAAGATGCTGGGAAGCTGAGGTCATTTCACAGCTTGAAAAGAACTCAAAGGAATAGAGACAGGATGAAGAAGATGCCACAGGACATGTGCGGATCTAGGCAATCTGTGTAAGTAACACTGCAAAGACAGAAGCTGGGGTCCAAGTAACTTACCGGACTGAAAGGGAAAAATCCCCCTGATTCCTCCGACTGGGTCTGGCCAGGAAGCTCCCATGGACACCTCGTCCCTTCAGTAAGGCTTCAGCTTCCAGCCCACTCAGGTCACGGTGAAACCACCTAGCAGAGAAAATAAAAGCAAGACCAAGTGAATAAAAAAGGCCAGGCACTATTGTGGAGATTTGTAGGGTGAAGAATGGTCCCCAGTCAGCATCCCTAGGTGAAAACCAGCAGCAGCATCCCTTCCTGCCTGATGCCTCCCCCAGCCTATGGATGGTTCCCATTAGAGATACGGCTTCCAAGGCCATCCCTGTCCTCATCCATCCTACTTCCCTGCTCCCATTCCTTACACACACAGACCTCTCAGACCCTCTTACCTCACCATTGTGGAGTGAGAAAGAAGAGGCGGCCAAGTGGCTGCCACCAAAGCAACCCAAAAAATACAGAGGAGAAATCAGTTTGCGCTGGAAAGGAAAGGGAAGTCGGAGGTCTGTGCTGGGGCACCCAACACCAAACTCTTCCTGCGCCTCTTGGGAGCTGGCCATGTATCTCTCCTGGAGTCGACTGTCAGTCCATTCAGACCCTCTCCATCCACCTTGTCCTGGGCAGGTGCCTTTATCTCTGGCCCGCTGTGCAGCGCTGCTGGGCACGGGCAGGCGCGAGCCCGTACACAGCGGGGCGCGCACAGCTCCGGGAACAGGAAGCGCTCTGAGCCATCCACTCCGCAGCCCCAAGCTGCTTTGCATACACTTCTGCTTCTCCTTTTGTGTCTTTCCTCCCCATAGCCCCTATTATTTTTGGGTCCCTGTCTTTAGCACACAAGGGCTGACTCTTCGCATGCATCTTGGGTTCTGGCCGTGTTCACAAAACTCAGTTCTGCTCATCCTCTGTTCCTCTTTTCCTGCAAAAGGCCAACGAGCAACACAAATGGTCCCAAATGTCCTGCATGCTCTGTACAGGCACAGAGGGGAATCTGTGTGAATCCAGAGCTGCAGACTTCAAGGTCCAGGCTAGTGCTCTGAGCACAGCAGTGCCTGCCTGAAACCAGCCTGCGACAGGATGGGACTGACACAGGCAGTGGTAGCTCAAAAGGGATGGGGAGGTTGGAAGAGGGTGGTGAAGCTGCCCAGGAAGGCAGGCAGAGACCAGGACAAACAGCTATTACCTACAGGGAGCCCACAGAACACTGAGGGAGCTGAGCCGAGGACCTTCAAAATCCCAGCACTCCATACTGAGGCCAAAGCTGACAACCTGGACAACCAGGTATAAAAAGAAGGAAAACCACTCCAGTCACCTAGCTACTTCCAGCTGTGGCCCATGACTGCCCTGCCCACAAGACTGGTTTCAAGGTCTGGTGAAAGAATGGGAGCTAAGCAGAGGTCTAAGAGTGCAATCCAGCTGGCAAAGGAGCCTGGCTTTTCCCTGGGGCCATCTCAGCTACCCTGTGTGGTGTGGGCAGCAGCAATAGCAACAGCAAGAGCCTTGCTCATGTCAAGCAGCAGCAGCTGCAGACTTCCCCACACACCACCAGACTGGGAAATCCTGCAAAAAGATGAACAGGCTGCTAGCTAAGACGTAGACAAAAACTCGTGGCCAAGACAGAAACCAGCAACAAAGGGAAGTACAGGAGAGACGAGTGGGAAGCTAAACTTCATTGCTAGAAAGGCAACCCAGGCACCTACAACAGCTTCCTTAGAAATGCTTCTGGTTTCATGCACATGGTGAGCTGGGGTGTGGTGAGCTGCAGGCAGCCAGAGGTATTGATTTAGAACTGATATTAAAAACCAAGGACATTTTAAATGCACGGGACCAACTCAAGGGAACAACTTCTGCACAAAGTTGTAGAAGTTGCACCAGAAAGACAGCACCTAAATCAGTCTAGCAGGAACAGGAAACAAGTGTTGTTTATAGCCAAGGAAGAAAAGGCAGGAACTTCCAGGGAGAAGTCCCAAAAATAATTCCCGATATCAAAAGGATATTAGAGTATGCTGAGTCAATACGAAGCCAAGGCAGATGGAAACCAAAACTTAGGCACCCCTGCACCCTATGCTGAAGGAGAAAATCTGTCTGAGGAACTGAACGTTAGTTGGACAAAGGGGAACAGGGAAAGAACAAGGCAGCAAAGAGCCCTGACCAGAATAAGAAAGGGTGAGAGAGCATTTATTCCATGTAACTCAGTATCCTCCAGAAGGACAAGCCACAGGGTGCAGTGTAATCTCTTGACAGTATTTTTGTGGACAAAAATCAGGTATCACATAATTTACAGGATGACTTTATGCTTCTGCTTGCTTTCATTTTAGGAAAGGAGTGGATGCATGCAGCTGCCCTGGTGTCTTTGATCTGGGCCATCTAATTAAAACCTACCGGTAAGGGAGGGAAATGTCACCATAGAGAAGCCATCAGTCGGTATCTTCGAGGTTGCTCTCCCAAATGGCTGCAGCATGGAACAGCTGAGCCACTAAATATAATAAGATTATAATTGAGCCACTAAAACACTTTTTTCATATAATTAAGAGGTCAAGAGATTTCAGCAAAGAGACTAGTCTTACCCTGTTTGGCTTTCAGTACAACACAGGTGTTAGAACCTCATCTTGTAAATCCCTCATGGAATCGGGCCACAGCTAGCACAGTAACAAATTTACAGCAGAAGATAAATGAAATAGCTAATTAAAAGACACACATCTGGATTCTGCAAGAAAAAAAGGCCCTGAGAAACTGGAAAGGATCCAGCATAATGCCACTAATGCAGTGAAGAGCCTGGAACATAGCAGAGAGCAAGCTGGGTTTATTCAACTTGAAGAAAAGATGCTTAAGGAGGGATTTAACACTTGTCTGCGACTACCTGAAAGGGGCCGTGGGGGTTTAGAGATGATGAGTCAGGTTCTGTTTTGTGGGACACAACAAAAAGAAAAGAGGCAACAGGCATCACTTGCAGCAAGGGAAATTCTGATTAGGTATCAGGAAAAACTGCACACGTGCTCCCCCCCAAGGGGGTTCAGCACTTGCCACAGGTCCCCAGAGCAGCTGAGGAACCTCCACCCCGGCAGGTGTCAGGACTCAGCCGAACAAGGCCCTGAGCCACCTGAGCTAGTTTTGGGGCAGCAGGGGTGGGACTAGGCAATCCAGAGGTCAAAATGGTTGTCAAAGGAAGAGCAGAGAGAAAGATTGTGTATAGAGTTTCTTTTGCCCTTGTACTCCCTAAGCCTCTATTAGCAGCTACTTGTAGTCAACTGTCAAATGCATAACAAATTTTGTGCCCTTTGGCAAAGAGCTCCATTGCTCAGTTACAGAAACACCCCCTCCTTTGACTCGCTTATAACCTGCTCCCTGCCTCTTTTTTAACACCTGGTTGCTGTAAAGAAAGGAAAATCAGTGGGTGATTCCTGTTTCTCTCCCCCTGCTCCAAGCTACTCTTGGTAACAGACCTGAAACATCCGTATCCATCCTCAACTCTTTGCCAGGCTGAAGACTCCAGCCCTACTAAGGGGTTCTTTTTGTATAGAACTATTCTATATCTCTGACCACCTTTGCTGTCCCTCTCAGAGATATTCCCAATTCTGGCATTTTGATTTGAAGATACGAGTGAAGGTGGGCACAGAACTGTGGTGTTCAAAATGCTGGTGAGTCATGGACAGTGATGATTTCTGATGTTCACTACAACCAAGCATTAAGCTAATAACTGCATGGACTTCTATAATCAAAGAGAGGTTACCATTAGTTCACAGTCATTGTTTTACATGCAATTTTTGTATTATTTTTCTGTATGAACATTGTTTTACATAAGCCTTTTCATCTGCTGTTCTACTGCCCACTCATTCACTGCCATTAGGTCTTTCCGAAATAATTCACAAGTTAACTCCCACCCCATTATCCTGAATATCATCCAATTTTCTCACCTCACCAAGCTGTATTCCCAGGTCACTTGGGAATACACTGAAAAGCATGTATTTCAGATAAGGCCGCTGTGATCTGACCACTGATGACTTCCCTTTGCTATAAAAATGGGATGTTAATTCCCACCTTCCATTTACTATTCTCTAGTAATTCTCTACCCAAGAAAACCTTCACCTTCTTTTTTTTAATGTTGTGATTTCAGCCTTATTTGAAGACTTTGATGAGAAAATCTTGTCAAATTCTTTAAATCCAAGCAAACTGTACTGGCCAGACCTGCCTTATCCACAAGCTTGCTAAGTCCCTCAAAACTCTCCAGTTTTACAGGACCATATTTGCCTTCACAAAAGCAGATGCTGGCGCTTCCTTTAGTATCACATTCACTGCTTTCCCCTTTATACTGTGCACCCTCTTGCTCAGATAACGACTTTATTGCTCCATGTTTCTCTCACATTTGGGGGGGAGCTAATTTGGAGCCCTTTTTGAGAATGAGTACTGCATGTGTTACTTCTAAATCTCAGCACAGAGATAGTTTCAGATGATTTCAGACAGGAGGTTTTGCTGTTCTGTACAGAAATCCGTTGTAGTTCAGGCATTAGTGGGGATGGGCAGATGGACCATCTTCCTGTGACTTGCCAAAGCCACATGCTCTCCATTAGGCCTTGGGGCTCCAGGACAGTGCTGGACCACTGTGGTTGTCCAAATTCTTACCAGACAGTAATGCCAATGCGAATCCCATTTCCTGACACCCTTCCACAGCAGTCTCCAGAGCAGAGTACCTGTTTGGACTGACTGTGAGGATTGTATGTCCTGCTTTTTGTTCCATAAAGAGCTAGAAAGACTGCAGCAAATAAAGGAATAACCAGTATTTAAAAGGACAGGCAGCTGACATGTCTCTCTGCAAAACCATTCAGAGATGCTGCAGCTGCAGGGTGGCAGAGGAACTGCAGCAGACTGCGCATCACAAACCCTGCTTGCTCATTATCAAAGTGAGAAGGAGCAACAGTAACAATGTAAAGCACAGCGAGCTCAAATCCTCTGGCCACCCCCACCAGAGGGGTCAGCCCTCTGGCTACCTCTAATAGGCAGCTCCTATTAAAAACTGGGGTTTTTTTCCCTTCTGTGCCTGATTCCTACTGCTGATATTTTTATTTTTCTCACCAACAACTCTTGTTTTCTTGCCCTAACTAGCATTGACAGCACTCACCCACGGGATGGCATCAGGGTCTTGTCTCAGATCCCCACTGATGGAGGACTGACAGGAGCTGGTGGAGGAAGTACCACAGCCCTCAACCAAGGGGGTCCTACTAAAGAAAATAAAGCAATATTGGAATTACCAAGAAAGGATCTTGAAACGGATTTGGGAGAGAGATCAAAGGCCTTGATAGAGCAGAGGTGGCCTGGCACCCTCGCGGCAGGGCTGGACGCTCATGGCGGTGAGTGCCGGGGTGCTGGAGCAGCAGCTGGCAGTGCTTGCGGGTGCAGCACCTCCTGTGACTCACCTGAGCCTGATCCGCACAGGCGAAGCCCCAAACTCCGCCTGCTCCCAGGCGGACTAAGAAGAAGGTAGCTCCAGGTCAGGCAAACCTCAGGCCTCAAGCCGCGGGCTTAATTTTCACCATTTGCAAAGCACTTCCTGGACTGCAGTTAATGAATAATCAGAGGGGTGGGGGAAGGCCGAGGCCAAGCTCGGAGAGGTAGATGGAGACGGAAGGGACCGACTGTTCTTCCTGCCTCCCATCCACTGAGCTCACGCCCTCGCTGGCTGCATTCCTGCCCGGTTTGTAACTGAGAGCACAGAACGCCAGACGCAGCTCCTTCACACCTGGCTTGCAGCTCCCTGCTCTCCTGGGCCTGGCTCCTTCACTGTCAGCCCTTTTCTCCCCGCTTCTGTCGCCAAAGACCTCAACTCTTCCAAGAGCAACAGGGACAAAGGCCAGGAGGCTACAAGCAGACATACCTGATGTCCCTCTGAATCACGCGGGAAAGAAAACATTGCAAAGGAGCAAGGCTGCACCATTAGGTTGATCCCTCTGCAGTCCAAAAAAAAAGGTGAGATAAAAATTTTATGTTGTTTATGTTGTTCTAATCCAGGCTGCAGCCAAACAGGGCAAGCCCAGCCCTCCCACACTCGGCCGCTCCCTGCTGCATCTCTCTGCTGCCTTTTGCACTACGGATAATGTGCTGGATTGCACATTCAGCCACAAAACAAGGCAGCCACAGGCACTGGGGTCAGGAGTAAATTAGCAGTGACCCTGCTGGGACAGGGACCTCAATGGCATTTACAACACTTGCTGAACAGCACTAGATCGTGTTGAGGGACACGTTTCCTGGTATGCTTCAAACAGAAAGTCTGAAAATGCTTGCCCTTGTAAAGTGCTTAATCTGTATCTCTGACGTAAGATCCTAGGGCTTCACACTGAGGGTCTGCACAAACCTTTTTGCAGAACATGGTACATACTGAGCCTCGCAAAACAGCGTTGCAAGTGTCATGCAGAGAGCACTGCTGTACCTGCCTCTGGGGCAGGGAGCAG
>VXBC01001745.1:1668320-1682699 GCA_013399945.1 Ploceus nigricollis | reverse complement strand
GGATGAGGAGGAGGAAGGGGGAGCAGAAGGGGCAGCAACAGCAGAGGAGGAGGAAGAGGAGGAGGAGGACGAGGCAGGCGTCTGTGGGGCTTGAGCCTGGAAAATGCGTGAGGCCTGGCCCTCCAGCTGGGAATGGTAACTTCCTGCGGGGGGTCCCTGGGGGTGCACCTCGCCCGGGAGCCCAAAGCTGGGCTCTGGTGGACGGGCCAGGCTGTCAGGAGGGGGAGCTACTGGCGGGCTCTCGGGGAAGAGTGGGGGGTGGTGGTAGGAGTGAGACGGCCCCTGGGACAGCACAGAAGAGGAGTCGGAGTCGTTCTCCACGCTCCCAGGGCTGTAGACACTGGGTGAGGTGCTCCTGTTATCCTGGTCAATGTCCCGTGGGTCGCTGCTCATCTCATCATTGAAGCTGTGGCCATCAAGGCTGTCAACATCTGATGGGGACGGAGGACAGGGCAACTCCTGAAGTAGGAAGGAGGAGGAAAGGGGCATTATGAGGCCTCCCAGACCACACATGACACACTTCAAGTTCCCAGAGGACTTGTTTTCTGACCTTTCTCTGCCAACCCCAGCACTAGAAAACCTCACAGAGGAAAGGAGACATTGTCTGGCAAGGTATACATAACACCAGTCCTCCTGCCTCCTTTCCAGTGCTCTCAGGTCGTTCATGAGCATTCTGTGTTCAGGAAGGAGGTAACAATGGGTTACCTTGTGTAAAGAGGCAGTGAGGGAGGGCAGGGAACTGTTACACACAAGGCTGAGAGGGAACAGATACAACAGGGGTGATGGCTGTCGGCCTGGACATGGTATCACTGGTGGCATGGAGTAGCACACACCACAGTGGTCCCAAGTACAGGCCCCAGACCCAGAATTGCCCTTCTTGCCCCTGCAGAGCTCTCCCTGCTCAAGGAGATCAGCTCCCACCCAGACCCCTCTCACTGTTCCACTCCTTCCTTCCAGGAGTTCCCCCTGTGCTTCCCAACCCCTGCTCCTCCCCACCACCTGCTGCCTCAGACAATGTGCACTGGTGAATAGCAGTCATCATGGGTAAGGGTAACTAACAAGCACCACTCTAATCAAGGGAGGCTAAGCTGAAAAAATACCACTGCTGAGCTGAACAGACTGTCCATGTGGAGAAATTACAGAAGTGGAACCAAGGTGTTGAATTATAAGGACCTCTTAACATGAGCAAGCATCCTCATGTTTGCAGGCCTTTAAGGCCAGTTCCCTGAACAGGCTAACAGAGAATGGAGAACCACAAGAGCTGAGTCTTCCAACCACCCAACCACCAATCCAGCCTGGTGCTGTCGGTGTCTTGGAAAAGCCCTGCCACAGCTCTGTGTGTGCATGAGCAGGTGTTGAATGACTGTCACCTGGAACCCACCATGAATTAAGCACCTCCATGTCACACTGTGCTGGGGATCAGAAGGGACTGACTCCGACCCAACCTGCGGCTGCACACGGAGCCAGGCTGCTGCCACTAAGCTGGACAAGGCAGGGCATGTCCCCAGCTCCAACAGCATAGCAGCCCCTTGAACACAAGGCAAATGAGACAGCCTCCACCTGCTCAGTCATCACTTCTGGTGGCATTTTTGTAGCCAGGTAGATGCCATTTAGGTTGGAAGAGCTGTAGTGCAAAACCCGAGGTGTCGGGGCTCCCAAGCAGCCGGAACCTCGAGCTGGGCAGGCATGAACAGCACAGACAGGGAACTGGAGACTCCTTTGCTCTGGATGGGGCACATGCCAGCAATCACAGCAGGGAGAGCTCACCTCAGTTTTGGTTTTTTTGGGAGCATTGGTGTCCTCCCCTTCACTCTCTGAGATCTCTTCTGTTCGGCCCTGCTTGCTGCTCTTGGGGGTGCAGGATTCCTCCAACCGGCCTTTCTGCAAGGAGACAAGGAGAACAGAGAGGTGGAGGGTCATGGGGATATCTTCTAACCCGACAGGTCTTCATAGACTGCAGCAGGTGAGACACAGCCACCATGGCATGTGTGTCAATGACACTAGCTGAGCAACATGGACCCAGGATACTCCCACCCAGATCACTAAAAGGGTCTGGTGAGACTGGACACCAGTTCTTAGGAAAGTGCAAGATGGTGAGGATGAGAGCAAAGAGGGATTCTGCCCATTTCAGAAAGCTAACCCAGCATTGGCTACTTAGTGGATCTCTTCTGGTCTGTGTCCCTGGATCCTCAAATGGATCCCACCCAATCTAGGCAGTCCTTGGCCACTCCACACTTGTGTTCTAGCTGATATTACCTTTGTCGCTTGTCGGGATTTCTCAGCTTTGCCATCACTGCTGGAGGTGCTGACACCACCAGGGGAAGCTCGACCCCGTGACCTGAGCTCCTCTCGAGGCCCTGGAGTCTCTTTCTTCCGTCCACTCCGCATTGACATCTAAGAGAGGGATCACTGTGTCAGTCCTGCTTTGCATCTCCCACCACCCCTGCTCTGTGCCCAGCCTCCCAAAGCCCCTGAAGCCCTTGCACTCCACTGTGCCAAACTCATGCCCACTAGCTTTGCGGGGAGCCTCAGTTCCAACCCACACCTCCAGCCTGGCTCTCATGTCCCACCGCCCTCTCCTACCCCACGTACTGAGTCCTTGTTCTGTCGTGTCTTCATTCTTTTGGGTGTGGGACCCCCATTCTCCTTGGCCCGGTTTGATGAAAACATAAATTTTTATGACTCCGCAACCCCCGTCAGCTGTTTCCGAGGAGATGGAGATGGGCAGTTCTGGAAGGGGGGATTACACCAGCCACGCAATAAGATCCCGCTGAATCCTGAAAGGCAGACAAGCAGATGAGGGGGGAGAAAGACTGAGAGGACTATAGAACATCCTTTCGTGGTTTGCTATAGAAATATGACAAAATTATTATTGTTTCCTTATTTAGAGACTCAAGTATGTTTACCAAGAATGCAATAAACTCTCCCATCAGTATGGGAAAAGATTTGCCCACTGCCATATTTGATTTCCAGTTTCTAGGAGTGATATGTGCATGATGCAAGGTATTCATTTTTAACGGCTTCAAACTGAAAGAGGGCAGATTTAAATTAGATATTAGGAAGAAACTCTTTACTCTGAGGGTGATGAGGCACTGGAACAGGTTGCCTCATGGATCCCCCAACCCTGGCAGTGTTCAAGGCCAGGCTGGATGGGGTTTTGAATAACCTGGTCTTGTGGAAGATGTCCCTGTCCATGGCAGGGGTGTTGGGAGTAGATGATCTTTAGGGCTCCTTCTAATCCAAGCCATTCTGTGATTATCTGATTCTATGATTTGGAGCCCAATAACGCTGCTTTGGAGGATGCAAGAAGGAATGGTTATCAGGATGTTATCTGTCTTGTGGAATAATTTTAGTATTTTCCTTTCCTTGGGAAAAAAATAACTGGAAAGTGTTTTAAAATGTTCCCAATTACAATTTTTCTGACTTTGTTAGTTCATCTTCGGACTTGTTGTCAGTGCAGAAAGTTACACCACCCTTACCTGGCCATGTGCTGCCATTTGCTAGCCCTGTGTCATTAGTCATTCAGAAAAGTGGCCTTTGCTGATGGGCACTGTACAGCCCTGCCCTCTCCAGAGCACATCCACATGCACTCATGCACCACCACGTTATGCAGAAAATGTGACAAGTCTTCCTTGGGCTGGGTACACAAATATGTGCGAGAAAACACATTTAGCTTTGCTTCTGCACGACACCATCACCAGCTCTGTTTAGCCTGGCGTGCCTGCCAGGGTCTCCTCCTCCTCAACACACCGGATGTTTCTCAGTGTACCAGACCGAGTCATACCCAGGGATGCAGAGTACATCCTTACACTTTGCAGCAGCAGGAAGATTTCTGAGATCCCTCTGGAACAATTTACAGCTTTGTGCCATGTCCGAAAGCATTTTACTGTAGATATTTAACATCTTGTGGTATCACACAGTTCCTGCTCTGGAGTATGAAAGTACCATGTTTGTGTTAGCCTAGGAACTGGAGGAAATTATTCAGGGATACCGCTCCTGAAGTTAGCTTGCTTGAATCCAGCAAGCTAAAGATCTTTTGCACTGCTCTGCACCGCACACACATAACCAAACAGACTTTATCCTTCCCAAGCCTGTCATCTGAGTTGCTATACTCAGCCTCTGGAATGGACAATCTGAAAGACAAGGGATTGTGTCCCATGGAAGAGGCACCAGGAGAAAAAAGCCACAACTACTGGGTTTTATTGTCTCATCTGGAAGCAGAGAGGAATCTTGTGAATAAGAAGCCTATGGATCTGGGGCTCCTGAAGACCATCCCACACCTGGAAAAATCAGCTTCTAGCCAAGCAGTGCAGGAGCAGTCTGGATGACTTCCATTTCTCTGAGAAAGGAGCTGGAAACAGGGATCAGAGCAAAAGCACCCGACAAGAGAACTCTCAGACCTCCTGTGCAGCCCTGTTGCTGGACTGTGTGGCCCCAGGGTCACTGCTTTCCACTGTCTTCATCTCCCTGACCATGAAAAATGACACTGGCCTGTCTCTCCTGGGGCTCCACATCTTCCCTGACCAATGCTTACAGAAACCCATCCGGAAGGTACTTAGGAAAATCAGGGGATTGTTTGTTTTAATTCCATTAATATTTTATTTGACCTTCATCACGAAAGCCCCAGGGGGACTCATCCAGCATTAATTCCCACACACATCAATTCATTAACTGAGACCTCTTCTTTAATAGGAAAATAGCTGATGATGGTTTATAACTGACCTAATGGAGGCAGAGCCCACTCCCAATCCCCACCCGCTGACTTGTTTTACAGGCTCATATTTCTGTAACACTTTGGCCTTTGGTTGCTAATTCAGCCAGTTACACTGATGCTATTCTAGATAAGCATCCAGAATCAACATTTCTTATGTGAAACAAAAGATTGTAAAACCTAAGGTGATCCTAATTTAACTCAGCTTCGACTCACGCCATGGTGGCAACCTGCAAGCATTAGCTCAGCTCTGAAGGCACAGCAGCAGCAACAGTATGCTACCAAAGTCACTGCTCCCTGCATTCCACAGGGATACCACTCACGCCTCCCACACTAAAGAAGCCAGAGTGATAACGCAGCACACAGGTCTCACTTCAGCTTTCCAGCAACCCTGGAATGACAACTACCATCCTCTTCCCAACCACAAACTGAAACTTCCCTTTTTGAAAGGCATACCCACTCCGTACTTATTCCAACCACTGAATATGCAGTAAGAAACAAAGCCAGAAACAAACAACGGTATTTCAAGAGACATAATCAACCACTGACTGAGGCAGAAGTTTCTGTCACTTAGATAGTGAAGACTTTACTAAAATATGCACGAGAATTGACGCACACATTATTAGTATGGCGGTATAGCAACTGTTATGGCCAGATGAGAGGATGACAAATCTCTCTTCTAATTTTAACGTCTATGAAATAAAAGCTTGCAATGTGAGCCTTTACAATTAGCAAGTTACACCTAATCCTTCCCATCAGTGAAGATCCCTGCAAACGTCTCTGAAGGGTTCTTAGGGCTCCATGGTTTTGGTTAGGAGGTGAGACGTGACAGGCCTGCTGTGGAAGGGTTAACCTTTCCCTGGCCCTGTGAAGCCCTTTACAGGTTCAGCTGAGTTATGAGGCATTGCGAATTGCTATTTTCTGTTTGCATTTCATACAACCCAGCTTGGCTTGGCTTATTGCCCAAACCCCTCCATATTCTCCTGTAAGCCCTGGTGAAGTCTCCTGCGAGCAACACACATTCAACAGGCATCCCCCACGTGGCATTCAAAATGGATCCCGCTCCTCCTCCTCCTCAGCTCCAAGTAATTCTCCTTCCCAAAGCCTAGACTGTCCTGCACCGGCAGCCAAAAGTTTATGAGGTTCAGCTCCTCTTTTGTTGAAGGACACAGATAGGTTCTCTCCTTCCTAGGCTGTCATGTGGAGCAATTCTCCCAGGTAAACAACTGGAAACAAATCCATCTCAAATGAGAAGCACTCAGGTTTTACCTCTTAGAAAGCAGGCTGAATGTTTGCCCTTGGCTCAGGAGAGCATTTACACATTAGGCAGTGGCTTTGAGGAAATAAACTTCCCTAGACGGCAACAGAAGCAGAGGAAATGGGAACCAAGTTTCTGGGGTGGTGTTTGAGGGCTTGGCCAGAAGTGTAAATGATGAATGAGACAAGTGCCCAAAGCACTGCACACGCTGGGGCTGCAGGCAGGGCTACACCCAGCATGTGTCCAGCAGCCAGGAGTCCGTTTCCACTGAGACCAGGAAGACAGGGAGATGCTGCCAGAGCCACGGAGGGTTTTGACACTTCAGCAGATGCTCAATGGCAGAGCAAGCCCCAGGATGGGCAGCCCAAGTCCAGGGCTGCAGTCTGCTTGAGAAGGTCAAATGCCAGCTAAGGTCCAGCTAGCCCTCTCTGGGGCCAGTGCCAGCAGAAGGGAGAGATGAAGGCTCCTAGCATCAGTGTCATTTAAGAAAAAGAGCAAACATTATCCCCTTTTTGGTTTATTTACTACAGACAAAGCCAGCTTCAGCTAGATGCTAGTCCATGCAAGTAGATGCTAGTCCATGCAAGTTTGGAGTAAGGAGTCAGTGGAATGACTGCTTTCGCCTAAGTACATATGTTCTGAAGTGCAAACCTCTTGTCTTCTTCATTTGGGAACTGTTTGAAGTACACAGCGACTACTCTTTAAGTCATTTTCTGAAATGTAGGAATCACATCCAAAATCCAAGGTATTTGGTATGCAAAGGCAGGGATTCAGAAGTCAGATGTGAGAATTAAACTGAGTCTGGTTCTCTGCAATTCAATAACTCTCTGTTCCCATCCTGTTTTTTCTCTTCCCACTTCTACAAAGAGATGGACTAGCACTGGAGGGAGGAACCAGGGTGGCAAAACGAACACAGCTGCTTTCTAACACATTGCAGATGCTGAAAAGTGTCCTGAAAATAAGCTGGAATGTTAACTGATGGATCCCTCTTGATGGGTAAAGATCACTAAGAAGAAAAGCAGTATGCATATATATATATATATATGACTGCCCAATAAATGATGGTCCCAAATTTTGTAAAATGAAGGGAAAATTTCCAGAAATTTAATCGGTTTTAATGATTGTGTAGGATCTTGAAAACATTAAGTTTTGTCCCAAATACTGCAATCAGACAACCTGAAGTACAGCATTTCCCAATGGCTAATTACCTGATTTCCTGCTTGAAACCTGGCATTTTACTATAGGGAATGATGGAGAAAGAGAGGGAAGGAAGGGGAAGGGCACCGTGTTCAGTGCTGGACAGCAATGAAGAAACAGGTCAGGGTTCAGGTTGCGCGTCACTGTCTTTTGATACATACCTGGAGCGTGACACTACTGTGAAAGGGAAAATGACTGCGAGCAAAGGGATTAGGATGCCAAAATGGTTGAATACCAAGATGGCAAGCATTTGTGGCTAATATTATCTTGGGTGTGAGTACTGCCATAACTGGCTAATCTTCTATTGAATATATCTTGTTAAGAATAAATATACAAAGGTATACAAATGAAAGGTAATTTTCCAACAAAGGCATTTTTCTCCCTCTTGCAAAGTAACTACAACACTGGGTGGATGCAGGGGCTGTGGACTCAGGCTGGGAAGCGAATTAAGCAAGGAACAGGACTCCTGCAGGTCACTCTCATGCAGGTCACTGAACACGGAGACCCCAGGATCAGAGCACACACCTCCCAGTCCGCTGCAGACCCCTCCACAAGGCCTGGGACAGGCACATCCAGCCACCAGCAGCCATCGGACATGGGCAGGAAGGGCTGACACCTGCCCTGCCAGGGAGCTTTGGCAGCACAGTGTGATGTGGCAAACTCAGACAGAAACGCCTACAACACAAGTGCAAACTGTGACTACTGCTCAAGAGGTCAAAATATAAATCCAGTATGAAAATAGTGACAGCTGTCAATTTCTGTTATTTTCTATAAAGATACTGATTTCATATTGGCAGTGTACTGCAATTTCACTGGATTCTTCTGCCTTCAAAATATGCAAAAAAGAGACTCATCTTGAGGCAACAGCTTCAATCCTTCTTATATGTACTTGTTGACAAATTCACTTGTCAGGCTACCTATGTGCTCCTTCTCTGCAGTAAAATAATAAATAAAAATTAAAACGCTCACGCTTCAGGAAAGGGTGCCAAATAAGAATACTAAAAATAACTGTGCAGAGCACTGGCAATCTTAGGAGATAAAGCTAGTTTACATTTTATTAAGCCTATATTAATGTTTTGTTTTCTTAATTTTGCACAACCATGAGGAGCAAGGATGTTATTTTGAGTATGAAAACTCTAATTCTGGAACCTCCGTTCAAATAAAAATGTATCTGAGAAAAAAAGATTCTGATTAACAGAGTGAAATAACAGAGCTAAAGCAAGGTAATAAATAATAAAAACATTCATGCATTTAACAACAGCTTAATTTACAGCATAGAAGAAGATATTAACTTTTGCAAAAGCAACCGAAAATAAAGTTTGATTCACTAAATGAAGGTTAGATGTACTAAAGAAGGTTATGTTAATCGTAAAACAATTCCTGAGGGCACAGTAAAATGACTGTTAAGTATGTAACAGATTTACTTAAAAATCCCAGAAGAATCATTCTGTCTCCCCAGAGGAGGGCTTCCAGATCTCTCGGAGATACAGGCTGGCAGAGCCCAGTGGTGGATCAGGAAAAAAAAACACACTGGGCTCTACCTTCTGCAAGTGGGATGAAGCCTACAGATGCATGATCCAGAGAAAGGACACATCACACTCCCCACACTCACTATTTTTTGAAGTGCAGCATCCTCTATATTTGCAACACCTGAGCACACCTTACCTGTGGAGCTGTTAGGGGCCAAGGGTCTACTGTAATACCTCACACCCCTCTTTTAATACACAGATGTCCCTTTGCTAAGAATGCAAAGCAAATTGCTCAGAGACATCACACAGTGGTTGCCCAGACACTCAAAGGAGGATGCTAGCTGGAAGGGACTCTGAGCTGATCTGTGCAACTCATGAGTTATACCCTTTGGATATAAGAGGCAGATCCATGAAAATGACACCTCGGCATCCAGCAGCCATCGAGAAATTAAACTGCATGCTAGAATTTCCTGAGGAGAACATCATTATACCCTCACACAAACCTAGGGCTTTCCCATATCTTGAAATGTGTGTGCAATTCTGCTTCTTCCATAGGAACTAGAAGGGGCAATGAAGAGGCATGACTGAGTGGGCTAGACATCTCTGTCCAGAGAAAAGGTTATTGAAGTGAGGATGTGACTGGGGACCATCAAGCCATATATGAAAATTAGAGGTTAGGTAGGAAATAATTTTTTTACTGTCTTTTCCAGTACAAATTTGATGGCCATCAAACAACACTACAAAGAAACACGTTCAAAACCAACCAAAAAGAAAGAGTAGTTCTGGAAACAGGTGGCTGCAGAATTTCCAGTTAAAGGACACCATAGGTGCTAGAAGGTTCTATGTGTTTGATAGGAGACTGGAGAGTTTCATTCAAGAGAGAATCACTGGCACTTTCTGGAGAGCTAGAAACCATATCTGGCTATGGCAAGTCCTCCACTGAAAACAGCTGGAAGCCGTAGAACTATCAGAGGAAAATGGCACAGGATTGGATTGGATTGGATTGGATTAGATTGGATTGGATTGGATTAGATCAGATAAGATTAGAAAATGACATTATTAGATTAATGCTTGGACTCAATGATCCTGGAGGTCTCTTCCAACCTAAATAATTCTATGACTTTGCAGCCACTGACCCAAAGGACATCCTTTAGATTCTCTGTTTCCAGGGATTCATGACTGACAGCAAAGACAACACAAGAGCCATGTGTGCCAAGGGCAAGCATGTGGACAGGATGAAGATGGACAGACACATCCAGAAAAAAAGAAGCTAACTAGGGCCAGGGAAATGGGCAGAGGAACAGCAGTACAGCAGACATGAGTCACTGGTAAACTTCAAGTCACTCCCAGACTTGGGATCCCAGAACTTCTCCTTGGTCTACTGGCCAAGGACTGGCCAAGTGGGATGATGCTGCCCTCATCCCTCATCTCTCAGAAGTCTGAAAAGACTTCTAAGAAGGCTTTTTTTGAATGAGTGAAATCCACCAGTGCACAGAGAAAGGAATATTCTTCAGGAGCAGGAAAAGAGAGGTGATTTTCACCTGACTATACAAAGGATTGGTAAGGCAATTATGGGAGTAGTGCACGCCATTTTTACCTGTGTACTCCAAAAAGAATGCTGACAAATTGAGAAATTGATGAACTCCTCCCCCTTATAACCTTAAGCTGAACAAATACAGCTTACCTGAGAAAATGTTTAAAGAAGACTTGAAGATGGCCTATGAGCACAACAAAGCTTGAAGATTTCTGACAGCTCTTTAACCTGTAAAACAAAGACCCCCATATCCAATGGATCTAGCTAATGCCAGACAAATCCAACACAGAATTAGTGCAAAATTTGAAAAGCAGGAGAAATCAATCACTTGAAAAACTTGCATAGGAATCTAGTGTATCACTGAAATTTTTAAAGGGTTTTCTTTTATTTTATTGTAAAATAAATGCTCTTAATATTTTCTTCACAGACCAGCCAGTTGATGAGAACAGGTTTTTCAATACTAAACTCATTAGTAGTCATAGAATTTGGCCAAAAGGTGATGGGGTCTACCTAGGTGTGGGTGAAAATTGACTTTGAAAGCAATGGTCTAGCAATGTATGAGGAAAGCCTGATGGATAACCATGACTGGATAAGCCATTCTTCATGGAGGGTGGGCCCTCTTTATGTGTCTGGCAAACTCTGAATAATTCTGAGGTAAATCACTTCATCTGTTGCACTGCCTAAAAGAAAAAACCAGCAGTATATCCAAAATACTGTGCTATAGATACACTTTATATCCAATACACTCTGCTATAAATATCAATATAAAATTTAATAACTATATAACATTATATTTTACAAAAGATATATTATATTATACAAACTACCATATATATTGTGATATAAACACAGACATAAAAATATATATATACACACACATATAGTAAATCCAATTCACTGTCCAAACAGAAGAAGGTTGCTCAAATGCAACCTTCACTTAAGTGATCTATAGCGCAGAGAGACCTTGTGGAAGAAACAGGCTATCACCAAGTGCATTGTACAGCAGGGAAGTACAAGACTAAAATTTTCCAGCTAAACTCTCTGTGATGAAGAATGTCACCAGGGCAAGAGACATGAAGTAAGATTGAGAGCAACCAGCTCCCCTTCTTCAGCAAAGCCCAGACAGACCATCATTGGCTGAAATTGCCTGGAGAAGATATTGCAGTTAGCCTTTGGTTTGTAGGTGAAAATACTGCCACAACAATCAATCAAACATTGATATTTTTACAGGAGGAGACAACAACAAATCAGTGTTTGCTGCCACAACACACACAGAAAACAGAAGGTCAGAAACTTCTGCAGGAGGATTATCAGAGCTGGAAGCTGGGCACTGCTCCTCAAGGGATCGCTTCCTCACGAAGATGATTTCTGTTAAACTTAAACCATGGCCAAATCCTTATCCCCAAACATTCGAAGCCCAAACAGCCAACCAGAATGGTAGGGAGGTGAAGCTCAAGCCACTTGAACTGGAAACATCCCCTTCTGTTTCATCATTCTCCATACACACCTCACTGACAACATGGGCTGTGGGCCTACGACTGCCCAACACGTGACTGGAAGGACAGAAAGATTCTCTAGTGCTCATCTCAACATGACAAAGAGCAGTGGGACATGCACCTGGCCAGCCTGGCAACACAAGCCTTGGGCACTGCTGAGCCTCAGTAGGTCAGGGAAGGCACTGAGACGGAGCATCTCATGCTCATGTTAAACCATCTGCTGTGACCCGACTCCAGCAGGGATCACAGGCATTAGTGACCTCCCTAGGTGATCTATCATTAGTGACCTCCCTAGGTGATCTATCATCAGTGACCTACCCTAGGTGTGCTCACTTGGTTAAGAGCACGACTTTGTTTCAGAGACGCCCTCACTTTTGAACAGTCAGAACTTGTGTTGCCTTCTCCTTCAGCCTTTATGAAGTTTGTAAAGCACTGCTATTTTGTACTTCACTAGACATAGTCTTCAAGAAGTACAGATGGAAGAGATAAAGTGATAAACACAAGAAATATATGTCATACTTCCAAAGCATCTCCTAATGGAGGAAGAATGAGCCCAGAAAATCCAATGAAGGCAAGAAAATAGTTTATTTGTCCAAAAGAGATTGGGAGGAAGAAATGAACTGGGGAAGATAAAAGTCTGACAGAAGAGAAAAGCAGGTTCTCAGAAGAAAAGGCATTATACAAGGAGGAATAATATAAGATGGATAAACATTCAGGTAGGTATTTAAGGAGGGGCACAGCTGAACATATGCACAGACCAATTCCAGAGATTGCATTTGCAAACATATTACACCCCAGACCTGGTAAATAAATAAACCTTCCCTACACAGCTCTGTATTCCACATGGACTGGTCCTCTCAACTCCACCTCCATCCCCAAGAAAAACACTGATGAACATGAGAGAGCTCCAGGACAAACTGGGAAGGTGTACAGGGAGTGACAGGGGCTGGATTTTGGGAAGAGAAAAACCTGCCTGACGCATTTCACCCACAAACAGAATCAGGATGGAATATTTCAGTTGGAAGGGACCTACAATGAGCATCTAGTCTGACTGGCCTAGATGCTCCTCCTCCTCTTGAAGAACAATACAGATCAGGCCGCTTTTAGTACAGCAATCTCACCATGCTATAGAATCATAGTTCCTTGCATGACCATTATAATTTTGGAATACAAGTACACCCACAAAAAATGTCCTCGTAATTCTTTGTTCAGGCAAACCTAAAGGTGAGAACGCAAGAACCTTTCAGAGGTATCCAAGGGGTACAAAACCCAGAGGAGGAGGTAAATGCATATGAAGAGAGGTAAAGGCAGGTCACTGCAGCAGGTTAAACCTGTTCATCTTGTTCATTAAGATTCACTGCACATTTAATTTTCAAATGTTTGGAGGTTTTTTATAATTTCCAGCAAGAACCATGGTAGTACAAGTTCGCTCTTTGGCCATGCTTGAAAAGCTCCATCATGAATCATAACTGAAAAAGTCTGGTTTGAAAGATCAGGTCATTCCTAAGAAGTTGGGGAAATGCACAAATGATTGGTTGTGTTATCACTAATGACAGCCACAACATTAACAACTTGGCTGAGAAACAGGGCAAAAGAGAACAAAAATAATTCCAAATGAACAATTTGATCATTCACATTTACAAGTGTCCCATCCATGGGTAATGACCATGGAGCTCCAGCCCCTTGGGAATGTGTGTGCAGCACAGCAGTTATTCACAACACCCTCAGGCTTAGAAGAAAAGGGAGTCCAGCTTTCAACTCAGACAGCTGTGGGATTCTCTAGTGGGAAGTCAAAGCTGAACTCTGCAGCTTTAGGCAGCACACACCTGAATGGTGTGTAACCATGCTCCAGCACTCAGGTGGACACAACATGAATGGCATTTACAACTTCTCCTTCACTCTTCTGCTACACACCTTAGGATAATGGCCCACTACTTTCTCCTCACTTTTTTAAGGCTGGAAAGCATAGCGGCTCCTACGCAATCCACCCAGTACAACCAGACATAATGACAACAGATTTGGGTGCCGAGCTCGGTAAGGACGTGCTGCTTCTCAAGGCACAGCCCAGTAAAAAACAGACCCTGCAGACAAAAGCTTTACAAATTCTTACAGTAGCCATCCTGGCAAATGAGGAATCGGCTGCAGAACTCAAGGCAGCCACGGCACTGAGGCAACGCAAGGAAAGACACTGCCCATCTGAAAAGCAACTTCGGGAATGTACAATAGCTATCAAGGCACAACTCCACGGCAAGCAAAGGCAGCGTGCAAAGTAATGCCACGGTGACCAAATGGCTGCCACTTCAACAGCACAGCGGCCACTCGGCAAAATACAGCCGGCAATTCGCTGGGCAACAGCAGCCGAGCCGGCCACAGGCCAGCACAAGCCACCAAGACAGAACAGCCACCGGCTCCATGGCGTAGCCAAAAGGGCAATGTGGGAAACCCAGATGCCACTTCTTCAAGAATCCTGAATAACAAATGGACAACCAGCCGGACACACCGAGGGATCTCGGCCGGTTCAAGAGGAGTGCAGCCGCCACCCTGATGCCACCCAGCCGTACGGGGTCTCGCCAGCGCCCCGGTCTCCAGGCGGCACCCTGGCATGCCAGAGGAGGGGGCAGCGGCAAGGAGTGAATCTCACCCGTGCCCGCTGCAGCCACGGCGCGGGGAGCCGACACTCTTCTCGCTCCCCGATGGAAACGTTATTCCCAGCT
>VXBC01001745.1:1640203-1667102 GCA_013399945.1 Ploceus nigricollis | reverse complement strand
GCGGGGCTCGGCCATAGAAACGTGAAACATCCCCCCACGGCTGCTCAGAAACGCGGCTGCCTCCCCTCGCTGGCCAAGTTCATGGCGTCGATGGCCATTTTGGAAAAGCTGCTGTCGGAGGAATGGCTTTGGGAAGGAAGGGGAGAGCCCGCCGTCTCTGTCACCCGGCCAGCCCGCCAAGGGGCTAATCCAGCTCCAGCCGCTGCCTGCCGCGGGGGCACGGCCAGCGAAGCGCGGGGCTGGGGGCCGAGGAGATGCTACAAGTGCTGCCCTTCCTGCCCCGTTTAGCTGCAGAAGGCACGGCAATCGTGGGGGCAAACCTGGAGCTGTGTCTCACAGACATGAACACGGCTGTATTTTTAAATAAGACAGCCTTAGTGTGCAGATGGGCAAGTTTCACTCTGATGGCCTTCAAGCATAATCCCAAAATATTTCGTCGGCAGGACCTCTCAGTGAGCAGGCTGGATGGCGTGCTCTCCACGGGCTTTTATTCAGCAATTCTCATTGTCCGTTACATGGCTCCGAGCACTATTTACTGTACGGCGTCCAAACTCAGCACTGAATACAGATGTATTCCTCTCCTCGTGGGGGTTTCAGCAGTGCTATTCACCCCAATGCTTTAAAAATCATTAAGAGCAATATCTCTTCTAAGCTGATGGCTCCCAATACAAGTGTTCCACACCCACTTCCCAGGGGTACCATGCCATTTCAGAGCCTCACTATTTATCCTGGACACAGAGTTGCTCTCAGTGCTTCTCATTCCCAAGCCAGCCCCACTGGCATGCAGCACCCTGTTGCACAACATCAGCATGCTTCATGTCTCTAGCTCTCATTCATTCTCTCATCCACCCTTCTCCCCGGCCTGTTTCTTTGTCCTGCTCCTTGCGGGGACCCTCTGCAAGATTACTGCCCTGCCAGCAGTAATCCTGAAGTGCTGTGGTTCCCTAGAACTCTCTTGTTCCCACACCTGGCATGAGAGATTGAAAAAGCCATGGCTAACGTTTGCAAAAATGCTCACTGGGTTTTGTGTGGTCAGTCCAAAACATTTCAACATACTGTTTTGACTGTTTTGGAGAGGTGCTGTGTGGAAGAGAACACCCTGTGGATCCCAAGCACAGGGGTAAGTGTTATCTGCTTCACAAAGTGCCTCACCAAGCTGAGCCCCAGACAAGAAGACAGAATATTATTATTGCTGTTGAGGTGGTGGCATTTGCAGTTGTCACGGCTGCTTCAAACTGTCACCTTTAGGAGCTGACAGCCGTGCGTCCCGAGCTCTCAGTGCGTGTGACCCTTAGAGGCCAAAGTGATGATTCATGAAGGAGGAAGATCTTGTCAAGATCCTTGTTCTCTGGATGCTAAACAAAATACCCAGATCCCCAAGGTCTGTGGTTTGAGGAAAAGCCTCTGTGGCAGCTACAGTGGTTGGTATTGCTGAGATCTTTTGGATGAGTAACGTGTGACACCAAGTTTATATAACCACAGTGTCAAGCCCCAAATGGTTTTCATGTCATCATCTTCCATATCCAGGTCAGTTGCTTCAGTTCAAAAGCTTGACTTATATATTAAATTTATTATCAAGATTTTTAGTGTCATTTGTTATTTCAATAAGTGAAGAGGCAGAGATGCCAGTACCTTATGAAAATCATACTAGGCTTTGGTTTATTCCGAGAAGCCAGCCAAAGATGGCCTGCACTCTTAGTTTATGAAGAGACATCAGAGGTGGTTCAAAAGAGAAGCAAGACCAGGGCAACCATTCCTTTTCCCCACTTATAAATGCTCACAGCCAAATTGCTGCTAGGTCAAGTCACACCCTGCTCCGTTTCAGGGTGGTAAACATAGGAGGAAAATAGACAAGAGAACCACAAATGTTTGTGTGTGCTCCTGCAGCAAGACCAAGGTGGGCTGGCTGCAGAACGTGGGAAATAAAATTATCTCACCTTTGAAATCAACAGATTGAAGGTCTTGGGCAAACCAAGAGCATTATAGCTGTGTCTCTGCCGGATGGATATACGACCTGGGGAGTCTGTGAGCCAGCCAGGAACCAGACTTCCTGGGGTGTAGCTGGTCCTCCCTCGGATTAGGGAGATAGGACACGCCACCTTGAGATCTTGCCAGCCACATCATCCCACTGCTTTCCAGTTCTACCAGGGGACAAACAGCTGCCTGCAAAAGGAGAGGCCCTGGCTGGCATGTAGCCTTCTGAGGGAAATACAGCACAAGAAAGGTTCTGATAGTCCTGTGGGGGAGGGAATGAGATAAGTGAGGTGCTGGAGCTCGTGGCATACAAGGGGGGGCTGAAAGAGCTGTTTCTTTCAGCCTGGAGTAGAGAAAAGTTAAGAGGTAACCAATTACTCTTCGGCATTTTTTTTTTTCCTTTGGTGTGGAAGGCTACAGAGAAGTGAGAGCCAAATTCTTCTGACAGATGCATAGTGAAATGCCTATGAAATTTGCAAGGGAAATTGTGACTAGATAAAGGGAAAACCTCCTCCCTAAAGGTAGTTCAGCACTGATACAGGTTTCAGTAGGGGCTGGGGAATCTCCTCACCTTGAGATGGTCAGAAACTGCCTGGCTAAGGAGCTAGCTCTGCTGTTAGCAGGGGCTTGAAGTCTAGACCTCCAAACATCTCATCTCAATTTTCCTGTGAAACTCGTACTCTAAAAATACATGGAGCCCCACTTCCCTTTTGACACACAGCATATAGTAGTCTCCTTGATGGAAGGAATAAGGAAGCAAGTCATAGCTGCTTCCACGCCAACATACGCAATGCTCCAGCATGCTGATCTCTGCCTAGAGAGAGAGAGCTTCGTAATGTCCTCCTGCCAACCTGTCCAAGCTGTCTGTATTTAGTCTTCCAGCAGCAGAGACAAATACTCTTCTTTTGATTAAGCTGTGTAGCACCTCATAGGAATTACCCAGCACCCAAATTTTTGGACTTCTTGTCAGATGTTCATCAAGACAGTGTCCCTGACAGCCTCCTATATGAAAGATACTGGTTTCTCAAGGTTGAACAGCATCCCTCTGTTCTTGAGACAGAGGAGAACATACTAGAGAAACTCGGTAGCTCTTCATCATTAAGGCTTTTCTCTGGACTCTTCAGCAAGCCTAATTCAGTGACACCTCCCCTTCCAGCTCATTTATGGGTGCACACACGTATTTAGAAAAAAAAAAAAGAAAAGCACTGCAGGGTTTGGGGGGGCAGGGGGGAAGAGTCAGCAGCTAATGTTAAATTATCCCATTAACAGCTGTACATTGCTCTGCAACTGTAATTTAAACAGAGTATGATTTGAGAGGTAAAAGAAAGCAAATCCAACAAATGTTTCCATTCACAGATAGCGTCACATTGCCAGCCTATCCCCGTGCAGTTACTCATACTCCAACTGCATTCGCATTACAGCACAGCAATCTGATGGAGACATCAGCTCATACAACAGGAGTCCTCAGGTGTGGGATCAGCCAAGTCCTTGGACATTCCTACCACAAAGAAATGTAACCAAATCTCTGCCACTGAGCCAAATGGAAAGCAGCATATGCATCTTCAGATGCACTGGATGAGGAAAAATGTTTGCAGTGACCCAAGCAAACATGCCAGCAGTGTCACGTATTCCTTCTGTACATTGTGCCAGCAGTGACAAACTCTGTTGATTTAGAAAAGGCACCAAAATGAGGTACTGCTATGGTGGGATATGTTCCCATCCCCTCAGGGCTTTCACACACTTTCCCTGAGACAGGGACGTGGTGATGCCTCACTGGCAGAAACTCTCGCCTAACAAATTCTTCCCGCACTGTAGGGACATGTACACCACTTCCCTGCTGTTGCAGCCTGGCTGCATTTAAATGGACAAACGCCAACTACCTTGGGCACTTAATTGCCTTCCTTGCACAGAAAAAGACGAATGGGAGGGGCGGGAGGGAAGGAGAGATGCTCTTGGGAATATGAAAAGTAACAAAGTTGGTTTGTTTTTTTTTCCCCAAAAAAACTGCCCTGATTGCTAAGCAGTAGCCATACTGTTCACAAAATCCTAGTATCTAAAACAAAGGAGCAGTGAGGTGTACAACGGGAAAAGACAGCCCACCGCCTGTATCCAAAATGCACATTCCTTCAGGAAAACAGCGCTGTCACGCACACAACCGCTTTTGCGGGAGACGTGACCGCGGGGGGGCCCACAGGACCCCGCGGGTGCCGGTGCCGCCGAGGGGGACGCGGGGGCCGGGAAGATGGAGCAGAGCCTTCCCCCGGCGGCACCCGGACTACAGCTCCCAGAGAGCACGGGCGAGAGCCGGGCTGCAGCCGGGGCACACGCTGCTCCCTGCCACTGAGATGTGCGCTGTGTGCGCTGGTGATGCCCTGGAAACCAATCCTGTCTCTACCCTCACATTCTCCCTCCCACCCTCTTCTCAGTTCTGGGCATGTGTGCCAAAGTCTTTGTCTTCCCTTCTTGGACTTAGTCCTTAATCTATGCTGTTTAGTAAAGGATCAGCAGTGAAAAACCAGTGTTTTAAAGTTTTGTCTTTGGATTTTAAAGTCTGCCTTAGGACACAGTCAAGGGGGATTGGGACTTGCTGAGCAACCTCAGAAACAAACTCAGACAAGAGTTAAGCAAGGGTCTGGAAACTTTCTGTAGGGAGGTGGGGCAAGAGCTGAGTGTGCCCAAGAACGTAGGGCTACTGACATGAATATAATGGTGGGCAAGGTGGTTTTATCATTTATTCTCCAGTTGTATTTCTCACAGTAGCACCCCCAACCCCCTGCCTTCCTTTGAGTCCGTCCAGAACAAAGCTGTTTGTTGAGCAAGCGCTGGGATTTGCTGGCACCCAGCCTGCTGGGGCACTGGCTGGAGCATGGGCAGCTTTCCCCAAGTACTGCTGAGTTGCCCCTGTGAAAAAAGATGGAGCTGAGAGAGACTACCCATCCCACCTACACCTCCAGTCACTGCTCTACAAACCCCTTTTGGGGGAGGACAACCAGCATTTTCTCTCTCAAAGACTTGCCATTTCTGTCTACCATCTGAGTCCAGCAGAGAGACGGCTGGGGGCCCACCCTGAGGCCTTTACATCAGTGGAAGGCACGATTGAAGTCCCTGCACAGCAGATCTTCATGCAGCACGGTTTGGTGAAGATGACAGGAGCAAGTAATCACACATGCCTTCCCTTTGGTGCTTCCCAGCTGGTGGCCAACAGAGCAGGCTGGCTGTGGGACAAAGCTGTGAAAACAGGTGAGGGTAGCTGGGCCTTTTCTTCCCCTTGCCAGTCCCCTCTGCTTTTTTTTGTTACCTTTCTGTGTGAGCATCTCCTGCTCTGGTGGCAGAATGTCCCCACTTCCCCAACACTGGCGACTAGAGATAAACATCAGGCCAAGTCAGGCAACTCAGGTGTGAAATACATTTTAATAGAGTTTAGGGATCTGTAGTTTGTCTGTTGCTCAGCTGAGCATGGGCTGTCCAGAAGGTGAAGCAGACATCATGGGTGGAGGGAAGGGTGAAGGAGTGCAAGAGGGAAGGGAACAGAGAGAAAAAGGTCACAAGAAGCAAATGAGAGCATGGGTTTGTTTACGGATGTGCTTTAATATATTGCCCCGCAGTACTATGTGCTGAGCCAGAGACTGACGGCACGCACACGCACACGCACACACACGCACGCCCGGTGTGGGACAGCAGTGCACTTCAACACCAAGCTGCCGGCAAGCACAGCCCAACACAGCACAGCCCAACACGACACTGCCGGGGTGGGGGCGAGGGACGCGCGGGTCCCACCGGGGCTCAGCGCAGACACACGCCTGGGGCACAGGGACGCCGTAGGCCAGGACACACACGTACACACACCTACACACATGCACAACGAGAGCGAGCCACTGGCAACACTCGGCTGGACGCGGCCGCAGGTGCGGCGGTGTCCGAGCACACCGGCCGGCACACGGATGGTCACCGCACATGCTTCGGCGTACGGGGGAACGCGCTGGGCGGCCGCTCCCGCGGTCTGACACGTGAGCAGAACGGCCCAGGTGCGGCCCTGCACAAACAACAGAGACACACAATGCCTAGATCCAGGAATGCTTATGACCCCACAGCAAGGGACAGGGTGTGGGCCGCTCTCTCATCCTTCACCTGGGTACATCTAGCCAGGGACACCTGAACTCGAGGGGTTTCAAGGTGAGAGGAAACCAGGTGACGGAGTGGGGAGAAAGAGCAAAAAAGGGAGCAGTGGAGGGAAAGGGGGGTTCAGAGTCTGTGAGGTGGGAAAGAGCAGCAGGGTGGCTGTGCCCTGGGGACAATGTTCAAAGAACGCTTGGGTTGCGAAAGTTGTGTCCGGCGAAACGTGCTTCATCGCCAAGCTCTTCCTCAATCCTGCAGGCGAGAGACAGCACACATCAGGCCCTTGTAGTGAGGGAGCATTGGAGGCACCAGGGCGCTGGAGAGGCAGCTCACTAACAGGAAGCTGACATGTGCCTGAGGAGCTCAGCTCCTGCCAGCTGCTGTGACTGCAGGGATGCACCCTCATGCCAAGGAGGAGGAAAGGAGTCTGCCCCAGAGGCCTCCCCGGGATCCTCCTGTCATCTCTGTGCCTTGTCCTTGTAACATTTCACCCGCTAGCCCCATCTACTCTCGGGCTTTCAGCTTCTCCCACCCAACTGGTCACTCCCCTATTCTCTCTTCTGCATTCCCATCCCTGGAGCCCCTTACCTCATGAGCTGGTTGTATTTAGCCAGGCGTTCAGACCTGCAGGGAGCACCCGTCTTTATCTGTAAGGCATTCCGCAAAGCAAACACTGTAAGACACTGTTATGACTTGTACCAGTTTCTCATGGCAGGGCAGGGGATTCTGTTTTGACACCCCTTAACTTTCCTCCAGGCCTGTGCACGGCCTGGGTTTCACCTACCTGCCCAGTGCACAGTCCTACAACCAGATCAGCAATGAAGGTGTCTTCAGTCTCCCCAGACCGGTGGCTCACCATCACTCCCCATCCATTCTCCTGGGCCAACTTGCAGCTGCAAGGAGTGAGAAATGCAGTCAGCAGCTCCTACTCCTACAACTACCACGTGCACAGGGTAAGATTCAGGCACACTCTGCTCCCACTCTCAGCATCCTACGCTTTGGTAGAGAAAAAAGTCTGTTCACCCAGTGCACAGTGTGACACCTGGCTGTGGTTCATCACCAGCCCATTCACAGGACAACAAGGGCAGTGGGCTGGACTCACGCTTGGATGGCCTCTGTGACAGATCCAATCTGGTTGACTTTGAGCAGGAGGCAGTTGCAGGCTTTCTCTTCAACAGCTCGCTCGATGCGCTTGGGGTTTGTCACTGTCAGGTCGTCTCCCACTATCTGAATCCCCACATTGGCAGTGAACTTAGACCAGGCCTCCCAGTCATCTTGGTCAAAGGGATCCTCAATGGAGACCACTGAAAGGACAACCAAAGAGGCACGAGTCAAAGCTGCCTCCCTTCCCACCCCTAGAACACAGAGGGTTTGTGCCTGGTCAGTGTGCAGCACCAGTGCTGGTTCCCTACCGCCCCGCACAGCAGCTCACCTGGGTAATCACGTACAAAGCTTTGGTAGAGGTCACCCAGCTCATCTCCAGAAATGTAGCGGCTTGGGTCATCTGGGGACTTGAAGTCCAGGTCGTATTTGCCATCACGGTAGAACTCAGAGGCTGCCACATCCATACCGATGACGATCTTGTCTGTGTAGCCTGCCTTGTCAATAGCTTCCTTGAGCAGCTCCAGAGCTGAGGGGAGAATCTCAGTCAGGAGAGTCAGCCCATGCAGAGAGCTCTGCCTTTTGGTGGGAGCCTCCCTTGGGAAGGTCCCTAGAGCCACTGAGAGTCTGCTGGTGTGATGGAGAAGTAGAAGGGAGCCCAGAACACAACAGAAACACGCCAAGGAGCTGTAGGGGCTGTGTCCAAAAGGGACAAGGAGGAATTAAAATGCAATTCCACAGCGTAAAGACAAGTTTGTGGAAGGCCTTGTAAAAGTGTGCACACACATAAAAGGTTTGTATGGAGAGGCTGTGACAGATCAAGGCCACCCCAAGGAAAAGGAGCTTAGAAACATTCCCTAACACAGAGGTCAATGATACCGAGGCATCATCTTTTGAATCAGTCCAGGGAATGCTGTGAGCTGGGCATAGGAACCCATAGCATTGCAGGCAGGGGTACCCCACCTCTGTAGGGCTCTCACCTTCGCTATTTTCCAGGATGTTGGGAGCAAAACCTCCCTCATCACCCACATTGGTAGCATCTTTGCCATACTTCTCCTTGATGACGCTCTTGAGGTTGTGATAGACTTCAGCCCCGATGCGCATGGCATCGCGGAAGCTTTCGGCTCCCACAGGCAGGATCATGAACTCCTGCATGGCCAGTTTGTTGCCTGCGTGGGAACCTCCATTGATCACGTTGAAAGCCTGGAAGAGTCCATAGGAGAGTCAGAGCTGAAGGAACTGGTCTTGGCACCCCTGAGAGGTGGCTCTCAGATGTGTCACCATGCCCATTCATGCCACATCCCACAGGGTAACATAAGCACATCAGCTTCAACCTTCAGACCAAAGACACATAAGCCTGGAGTCTTCCGTCCAGTAGTGGCTCAAACCACATGGTTGGGGAGGATTTTCCCACCTATTTCCTTCTCAAAGATCTTCTGAGTTATGTGTGTTTATCTATGCTCTGTTTATCTGTACATGTTTATCAACAATGCTGTCAGTCTCTCTTCCAGGACCTTTTTCTTGACCCTGAGAAAATTTTAGCATCCACAACTCCCTTTGTGAAAGAGTTTCTCAAGGCAGCTTCCCCCTGGTGTGTAAGACCCATATGCCCTTGTTTTGAACTGTGCCCCAGAGGGTTCACAGGATGCCCTCTGGTTCTTGTGCTAAGAATGAGATCTTCAGTCAGCCCCCCATCACAACCTCTCCTGTATCCTCCTCAGGCTCCTTTTTTCCAATTGAAACTTGACAAATCTCGGGCCTTGGTTTGCTTCCCTGACAACTGCAGTGCACTCAGCTGATGTTTCAATCCCATATCCCTTCCTTATCTACCTCCCAACACCTTTGAAGTTTCTTTTGGAAACAACACTCTTTTGGAGTTTCTGAAGGTGGATGTCAAGGGCTGAGGAGTCTTACTGGCACAGGAAGGATGAGGTCAGAGTTGCCGGCCAGGTCAGCGATGTGCCGGTACAGGGGCACATCCTTCTCTGCAGCTCCCGCCTTGCACACGGCCAGCGAAACTCCCAGGATAGCGTTGGCGCCAAACTTGGCTGTGGGCAAAGGAGGAGATTGACTTTTCAGGTGGCAACATCCTGCCCAGTGGGTGCCCCTGCCAGCCCAGCCTTGGGCTCACCACAGCTTGGACAGTGTCCCCCACTCCAGCCCTGCAGCCTCCCATGCTCGTAATTTCCCGGCCAAAAAGAGGGATGAATTACATTTGTTCTCTGTGCCGTCCATCTCAAGCATCAAATTGTCTATCTTCTCTTGATCCACAACAGAGAGGCCCTGCAAGAAAGAAACAGCTCCTGAGAAGGGGATGATTGGAAGAGCTGCTGGCTCTGGTGTGCAGGAGAGGAGACGTTGATGGAGAAGCCGAGGGTAAAAGGACCTTTTCAGCTTGTGAGGGAACATATACACACAAAGCTCTGGAAACTGTTGCTGTGGTATTTAGTCGGGTTAGATAACCCTGATGGTGTTGCTGCAGTGCAGTGTAGATGTACCCATGGTGGAGAGGGGGTCAGCTGCAGCCCAGGCAAGGCCACGCATTGCTGGGGACACAGGACGCCCTTGGGGGTTTACCCACCCTTTTGGCAGCTTCCAGGGAGCTTTGTGGTGCTGTGGTCACACAGAAGCTAGGCAGAACAACAGAATATGCTCAACCTCAAGCAAGCGAATGTAGACTGGATGGAGCCATCCCCAGGAGTGAGGTGGAGAGCAAGATTAGACCCAGCACAGGCAGCCCTCCACCACACTGGGTATCTTTCAGGGGCGGAGAGAACTGGGCTCTCGGCCAGAGCCAGCCATGGGCTACATGGCGTGTAATATGTGGCTTTGGCTCAGCTCTCCTCAAAGCAGGCTCCAGGTCTTCAGGTGTAAACAGGCTGCAGATGTGACACCACCACTCTGCAAGGCTGTGCCAGACCCTGCACGGTACAACCATTGCTCATCACACCAGGATGAGGCCACAGACACGGGGATGTGATTCAGTGCTTGAGGGGGAGCACAGCTGAAAGAGGGGGTGAGCTCTACAGGGAGCACCGAGGGGACTGGTTAGGCTGCACAGATGCTGTGATGGACCAGGAAGAGTTAAATCCTTTCCTCCCAGAGAGAAGATTGCTGTGGACACACACAGGCATGGGGGGCAGGGGGGGTGTGCCCAGGTTCACAGAGAGCATCGCTGTGTCTGTTAACCCAGTGAGATGAAGAGAGGCAGAGACAGAGATCAGGGGACAGAGATGGACCAGAGTAAGCGTTGGACAAGGGAAAACAAAGAGAAATCCTTACAGAGCCCACGAGAGCTGGGGCGACAGTGCTGTTGATATGATCCACGGCCTGCAGGACCCCTAAAGAAAGGAAGAGGCAGAGAAAGAAAGAGAGAGAGAGAGAGAGAGTGAGGCAGAGAGAAGAGTGGAAAGAGGGAGGAAGAGGACCAATAGAGAGACTGAGAGAGGGAGACAGCAAGGGAAGATCGAGGCCTGATCTTTCACTTTATGCTAGGTCTGTGCCTCTGTGGTCTCCCTGAGGGCAGTGGGACACATCTGTGTCACACCAGTGGGCAGGCAGTACCCTCCAGCAGAGCCCCACACACAGGCAGCCCCAAGGACGAGCTGTGGAGCAAGCATCTCCCCACCTTTTCCAAGGAAACGTGACTTGTCGTTGTCTCGCAGCTCCAGCGCTTCGTAGATACCAGTGGACGCTCCACTGGGGACAGCTGCTCGAAACATGCCTGGGAAACAGCAAAACAGGGGTGTGAGACAAGCAGAGGGTGAAGAGGAAAAACCCTCATGCACCTGCTTCTGCTCTCCTTTCATAGGAAAGGACTCAACAACTGCTTGTGCAAAAAGATGGCCCCACTGGCTGGCTGGCTGGCTCCTGGCTGGTCTCCCTAGAGGTGGAGCACCTCAGTGGCAGAAATAAATGCACCCAGGGCTTCCAGGCTGAGGAACTTGGATGTTAGGCACCCAGAGATTCACACTGATCCCAGAACTGTGTGTGATGGGTGGAAGTTCCTCAGCCCTCCTCCTAGTTCCAGAAGCAGCCTGACTCACAGCCACCCTCAGCTTCCTCCCCCTCAGACTGAGGTTTCTGCCTCACTGAAGAAGGAAGACAATGGTTGCACGCCTGCTCTGGCCTCTCACTGCTCCTCACCCCTCAGCCCAAGTTGTTTTGGGCCCAGTGCAAATGCAGCTCTTGCAGTTGAGTCCCACGCACGGACATAGTTGCACAGAGATCTCAGGAACAAAGCTTTACCCCTGCCATGAGCATGGCCATGGATGTGCTACCAAACATCTGCTATGCCCCAGGACTAAAAGCATAGCTGCAGCAGGGGTACCATGAGAAGGTGCAGACATTTATGATAAAAAGAACTTCCGTCCTTGCTACAGGCAGGTGCATGGCTCAAGTCACATGCAGGACAGCCAGCTGTCTTGTGATTTGCCTGGCACGTGTGCGGAGTTGCTGAGCACAGGCACAAGCAGAGCCACGAGCAGAGTTTTGGCCTCTGCCTCTTCCCCTGACTTGTTGTCTGCTGGGGGTTTCACCCGTGAGGACCCTCCATGCTCTTGGCGTTCCAGGCTGCTGCACAGCACCAGCTCTGCCAGGGTGGGCAGGGCTTGCCCTCCGTCTCTTATCCTCACCCGCATACCTTTGTGTGTGTAGAGGTCCACCTCAACGGTGGGGTTCCCACGGGAGTCCAGGATCTCACGGGCATGGATCCTCTCGACTGCCATGGTGAGTCTGTGGAGGGGAGAGAACAGGATACACTCAGCTCTGAGAGGCTCCAGGATGTGGTGCTCACCCCTTCTATGTCTAGACTGACAGAGAAAAGGGAATTCAAGGAAAAGTGACCTTAGAAATTTGGGCTAAAACTATTTGCCCCAGGAAATTTAGAAATTCACCCAGACTACAGGAATCTACGAACATTTTTCCAGGAACTGGCTATCTATTTGAATTTACCCTGTCCCTCTGCTGCAACTGACAAACTAGGAGCACTCTGCCTCTCCCTGCGTCACAGCACAGCGCCCGACACACGCCTGGATGGCAGGGATGGGGAGGGTGCCACGGGCAGCAGAGAGGGAGGGATCAGCTGGCGCAGCGGGGAGGTGCCCCTGGCTCTGGTGTCAAGGACGGGGCAGCAGCTCCTGGCATCTCCTGTCCCCTTGCCGGGAGGCGAGGACAGCGCCTGCCAGGCCAGACAGCAAGCGGCTGCTGTGTCCCTGTGCAGGGAATGGGGAGCCAGCAGAGCGTGATGGGCAGGGCAGGGGGCAGCCAGCCAGGGGGGACCCCCAGCCTCTCTCCAGCTCATGGCAGGGGAGCCATCCCAGCCTGGCTGTCCCAGACCCCAGCCTGGCTGTCCCAGACCCCAACCATGTCCATCCTGCCGAGTGCCTGCTCAGTGTCCCTGTGTCCCCCCTGAGGTGCAGGGTCAGGCTGTGCCAAGGCAGCAGGAGCGTGGAGCCTGGCAGCCTGAGGAGCCATCTTGCTGAAGGCCACAGCGCCTCAGATGTGGCAAAGAGGGCTCTGAAAGGAGGGGCACCTGGCCCAGCTGCCAACCCTTCACTCCCCTCCTGAGGCAGGGAAGCAGATGAGACTGGGCTGGATCTCTGTTGGGTGGGGGGGATGAGGAAGCCTAGCATTTTGGGGCATCTGGTTAAACCTGAAGTAGAAAACATGCTGGTGAGTAATGATGGCTGTTTGAAAGAGCTTCTCTTGCTGCAGTTTGCTCTCCAGAGGTTCCAAATCAGCTCCTCATGCCACCTTCTCTTTCCCCTGGCTGTGGGGCTGTGCTATGCTGGGGTGCTGCAATGAGGCATGTGTCCCTGCATGCTCCCAGCACTGCCAAGTTTTCCTCCCCTGGCTCCCACAGTTGATTCCCTCAACCCTGAGCAGGGCTGGCAGAGGCCAGAGTAGCCACAGGGCCCCAGCCAGGACCTCCCTGCGGCGTGTGTGAGCAGGGGTACAGCCAGCACAGGGCCTCAGCACCAGGGCAGGGGAAAATGAGCTTGAAGCAGCACATCACAGCGCCGAGGGGAGCTGAGAAGCGGGATGGGGAAGCCGGAGCCAGCGCCCGATGCCACTGCCCCGGGTGGGTGGAAATCACAAGGGCATGAGGAAATCGTGCTGCTGCTCTGAAGTTTCAGCCAGAGCTTCTCGTCTGGGGAGTTGCGGTCAGCGACTCCAGGGTTCTCTGGAGCCTGCACAGCGCCCTCCACCATGTCCATCTGGGCTGGGATCCCCCATCAGCCGCTTTGGCAGTGCTCCTCACGCCATCTGGCACACGCCACGGGAACTTCCTCCAGAGTCGTGCCGGCGCAGCCAGCCGTGAGCTTCCTTTGCAGCAGTGTCCTGGCCGTGCCTTAACAGCCTCCACGGGGTACAGAGGGACAGGACCCCGCTTAAAGTCATCTTTGACAGCACACCCGTGCCAGATGCTGTGGCTCTCTGCTTATCTGGTCACGTTGCCCCTGGTCACATCCCTGTGGTCACATCCACCTGCCCCTCTTGGAGTCAGATATGAGGAAGCCAAATGACAAGCCCAAATCCAGCCTTGCCTGCCCCACCCTATCACTTACATGATCTTCTCTCCCTTATAGTCCCTTAAAGCCTTCTCTCCACTTGTGTTGCTGCCCCGTGTGCCCTGCGTTTGCTCTGTTTTGAACAGAACCACCCTGAAATCCCTGGTATCAGCTGCACTGTCCTGAAAGGAGGTCAGAGGCGGATAAGCTGGGATAAGGGATTGGGATAGAGCCATAGCTGGGAAGCCACAGACCACATCCAGGAAGAGAGAGGAGGCTGTGCAGCCCCCATGAACAGGGGCTGGGCAGCGTACGCTGGGAGGCTGGTGCTGCTGCAATGCCTTCCTGTGGAGCTGGCGCTGGCAGCAATTCCCTGTCCCTGTCCCTGCCAGGCCAGCACGGTGAAGACCTTTCCCCCAAGGCACTGCCACCAGTCCCGTGTGCTACTGCGATTCCCCCGGGCTGGGCACTGCTCCCAGGAAGCCCGCACTGCTGCAGTGTCGTGACTGATGCAGCTATTGCTTGCCTGACTGTCACCTCCTCTCCCTGCTCTCCCCCTCCCCTGTGGTGTGGGGCTGTGCAAATAGAAAAACATCCCCTCTTCTCCCTCCCTCTCCCTGAGCGCCCGTGTTTATGGCAACACCTCGGGAGACTGGGGGGGCTGGTCCGCTCTGAGGCTCGATCCTTTCCCCAGCGGTGCCCAGACTGAGCGTTCCCTTCTCCCCACTACCATCCCCTCCCCCGGGGAAATCTCCATCCCGCAGCACCTCCCGACAGTGCCCTTGGGAGCACCACCTATCCTCGCTGGTTGCCCCCCCTCCTGCAATTCCCTGGGTTCACGTCTGAAATGATGATTGCCGGGAGGGAAAGGGGGGGGCTTGGGAAGGAGGGAGTACCTGAAATTAAAATATGAAAGAAAAGTCAGAAGGATGGGGGTGAGGAGACAGAGGTGGGAGGAGCAGGGGGAGGAAGTGAGGGGAGTTGAGTTGTTAATGCTGCTCACCGTGGTCCTTCTCCGCAGGGACCCCAAAGTGCGTGTGGGGTTTGGAGGGCACAAGGTGGGCAGCAGAAACATGCAGGCAGTGAGGGGTGTGCTGGCCGTGGGGAGACACTTACCTTCCTAGGGCAGGGGTGGACGAGAAATTGAGAAAGTGCTGGTAGAAAGGAGAGAGGACGAAGCTGAGGAGGGATGCAGGACCTCAAGGGGAGATGATGTGTCCTCTAAGCCAACGGTGGCGGCAGCAGCAGGATGGAGCCGCCCCTGATAGGGCCGGGACAGCAGCATGTGACCCAGAGCTGCGATGAGTCAGGATTTAGCAAAGCTTTGCAAACAGCACGTAGGGGATGGAGAGACAGAGAGAGGCAGGCAGCAAGGGATAGACGTAGACAGATGAGGGTGAGAGAGCCAGGGAATAGGAGTGGGTGTGCAGGATAAACAATCCCAGTCACTCCAGGCTCATTAATTATTTTTATTCAAATCAGAAAATCTTGCAAGGTTTTTGGGAATCAAATCGAACCACAGAACCTGTAACTCTCCCCTTTCCCCTCTCAGGCCTACTGAGAATAGAACACAGTGCAGTGGCTGCAAAAACACTGCAGTGCCTCAGGGCAGCTTCCAGGACCAGGGTGGGTAGCACTCCTCTTTTCTCCAGAGGTAAAATGAGGTGAAGATGATACCTGCAGCTCTCACTTCCTCAGCCTCACAAACAGGGAAAGGCATCACTACATCTTGACAGCCTCTGGGAACAGGTGTTAAAAACAGGTCACTCAGCCACTGTATCCTCAAGTGATTCTTCCATTTCCTGAAGAAGGGAGGAGGGAGAAGTTAACGACTCCATGCCCAATGTCTCTTCCCCTTTCACTGCCCTCTTCTGCTAGTGGGGTCAGGAATGGCAGCAGGGTTGGATGCTGGCCACCACAACCAGGTTGCAAAGCCTGGCCTCTTTTTCAGGCTCTTGTGCTCTTGAGACTGACATCCCTCACCCTTCTCCTCATGTAATATAGTGGAGGAGAGGCTTTATCAGCATGCTTGGTCCTTTTTCTTTCTCTTCACCTCCTCCTAATCCCCACACTGCGTTGCTCTCACCTTTTCTTTTTCCTTCCTTGCCTGACGGATTTTCTTGGCCTCTTCCCGCTCCTCTTCCTCAATCAATTCCTTGTCGAGGCGTTGCAGCTGTGGCAGCCGGGACAGGACCTCCAGGCGATAATCGCGTTCTTCGGCACAAGGATTCTCCATCAGCACCAGTGCCTGCAGCATGGGGAGGACCTGCAGTTTTTCCACTTCCTGAAAGCTTTTGATCCCATTGCTCCTGAAGAAAAGAAAGGACAGAGAGCAGGGGAGGGAGACCCGTGCAAGTAGTGAAATCTCTTTGGAACAATAAGTGGACAAGACAGAAAAAGAAAATCTTAGCAGCATGAGGTACCATAGGCCTTAGACCACAGATCTGTCACCCAAGATCCAGATCTGTCTGCAGCTCCCCAGACTGAGGCACAAAAAGGATATCTCCTCTGGATTCCTCTGTGCTCAGACAGTCCACTGAACCGTGTGACAGCACCACGGCCTCGCATGGCAAACGCCGAGAACTAAAGGGCATTTGCAGGCAGAACGCAGAGAACACGCTTTGAGGGACCCAACTGACTTACAGCAAGGAATGAAAAGCCTGAGGTGGGGTATAAGAATGACTAGAGAGGCTGATATTTCCTAAGGCCAGGAAAGGCCCTGGCTGTTACAGCCTAGACAGCTGCTGAACACCAGTTAAGGATGGTAAATATCAACCCATCCCTACCAGGTCTTCAGCTCCCAAAAAAAACCCCAGAAAATCCTAAAGATCTAAATGGGAATGCAGTCTGATGAAGGGATCTCTGGTCCCAACACAGAGCAGGCAGGACCCACCGTAGATTGAGGTACTGCAGGCACTTCATGCTGTCAGAGAATCCATCCAGGGCCTCGAGCTTATTGTCACGCAGGTGCAGAGTCTCCAGCTGCTCAAACTCCTCAAGCCCTTCAAGGCTGCAAATGGTGTTCTTGGCCTGAGCACCAGGGAGGCAGGAAGAGAGAAGGAAAATGGGGACACAAAGGAGAGGGAACACCAGTTATTTCTAGCCTTTAAATCTCTTTCTATCCTTCAGACTCCCTACCACTCATAACACAGCCTTGTCTGAAGCTTGATCAGGTAACTCAGGGTCTTGGCCAAGCAGGTTCTCAGGATTCAGATTCAAGGTCCAAAAGTATGCTGAAAAAGTGTTTCCTGGACCATCACTTGGTGTCTGACACAAAACCACCCCAGGTGAATACTCCACTGCCAGCACAGCACCCCTTTCCATGGCAACAGCAACAGCATGGAGGGGAAAGCACATCTGAGCCTAAAATGAATGTGTATAAAGGATGAGTAACCAGCCCCTCTCAGTCACACAGTCCATGCAGTCCAGGCACCTTACGGTAGCTGCTTCTCGTGTGGGGAAAATCTACAACCAAGAAGTCCCTTCTACTCCTCTGGGCTGTGTCTTACTTCAGGAAGTTTAAAATTCCCCATCACTGAATTTCATTCACTTCACTGGGATGTGGATTAACGAAGCAGGGAAATACGAAAGCTCTGAATTTCAGGTACTAGTTTCACAGCAGGATTTCGGCTGGAAAAGACCACTAGAGGTCTCCTGCCCAAGCGGAGGCTCCCCGCAGTGCCAGCACCTACGCTCTGCTCTGTCAGGCTGCTGCTCACCGCCTTGTGCGGCCAAGTTTGGAGCATGCCTGGTAATTATCGTCTCCCCGCCACGTTCTCCAGCCTGGAGCTGAGCAGGGCTTTCCTTGCCGATGTGGCTCGGGGCTGCAGTCGCTAAGGATGCTGAAACCTGAATGGAAAACGGGGTGAGAGGTGCTGTTGTGCTCTCTCTTCCTCATAGGTACCCAAGCAATGACCTGGGCAATACCTGAGACTAAAAAAGGGGCACAGGCTGAACTGGTGGTATAGGAGAACATTTTAGGGCTGAGTCATTTAGGATACGGACATTTTGTAGGAAAGGAGGATTTTAATAGGAACTGGACAAAGAAGAATCTGGACCAGCTGGGCCAAGTAAAAGGAGTAACACCAGGACAAGAAGAGGAAAGTTGGATATTTAGTGAAGGCCACATGAACAGATTTAACAGTCAGGAAGGATTAGGACGTTGTACCTCAGAGAAAATCGTGAGCTGGTGTGGGTGGGGCTCACTGACCACTGGTTTACAAAAGGAATAGTAACCTCCCAACACTCTCACTTTCTTCATCACTTCAGTGTGAATTGTTTTACCCGCTCCAGCCTTGCAAGCACTAGCAGGACAATGCAGAATGAATATTTTTCAGAGTTGTTCCATTTTTCTCCCCTAAATCAAACAACATTCTGTCTGACATGCCATCACCTTCTCTTGGATACCAGTTCTTCACCCAGACGTGATGCCACTGTTTCTTATGGAAAGTTACCACACGTTGCCCATGATCTCCTCTCCCCTTCCTGCACACTCCACCTTTTTCAGGTTAGCCTTTGCCACCACTGCTGCACCATGAGCAGGAGCTAACACAGCCCTACTGTGACCCTCAAAAATTATGCAAGTGCCACACAGCACACACCCAGCTTGTAGTCTTCCTAGCACACACCACTTTTTACATATGAAATTTCATCTGTGGCTATGTCATACACTAACCAAATGTGGTTCAATTCCTTAAATTGAACCCTTTGTCTTGAACCTTGTCCTTGAGGCATCAGCTGCACTTATCCAAGGCTGAAATAACACCGAAGTCTTTACACAGAAACCAAAGCATTACTGGGGGAGATTTCCCTGCAAAATGATTTAATGAGCAGGTAGACATGGGAGACAAATTCAAGCCCCAAAGGTTCTTGCGAGTCAGTTGTTCTAGTTTTAACAATCACCCCTTGCAACTTTCCTGTTTCACATGGGCAGCTCAGAAACCCCTCAGTCATGCCAGGAACCTTCCCTCAGCAGAGATGCTCTGTTTGCTTCCCTGCAATAACTCACTAAGGTGACTGGGTATGCTTCGAAATTCTGTATTGTATCTAGTGACTTATCCACTTCATCCATTCTTGGAGCACCTCCAGTCATAAAATCCCAGTTTCCCAGCAGAAAATTGCAGGCAATCTCAGCAAGCAATCTCCTCAGTGTTTTCTGCCAGGGAATCTTGATGAAAAGAAGCCACATAGTTTTTCAAAGCCTTTATCATATTTAATTGCTTTTCAAGAGGTAGTGACTCAGGACATCTGTTTAGTCTTTGCAAGCTGTAGCACAGTGTGATCCATGGGGCTAAGCCATACATACTTTCTTCACTTGCATCTCTAGGAGTAAATGCTTCCTTGAAGTAATTGTTTATGATGTTAAGAAACTGCTTCTCCTATCTTAGTTTCACTGCAATATTGAATCAATTTCTTTTTTGGCAGCTGTAGGTGTGAATCACATAATTGTGCTGGCTTTAAACCAGTACTTGATTAGGCCCATCAGAGAGGAGAAAGAGGCATTGCCTCCCTTTGTCACCCAAAGAGCAAAGCTATTGCTTGCCCAGTGATCTCCAGTGGTCCCAGGGCACACGGAATACAAGCTTGCCCAACACTGCCTGAAGGGAAAACTGCCCTCCTGCAGGAGGCTGTGAGGGAAGAACCCGATGCACCCAACATCAACTCCTCTGTGATTTGTGGTTCATGGGCACTCCCTTTGTGCTATCTGGGCTGCAGGTGCTGGGCTCTGCAGCAGCTCTGTCCCACTCCCCAGGCTGGCTGATCCCTTACCAGATAGAGCTTCTTGAGCTTGGAAATGCCGAGCCCTGCTGTGGTCTTTATCTTGTTTCCTCGCAGCTCCAGGACTTGCAGACTGAACAGCTGGTCTTGACTCAGGCCCAGCACTGTCTCAATTTTATTTTCTAAGTGCCAGAGGAAGAAGAAACAAGAAAGTTAATCCCACCTTTTCAAGAGAGTGTCCCCACAAGACAGGTAGCCTGTATCACCTTTCAGGCTGAGGTTGGCTAGGAGGGGGTGAGTAACGCCCTCAATATCCATGATGCGGTTGCGATCAAAGCTGATGACTTGGAGGTAGGGCAGCTCCTGCATGCTGGCACTGGTGAGCAGGTTCCCATCCACCTTCAGCCAAAGCAGCTGGGTTAGGCTGCTCAGTGGGGCCAAATCTTTCAGCTTGTTCTTTGACAAATCCACATACCGCAGGTGAATGAAGCGTTCGAGGAGGCTGATGTCTGTCAGGCCCCTGAGGGAGAGTGAATGTGAATAATATATCTCTCATATTTCCCTACTATCATCTTTTGGGTTGCTCCTTGCCACTACTGGTGGGAGGGCAACCACCTCTCCTACTTCCCTGCTGTCCTAGAAAGCCCTGCTGAGAGAAGGAAGAAAAAGGCAGGTGATAGGGACAGGCCTGTAAGCAAAGATGAATGGTAAGATTGGACCTGTTTTCCTGGCAGAGGGAGTACTTATGCCCATTAAATTGTATCTGTAAGGACAGGGCACAACCAGAGCAGAGAAAAGGGTAAGTTTTGGGGAGGGATCTGTTAGACAATAGTGTCAACACAAAGGACTGTGTGGAAGGACTTTTGTAGTGGAAAAACTAGTGGTTGAGATACCCTCAGAGGCTGCTGAAAGAAACAGTCTTAATGGGGCCTTAGTTAGGTGGCTGTGTTGGGGAGGCTGAGGCTCCAAACTGTCCCAAGACCATTGTGGCACAGTACTTACAGCTGCCTGCCTTAAAGGTTAGCAATTAGGAGGACAGATGTCAATGGATATTTCTCAAAGTGCCTGTAGGGAGGCCACTCTGTTCAGGCCCCCCTGGGAGAGCACAGTCCAGAGCAATGGGCAGGCTGCCGTCAGCCTTAGGGGACACTGGTGTTCCCAGAGGTGTGTCTGGCCGTGCTGGAGGCAGTGCCCAGGCCAGGGCTGAGGATGGACAGGCTATGCTGAGGCACGGACTGGAATCCAGGTGGCTGGAGAGCAGGGCCTGGAAACGCTCCTACCCCCGCATGGCCGGTCACCAGCTTGCGGCACAGCGGCTCCATGGCCATGGAGTAAGGCGCTTCTGCCGGGTCAGGCATTGCACACTCACTTGTCTTTGGCTTCAAACTTCACATAGGCGTGGGCCAGCCCGTTGCCGGTCTTACAGAGGAGAGAGAGGCCCTCCTTGAGGTCTTCCTCCGTCAGGGGACAGGGAGCCGGCTCCTGGGAGAGAAGGAGAGAGCACAACGCCAGCGCTGGCCCAACCACAGCCGGGCGGTGCTGAGGGCCTCCCCCTCACCTCTTCTTCCTTCTCCTTCTCCTCATCCTCCTCCTTCTCCTCTCCCTCTTCCTTCTCCTCCTCCCCCTCCGGCTCCTCGTCCTCCATCCTGCCGGGGCAGGCCGCGCTTGCCGCCTCCCGCGGCGGGCGCTCGCTNNNGGCTCGGAAAGCTCTGGGCGTGTCCCGCCCTCACCACAAGCGCTTTGCCATCTCACTGCGCCTTCTCGGCTGGGTGACATCTGCAACTGTTAGCGTATCCAGAGAACCGAAGGATTTTTTAGGTCGGAAGGGACCTCTGTGCGCACCCAGCTCAAAACGGGGCCGGTCCAAAGTCAGGCAAGGCTGCACAGGGTGGTGGGCACTCGGGCCGTGAATGTCTAATTAACTCTTAATTTACCCTCTAGTAAATGTTTAATTAACATGTTGAGCAGAATTAGCCTTGGGCTCTGCATGAAGCCTCCCCGAATATGAGCACGTGGATGCCAGGAAGTGTTTTTTGGGGTGCACTGCTCCAGCCCTGTCCTCCAGGCTGTGGAGCCGGGAAGGGTTGAGGCTGCCCGTGCCCAGCCAACAGCACTGGGTGTTTACCAGCCGGGAATGCTACTCAGAGCTGATGGTCAGCAGTGGTTTGCAGTTAATACAAAGTCCAAGGCTCTGCTCCCTTTCCCTTTAGTGCACTTTGCTCCTTTGCAGTGGCTGGGAAATGTTAGTGCTAGGTAAGCTGCTTCAAGCAGAGCTGCTCACACAACCATCAGCCATCGCCCTTCTTGCAAAGCACCCCTGCACTCAGGGCTGCACAGCAAGCTGCCCCCCCTGCCTTGTCCTGCTAGACTCCCCCGTGCCGACCCCTTCTCCTGTGCTACACATCTGAATGTGAATCTGAATTCACTCCCTGCTCATTATCACACAACCACAGATTGGTTTGGATTGGAAGGAACCTCAAAAATCAGCTCATCTCAATCCCCCTGCCACGGGCAGGGATGCCACCCGCTAGACCAGGTTGCCAAGGGCTCCATGCAACCTGGCCTTGAACACCTCCAAGGATGGGGCAGCCACAACTCCTCTGGGCAACCTGTTCCAGTGCCTCGCCACCCTCAGAGTAAAGAATTAATCTGCATATGAACACTTCCTTTCCTTCCTGCCCTACACATCCCCTAATTACACAAACTCTTTGTTCTCTTTAAACTAGAGACTGTTTGAGTCTCTTTAAACTAGAGAAATTTTATTTACATTATATATATCCCAAACCTAATTATACTGATAATTAAGGAGGGTATGTGCTAAAAGCTGGCCTGCACACCCCCAGAGGAGCACAGGGTGATGATGGCAGGAGGGGGAGCCCAAGCAGCACCCGCCAGGCTGCTTCCAGGCCTGTCCCAGGAGCCATCAGCCCAATAAAGGTCCATTTTGAGGGGCACAGGGGCAGGTGGGAACCCAAATTAAGGACTCAGAGAAAGGAACACCCTGTCCAGTGCCATCCCAGGGGAGCCTCAGCCCCAGAGCACCTTTAGGATTGGGGGTGTAGCTCTCTTCAGGGGTGTGGGACCCAGGACGAGATGCAGGGGAAGAGCATTTGGGGATTGCACAGGACTCCTTAGGGAGTGATTAGGGCAGGAACCAGGGGTGATCTAGGTCACATAGAGAAACAAATATAGCATACAGGAATAAAAAGGGCCAGTCTTGTGTAAATGGTTTGTGATGATTTGTCCATGTCCTGCACCTGATCAGCGCAGCCTGTCAGGTCTTCTCATTAAACTCCTTTTGCACTTTGCCCTGCGTGAGGAACTCGTGGTCAGAGCACCACAGGGAGCTGGAGAGGTTGGGATTGAGGGGCAGCTACTGGGCACTGCCTGAGGCCAGCTGCTGGAAGGAGACACGCTGTACACGTGTGTAAATACTTCTGTAAATACACAGATATACACAGACCTCACTAGTGCACCTCTGTCCTGCTCAGCTGGAGCAGTGGGAAGATCTGTCAGTGCTGTGTGGGAGTGCTCTGTGTGGATAGATCTGTGTGGCCAGCCATGGCTAAGTTTAAGTGCAATATATTCAAAGTCACAGAATATTCTGAGTTTAAAGGGATACCCACAAGGATCATTGAGTCCAACATGTGCGTGTGGTGCCTACTGGGAATACAAGCTCAGCCTGGCTATTGTTTGGGGCTGAGGATGCGGAGCCATCGCAGCCTCTCTCAGGCTGTCACATCTGGCACAGTGCGTTTTTCTCCAACAACAACCTGTTTAACATCCAACCACTACAGTTTGCTGTGAGGATCTGGCAGTATTTCCACTCCAGAGAGCTGCAGTCCTGCCAGGAAGCAGACAAAAAGAAGAGAAACAAGATCTGGCACTCCTGCTGATATAGAAATTATTTTCCATGAGTTTATTCCTCATTAAATGAATATTTTCATGCCCCGGCATTCTCTCAAAGCAGCAAGATCAATGCCCAGCTCCCATCTGTTTTCTTCTATGTAGGTCATTCTCCTGGGCTCTTGTGCTGTGGGCAGGGCTGAGCAGGAGCTGACAGCAGAGCTGCAGCCGGTGGCCCAGCCCTGAGTGATTGTACCCAGTGCCTGCAGCCTTAGGACCACTGTATGTTTCTGCTGCATCACTGCTGCTCTAGTCTGTATGACCCAACAGCCCCAACCTACAGCCATAGCCAAGCAGCCTCTCAGAAACACGTGCTCTGGTTGTAGAAAACAGTTTTCAGATATTTTTTTTTTTTTTGCCTTTGAATTATCCTCCTCCTTTCTACATCACTCCACACACGTACAGAGCTGAGAGCTGCCACCTCCTTGCTGCTGTCAGGCTCTTCCTTCTCAGACCAGCTGAGATCCTAGGAAGGAGACCCCTCCCATCCAGCTGGGCAGCAGGAAGTTCCCCCAGCAGTAGTAGGGCAGAAGTCCCCTCAGCATCAGGGGCTTTTTCCTCCTTGCTCCTCAGCTCTGGCCCCTTATCCCTCAGGTGATGCTAGCACTAGCAGCTGGAACACTGCCCATAGGCTCCCAAGGATGCACTGCCTCACAAATGAGCTCCTCCTTGTGAGGCACTTCTTTTTCATCACCCTCAGTACTACAAAAAAAAAAAAACCCAGCAGCTAGCTGGGAAGTAACATCAAGTCTTGCTTCCTCACCCACCAGCACATGGCTGAAAGCAAGCAGCAAGCATTGCCCCAACACAGGGCCTAAATAAAATCCTTCCCTGCAGAGACTGAGCTGCTCCACTCTACATTTAATGAGCAAAGTCAGTTACCAGTCCTTACAGGCAAAGAGCAGGGATGAGCACATTACTGAGCCTGCCAGGGAAGACTGGCTCACTGGTGGAACAGCCAGGTGCTCCAGCAGCTACCGGAATAGAGACACAGATATAATAGAATCGCCACAGGCCCAAAGAAGAGCTGTTATATGACAGAAGCAAGGTGCAGGTTGAACCCGTGCAGTGCCTACTGGGGTAACGGTGGGCTCTCAGGGAAAAGCCCACAAAACCCTCTCTGAAACCAGCCACCTCCAAGAGTAGTAAGTTCTCTACGCTGCTTGTCCCTGAGATGCTTCCAAATAAGATCAAGGACACACCTTTGCTTTTTCTGTTTTTCGTTTATTGCTCAGTACGGGACACAGGTGAGGTAAGACATCTCACAAGGGTCTAAGCTGACAGGTTCCTTGCTGATGGAGCTGAAGGATGCAAGAGACTGTGGTTCTTTTTCCTCCCTGCAGCACCAGCAGCCCCCTCTCCCTGCAGGGCTGCAGGGAAAGGGAGAGATACTGGCCAGGTGGGCTGCGGGCTCTGAACAGGTCAATGGGAAACTGAGGATTCAGCTCAGAGAGGAGACTGTCAAGACTCCGCCTAGACAGGCTCCTGCTAACAGGACTCCGACGTGGTGGGGGTGGTTAGCAGAACATCTAGAACAATGACTGTGGAGGGGGAAAGCCTCGAGGAAGGCCTCCGTACTGAGACATGTGCAACAAAAGGTCCCTTCTTGCTTCCACTTCTTAACCACAAGGGACAGCTCCTCATGGGGTGCTTCAGTGTTTGGCATTGATAATATCCACGAACTCTGGCTTGAGAGAAGCTCCACCAACAAGGAAGCCATCCACATCATGCTGAGAGGCCAGCTCCTTACAGTTGCTGCCAGTGACAGAACCTAAGGAGGGAGCAGTGTTTTAAGGTCAGATGTGCCAGCTCTAGGAAAATGGGGCCAGGGCAAAGGCAGGACTAGCAAGGTACCAGCCACCTCTTGCAGGCAGCAAGACTGTCTCCCATTTAGCCAAGCAAGCTGCCCAAACAAGCTAGAAGGTGATTCTTCATGCTCTGGAAGTCATGAGTTTCCTTCCCAGGGAGAGAATGATGTACAACTGCAGCAACAGGTAGAGAAACTAAGCACTTCTTGCCCTGGAAAGTCACTCCAGACTCACTTACCTCCATAGATAATCCTAGTTGACTGAGCAACAGCATCAGACACGTGGCTTTTCAGCCACCCCCGCAGCTTCTCATGAACTTCCTGAGCCTGCAACGCAACACAGGAGTCACACTGAGGCCTGAGCCATTCTGCACATAGTTCCCTTCCAAAGACAAGGGAACACATATTCTCTAAGTCACTAAGAATCTCCAGGAAGGTTTCCTGAGGGGGAAGGGTCAGTTGGTCATTTAATCGGCCACCTCCCCTGCTCATACCTGTTGGGGAGTTGCAGTTTTACCAGTTCCAATAGCCCAAACTGGCTCATAGGCAAGAACCACTTTACTCCAGTCCTTCACATTATCTAGAGAGGAGAGAGAAGGCAGAGGTAAGCACAATAGCCCCATACGGGGAAGAGCAGAGCTAGAAAATTGTTAGAAAAACCCCAAACCAACCATTTCTTTTTCCTCTTACCAGCAATAGCCTTGGTCTGTTCAAAAACCACCTTCTCTGTTATGCCAGCTTCTCTCTCATCCAGCTTCTCTCCAATACAGGCAATAACTCCAAGGCCCTCAGCCAGAGCATGAGCCACCTTCTGCCCAATCAACTGGGAATGGAAAAGAAACAAGGCAGCCAATAAAACAGGTTGGAGGTCTGTTTTAATTGCTCACTTTTCCAGTCTTTGCAGACCCATCTTAGCTGGACCATGTCTCCATTCTATGAGGCCACTCACCTCATCAGACTCTCCAAAAACATGCCTTCGCTCTGAGTGGCCTAGGATCACCCATGCAGCTCCAATATCCTTGATCATTGCTGGGCTGAGGAGAAAGGAGATGACTCACTGGAGAAAGTTCACATCCCAGAGGCACCTTAACTTTATTCCTGGGGCTCACCTGATCTCTCCAGTGAAAGCTCCCTTTGGTACTTTGTAACAGTTCTGTGCTGCCACTCCAATCTTCGCATCGAGCTTCTGACGGGCAAAGTCTAGGTAGACGGCAGGGGCTCCGCAAACCACCTCTGCAAGGCAAAGCGCCTCGTTACTCTTGTGACAGGAGAAGGGCAGAAACTGTACCCAGCCACTGATCCCAAATCCCAGCCCCAAGAGGTCATCCCTCTCTCCTGGGAAGGCACAGCCCGCCCCTCTTCATTGACATTTGGGGGCCCCTCTGCCACAGGACAATCCCTGCTATCCGCTGACTCAACAGCAGGGAGGAAAGCCCTTTTCAGGGGGCTGGACAGGCGATACCAGGCCGACGGCCAGGTCACAGGGGTCCCTTGGACACTGCCCAAATAAAAGACCGGGTGAGAATCCCACCCTGCAGCCTGGCCTAGCCGAACCGGGAAGGGCCGCACCGGGTTGTGCCTGGGGTTATAACCGGGCACGGTGGCGGGCCGGGGGCAGCACAGCTGGGCTGCAGCGCGGCGTTCCGAGACCCCCGCTCCCGGGGTGTGGGGGCCAGGCCGAGGGGAGGCGCGGAGACGCCGGGCCGCCCGCTCCGGCTGTGTCTCCGGGGGTCGGCCGGGGGCGCCCCGGGGGTCGGCCGCACGT
>VXBC01001745.1:1625417-1639672 GCA_013399945.1 Ploceus nigricollis | reverse complement strand
CCGCGCTCTCCCGCAGCCGGGCGGGGTCAGACAGGAGCCAGGGGGGTATTTCGACTTTTATTTTGTCCCTCGTGTTATTTGGCATGTCAAGGGCACACAAGGGGAAGCGCTGCTCGTGGCCCGCCTTGCTGCCCGCCCCATGCCCCCACCTGATAGGGCGGGCAAGAGGAACCCCCCCCATTCACAAGCCACACGTACACACAAGCCCCCTCCTCTCCTTCCGGACAGCAAGGAGGTGGCATCATCCCACCAAGCAGCGAAGCACTAGGGCCGTGTGTCACGGGGGTGGGGACAGTGAGGACATTTCCTATAGAAACAGATATTCCCAACCCCCCAAACTCCCTTCACTCATGTCCACGGGGGCTCCAGCCCCCAGTCGATCAGTCAGTGAACTCTTGTCTCCCCGTGTCTCCACAGAGAGGCCGTGAAGGGACTGGGGAAAGGAGCAGGGAAGAGAAGGACCCTGCTCCCACCCCCACTGCCCCCCCCCCCTTTCCCCCCCCACACCTTCAGCCCACTCTCCCCCCACCACACACAGCAAGAGGATGTTCTAGCTGGGAATCCGCTGATAGAAGTAGATGTAGCCCAGGTCCTTGGGGGGCTTCTCAGAAGCACAGACTTTCTGGTCGTTGTAGATCACCCACCTGCAACAGGCACAAGAGGAGCTCAGGAATGCCATTCTGCGGTTAAGACACAACTTGATTGCACTCACCTGCTCTCAGCCCCAATCCCCCAGGACCTCTAAAGAAACGGGGCAGGATGGGGATTTAAACCAGTACCTCAGTTCCCCTACACTGTGGAAATCCTTACCTGCCATCTTTCTTGATGTGACAAACATAATGTCCACACATAGTTGAAGTGCCCATGTGGCTGATGAAGGCAAACAGCTGATATTCTTGAAAGAAGGAGGGAAGAGAGGATTGTCAGGGAAAGAGGAAAGATGTCTTACCCCCTAACACCCTGTGCAAGGCCCTCTCTAGAGAAAGATCCCTGAAGGAAGCTCTGCTGGGTAATAATTTAGAACAGGATCCCCATCAAGTGTGACTGTGAGTGGTCTTAAGGACAAATATAGAGGGAAATAGGAGATGCTAACTTCCATTTAGCCTTCTCTCTTCCAACTCCTTATTTGGGCCACAGGTGCTAGAGGGGTAAGGCAGGGATTTTGCCTCCCTATGGCACCCAGCACCACTGGCACAAATTCTGTGCACAGACTGGAACTGCTTTTTCCAGTGGGAACCATCAGGGCAAAAAAAGCCCCCCAGAACCAGTGGATAAAAGCAGCACAGCCCTTCCTGTCTTTCACTTGATGGTACTTCCCCAGGCTCTCTCCTTCTGGCTTCCAGGTAATTCTCATCCAGCCTGAAGAGTCTAGACTACTTTGCCATTCCTTCCCTCTTCCTCCCTGCTTCCACCTCTACCAGCTCTGCAATAGCTGCTGCTGGTAAAATCTGCAGTACTGCACGGATCCGGAATGACAAAGTAATGTTGAGTTTGCACCCCAAAATCCACATTCCTATGGCTTGGAACTCACTTCCAGGCCCATCGCGCACTTTGGGACCCACAGGGACGGATTCAGAGATGGACTCGGCTGCCGAGCGCCCCTCTGAGATATCCATAGCAGCTTCTGCATCGAGGTCATCGATGTGACTAAAGATCCAATCCACAGCACGCTCCAGACTGTTGTTCTGGAAGTAGGAAGACGACAGTGAACTTGAGAATTCCTGTTCCTGAGAAAATCCTTGCACTCTGCTGTCACCCATGCCTCTCACCGTGGCTCTAAGCGCTTTCATTGCCTGGTCCCGGGAGAAGCCCATGGAAACAATGGTGGCCACACTGTCTTCTGAAGGAGGGTCTGGGCAGGCAATAGTTGACCCTGGCCCACTGGATCCAGGGAGAACTAATGGGTTAGCAAAGTCTGCAGCAGAAACACAACACAGCTCAGAGTAATCAGATCTCTCCAAAAGGGTACAGCCCAAGTCCCAACTACTTCAGTTTTCCACTGTGGTAGTAGGACACAAGAACAGCCCAGAAGCAGTAAGCTTCACCATGGCCATGGCCTCATACCTGGATCGTCCATATGTGACATGACCCAGTTCATGGCCGCCTCAACCCCACTGTTCCCTGTGTAATACACGGCTTTGCGGCAGGCATCCATGGGAAAGCCCATTTCCACTAGCTGGATAATCACCGACTCATCCAGCATGGGTGCTGTGGGGAGACAGAAGTTAGAGCCACCCACTCCCACCCATCCCTGCTGGCTCCATTTCGTCTCATGTCACACAGCCCCCAAAGCCACTGCTTCCTAGCTTTATTTCACACCACCTTCCATCTCTTGGCTTTTCTCAGCCACCTTTCTTCTTCAGAAGAGCAGTCTCACACACAGGCAAAGAACAAAATTATTCAACCCATGAACTTGGGGAGCACTGGCTCTTCCCTAGGCTCTGAACCCGACCTCCCAATGTAGTTTGTGAAAATTAAATACCCCTACCAATTAAATCCTGTATAAATCCCAGCTCTGTCTCCTCTAAATGCATCAGACATGCCACCCCATCTTGCACAGAACAGGAATCAACAAACCCCCTTGCATAACACCCTTGCATAACAGGCATGCAAGGGAGGCAGCTGGCAATCACTGACAAAAGGACAGGGAAAGTCTGAGCAAGTGGGAAACTGCTAGCATGGGACACAAGGCAAGGAGAGCAAGGAAGTGAGTCAGGCATCAGGAAGAGAGGAGGAGAATCACTAACATGTCGGAGAGGAGAAGTGAGGGGAGCAGAAGGAGTCGTCGTCCTCGTTGCCATAGAACCCCAGGCTACCTTTGGGCTCATCTGGTGTCACCAGTGGGGGTGCGATGTCTGGCATTTCTTCTTCTCCTTCCTGCAGCCCCGTTCCCTGCAGTGCAGAGATATCCAGCTCCTCTGGCATTTCAATGGAAACATCTGCAAGATATGGTCTTGCTCAGCCTCCACGTAGGGGCAGGAACAAAGGACTTCGCTGGGACATCTAGAAGGGTAAGTCCCTGGGGATGCCTGCAGCAACTTTTGGGATGGTTACTTTCCTCCTGGCAGTAATGACCACAATATCCATATGTGACTCCCAGTACCTATATGCTCTGTACTTCTCATCCTCCTTACCGAGCTTTTTGGGCACCCAGTCCAGACCGAAAGTGAACTTCTTGATCTGGATGACCAGATAATCTGGGAAAGAGGCGAACCGTGTCGTTCTGAAAGAGACACGTAATGTTTTTAAATACCTTGTCAGCAAAGATTGAGGGTATCTAGCTGATCCAAGAAATCAGTGAGTAGGACAGAGCCATGTCCTGAGCAAGCTGGGGGATACACCTGTCTGTGCAGCTCTTCTGTGCTGAGCTTAAAGCTCCTCAAACACAGAACCATTTCTAAGGCAGAAGCCCTGACAAAATGAGATGGAATGCAAATCTTGGAGATGAGAAAAAATAGTACATATTCTCTACCTTCCAATCCTGTATTTTACAAGCCTGGTCAGATTTTGTTTAATTAAAAGTCTAACCCTTAAGGAATGTAGTGGAAATAACATCTTTTATTAGACCAACAGACACACCTGCAGGAACTGTCAAGCTTTCAAGCACAAGAGCACTTTTTTGGATATGAAACAGAAGCAGTGAATTTTAAGTTAACTGAATTTGATTAAACATTATTTAGTTAGACAATTTGAGAGGGAAAGTGTCTGGAAGCTATGAAACAGAGGGGAATGTTTGTGAAGGGAGAAGCACCTGTAAGTGAGACAGATACTCATTACCAGGTGATAATTGCAACATGCTGTAGAACTAAATTAAGCAACAGTAAAGTGTTTGAATACAACTCAGTAAAAATTAAAACAAAATGTTACTTTTCAATGTGATGCTTGTTTATAGTAGCTATTGCTTAATAATGGAGTATGTGTTTAATAATTTAATTAATTAATCCATTAATAATGGAGTATAGAAAAGCACTTCCAACTCTTTGATGACTTTCATTGCAAAAGAACACTCAGCATTAAAGCAGAAAGCTGCTTACATTTGTAATCTTGTCACTTCGACTTTGCACTGTTGCATGTGCTACAAGCAGTGAGAAAAATTAAAGCTGTTTTTTAAACCTTGCTACTAGCATTTAAACTAGCATTCTTTCAAAGAACTCATGCATCTGTTACACTCAGTGTTCTGCTCAAATCTTCACAGTTAAAAACCTGAAGAAATTTTAGAGATAGTGCAAGATCAGCGTCATCATACAGTCAGTACAGATTTCAAAGCTAAATTTTAAATTTACAGTAAAAGCTACTTGTTTTCTGAAATATCACTGTGTTTTCATAGCCCCATAGCAACTGAAATCTGATGGCTAGGACTGCACTAGCACTGCTGTTCTGCCTACTGAGGGTAACCACTCCAGCACTGATGGACTGATCCCCTCTCTGCTTCAATGTTCTACAGACCCAGGGTGTGGAGGACTACAAAGCTTCAATAATGGTTCTTCCCCCAAGCCACTACAAGAAGTCCCCAGAGATGCAGCTACGGCCAGCTCATCACAGCTTAGCTGACACACACTTACTTGAGAGCCACAGACTTGGCCTGCAAGGCTGTGCTCCAGAAATCATCCACCTGCTCTGGAGCTCCATAGGCCTCTAGGCAGGAGCTGAAAGGCACCTTGGCTCGCACCAGCTCGGGCAGGGGCTGCTTCTCCTCCTCTGCCTGCCTCTTCTTCTCCTCATATTCCAGCAGTTCATCTAGAGAATAAAGCAGAGGAGTCAAGGACCACCTCTAGGTACGTACAAAGCAACTGCTGTAAGCTACACGCAGAGGCAGAGCAGGCCTATAGATACACGCCATCAAGAACGGAGCACAGCTTCCAGAGCACAGTTCTGCTACTGCAGTCACTCCTGTTTTGCTGCTGAATCACAGCTCAGCTTGTGGTGGCCGAGGGAGACGCTCTAGAGGGACATCACCGTGTCACACCACCTTTGAAGAAATCAGCCCGATCCCACAAAAGCAGGAGAGGGACCTGGCCTCAGAAGTGGCAAAGAGTCCCTTCCTCATTTAAGAAGCTCTGTAAGAATAGTACAATATACAAACATAGGGCCTGCTACTGTTCTGGTGTTGGCACGTTACTGACCTTTGTTGAGTGCAGCATCCATGGGCACAGGCAGCTGCATAATATAGTCCACGCGCTGGGTGTATTTCACCTTTTCTGTGGCCAGGCACTTCAGCTTCTCCTCCACCAGAAAACGGAAGACCTCATTAGGGTTCTCCTTGCTGCGGCAGTTCCTCTGAAGAAGGAGAAATTAGAAGGACAGATGTAACATCAGAATGGCAGAAAAAATGATCTGCAGTAACACTGATGTCACACAGCACACGGCTGAAGAGTATTCACTTCTGTATCCAGTATCCTGGAAAAGACAGCAAAGAGGAAACTAAAGCCAGCTTCTGTACTCCAGGAAGCCATGGCATTCCTGCTCCTACAGAAGAAACTTTACACCTCCAGCTGTGCCACTCCCAAAAAAGATTTCTCCATGGAATCAGCCCTGAAAACATGGCCTAGCACCTCTCCTTCTCCACCCTGGCAGGTGCTAGATGGCCCATTTCCCTGTGTTCTCTCCCTCTCTCTGCTCTGATTGCCAGCTTCTCACCTCCACTCCTCACCCTTTGCTGTAGGAAGAAAATCAAGCTGGACTTTTCCATGATTTGCCAGATAGACTCAACCATTACCTCTACCATGTTGATGAAGTGCAGAAAGAATTCCTGGGCATCCTGCTGTCGGTTAGTGGAAAATTCTGGGTGTCCCTTTCCAATGAGGGACTTAAACATGCGTGGAGCAATGCCATTTTGCATACCCTGAAAAAAACAGTGTGGAAGAGGAAGGTGGTCATAATTTGCCAAGCATGTGTCCTGGCATGTAGCGCTCTATTCTTAGCCAAGCTTTTCTACAGGTGACAGGCCTTGCAACAAGCCCCAGCACATGTCTTCAGAAAGGGTTCTCCCTCCTTTGCCATGTAGCACACGCAATACCTCATGCAACACACGCATCAAGAGGATGCCGAATCCAAGCCTCACCTTCTGATCAGGCTGCTGCTCCCCATCTGCAGAAGCTGGCCTTGAATACTCCCCAGAAAGCAGTCCATGGCCCAGTTTGGCTCTGGAAGGACAAAGTCACTGTTAGTATCAATGTTTCTTCAATCTCACATGCTCCAGGAACCACATCAACCCATCCAGCTTTAACACTGCCATGGGCTGTCAGTCTCACAGATAACAGCTTTCTCTGCTGCACCAGGCAAGATTATCTTATTGTGGTTTGCTCTCTCTGGCCCCTGGAGACATCACTGACTTCAGAGTTACCAGGGCTTTAGGGTGCAAATCTCAACCACTGCTTGCACACTGAGTAGAACATGAAGGAGCAGCTGGTGCTGAGCCACACAGCAGCTGCGCAACAGCCAAGCTGAGCTGCAGCCTGACGGGGGGAACGGAGCAGTGTCTGACTGTGCAGGAGACAACAGGGCACAGAGAAATTGTCTGAGCCAGAAATAGCACTGCTGTGAGCAGACTGATCACGTTTTCCCAGAGGAAAGATTGACTGCATCAGGCACTTAATGGACAACAGTATGTGTTCAGTGATTTATTCCTATGCCCAGACCCTCCTGCTATTCCATTTCACTCCAGTCCTTCCCCATCATTATTGCCATATTGCCATTTGTCTGGAACCAAACCTTACTAATTCCTCCCTTTGCCCAGGCAACCATCTTTCTGGCTGTCTCACCTTAATCCCCTCCCAGTGAATACCTCACTCCAGGCTGCCCAAACTTAGAATCCTCCTGTACCACTGAACTCCCTGTCCACAAATGCCACCTTCCATTGCTCCACCCCAAACTTCCACATGTTTGTCTGAGAGCAGCTGCAGCACAGATACAACGTACTTAAAAATGCAACTCCCTCCCAAATCTTGTGTTCCTTCTTCTGCATATTCTCCACACTTGAGGGAAGCCTCTTTAAGCATACATAAGTTATCCACTGAGAATAGCTGCCTAAACCTACATATCCCCTTTACAATCTCCCTCTACTGAAGACAGCAAGCCCCTTTTAACTGTTTTGCAGACAGAAGCTGTCTCCCAGAAATCCCCCCAGTTTAACAGGCATAACACACATAATACATTTCAGAGCCTCTCATGAACACAGGGTGCACTCTGTCCTCTCCATCTAGGGCATTCAGCTGAACTTCCTTGGCTTAGATCCTTATTGATCACTGAGGATCAGCGTCTCTGGTGACAGGCAAGGAAAGAGAGGTGAGGCTTGAGGGAGAACCCTGGAGCAAAGCAGCACAGAAGGGATGCATCCAGGCAGCCTCAGCCTTCCTTCTCTCACCAAAATTCTACGTACACTTGTGTGCTGAAATCCTGTGTGGGGTCCGAAGGTGCACTTTGGAATATCTTCTCCAGCTTGTCCACATACCTGCAGAGCAAAACAGAGCAATCTAAGGGATATGCAGCTTCATCTGGTAAAAATGTAGTTCTGAGCATGATTACTGCAACAGAAGCTCCCAGCTCTAGGGGACCCTTCGTACTGATCCCAGACTAATGGAAAAGAGTGATTAAGCTCACTTACTTTCTCTGGAAGTCTGGGATACTGAACAGCACCTGCATCACAGAATTGAGGTAGCAACTGTTGCCCAGGTTACGGATACCAGTGTACCCAGGCCCATAGAGGGGCTTGAGTTGAACGCCAGACTCCTGGATGAGCTCCCACTCGCCAATGCGCTGGTTCATGTCTATTTCCAGTTCTGTCATCGTCTTGTCTGTCTGCAGAGGGAAAGAACAGGAAAATCCTCAAAGAAGACTCAAGGCAACATCAGAGGTGTGAAAAGTGCAATGCTGTAGAGAAACAGAGTCAAATCCATTCTGTTTTATTCTACAAGTAGAGGAGGAAGAAACAAGAGTTGTTTCCATATATATGAATACCTGGGACAGAAAGTGGAGGGAAAAGAAATATGGGAGAAATCTGAACCATTCCCTAGCAAGAGGCATGGAAACTACACACTAACAAAAAAAAGCTCAGCACCAGGAAGCCTCCTTGCCCACAGTACTGACACATAACCTCAGGGAAATAATCCTGAGGGACATGAAAGAAAGGCAAAAACGGCAATCAAAGAAGAGAGGCAGATGAGACAACTCTCTGTATGACAAAAAACCCTAGCGTTTCTTGACCAGGAATGGCTCTGCATAGCCACAGAAAGCTAGAATCCAGTGAATACACCTCAGAGCTGCTTCTCTCTCCCTCTGGGCCTATGGAGGACACCACTTCCTCCTCACCTTCTGCATCTTGAGCATGTCAATCCCAAAGTGTGCCAGGTGTTCTGCCAGGTTGGGATCCAACACCATGTCATCCTCATCATAGGAGTAGACATCTATGCAGGAAAACACGAAAAAAAGGAACTTATAATGGCCTGTGATCTCAAATTCATAGCTGGATGAAGAAAGTGCTCGGAACTGGGAGTTTTGACAAACTGAGCCGTTTGGCTTTCTGCCCTTTCTCAGCAGAATTACATAACAGACAGAATATTGAGATTCCACCTAAACATATGACAAGACAACTTTGTCACCAATCAGGGTACAGAGGTACACTTATGCCAGGAGTAAGGAAAGTGGGTTACTGTGCCATATACTCTCTGCTCAGGATTTGAACACACAATTATTTGATAAACACCCCAACACAGAAAATCAGATGGCAACCTGGATAACTATTCTAAAAGCTCCCAATTACAAGGGAGGGGCAGAGGAAGGCAAGGTTTTTTTATCAGCTCGTTCTTTGCCTCACACAAGAAGCAGGTCAGGGTGGGAAAGTTCACAATGGGATGACACTGCGTGTTCCAGGTCACAAGATGGCCAAAACCACCCTGATACCTGCAAGAGAACTGCGTCAGCCTGAGAGGTGCCTGGCATCCCTAACCCTGGGAGGATCCCCCTTCTCACCAGCCCCATCAGGAGTAATTGTTCCCAGTTTCACAGCCAGCGGGTAGCCGGTTTCTCGGTAGTGCTCGACTGCGTGGTTGTTGCCACCACTGCCATCGAAGTAGCGCCGACCACAGAGGATGGCTCCGTCGGTCATGTTCAGCCACAGGTTCTCCTTCATGTCACACTTGCTGCACTTCCAGCCACTATTGACAAGGAACAGAGAAAAAGAGATCAGAGGGAAAACCTCTGGGTTCTACCTCCCAAGCCCTCACCATTGCTGCTCACTGCAACATCCACAGTATAAGCGATCTCATTCCTCTTTTACTACAGAGCACTGAGAATCCTGATATACCCTAGTGTGCCACCTCCCCTGAATCTACTGTGGCAAGGCACACTTGGAGACTCACAAAAGAAGTCTCATCTGCTGCTGCAGCCCAGCACAGAAGAAGGGCCTGGGACACAGTGTGACACAGCAAGTTCCGGTACTATGCTCACCACGGTGGGATGCGGACATCGTTCTGAAGCTGGTGCAGGGAAAAAGCGTGTTTGGAAACACGTCGAACCTCCCCATCCCAAGCCTGCACCTCCTGCTTCCTTGAGGCTGAATCTGCTGTCAGGATGGCCTCAATCGCACTGGCAATCTGGAATCAGGACAGTAGGAGAAAATATGAAGGGCTGGCCTACCACAGTAAGGGCACAAGAAGCTGCCAGTGCCACAACACTCCACATTTAGGCAAGTCGGTTGGGACTTTTGGGAGCCCCAGTCACACACAAGCCAGAACTCTGTAATATACAGCACTGTGTAAGTGCAGAGCAATCCTGATGCCTGCCAGCTGAGACTTCACAGCAGCTCTGCAGGATCCCTTTTACAGGGCAGTTTCCTTCTCTGTAATGGTACATTTCCTCATCAACAGTAAACACAGCCCTCCACTCAAACATACCCTGTCTTTGACCATGTCTGGTAGTCCCTCTAGCCCATCACGTGGAATATCCAAATGGTCCGGCAAAATTACTATTTTTACATCTTCGTCATATTCAAACTTTTCTTCTGTGATGTCAAATCCACCTTCTACCCCTACAAGAAGAAAAAACATTGTGGTAACAGGTGAAACCAAAGAACTTGAAAAACTTTCCGCACAGCTTACATGAGATAAGGCACCATGACTAAGACAACGATCTAAATCAGTGATCCACAACCTTTCTTCCACTTCTGGATCCTAGAGCTTATGCTGGTGCTGTGGACTTCACTGGAGCAATTATAAGCCTAGTGACAATAGATTTTGTTTTCCCCAGCTCTTTTTACAGATGCTTAAGAACAATCTCCAGACTCTAGCTACAACTAGGAAGAAAACCAAACCTCCTCTAGAGAGGCATTGGCCACAAGAGAGCCAAGATAAAGCATGGGTGTTCAACCTTAACCAGAATACTCAAGACAGTGAATGGAGATGTGCATGAAGAGATCATCTTGTAAGCCAGGGCAAAGGTCAGGTCTATCAGCATCTTTAAGAAGCCTGCCTCTCTTTCTTGCCTTTTCCAGAAAGGACAGTCTAGAGTCCTGCACTCAAGCAAGAAGAACCAGGAGCTCCTCTGGAACCAGAACATCCAGAATTGCAGAAAAAGTCTGAGCAAAGGTATAGTGATAGTAGTTTCTATGCACACCTAGCTGTGCTTTCCATAAACTGGAGATCCATACATAAAAGGTTATTTGCCACTTGTAAAGAGTCATCATGGATGATCACCAAAACATCTGCAGTTTATGCAGATTCCCTCACCTAGTTTTTGGAATATGTAGGTACTCAGAGGAAAATCTTGGCTTTCTCTGTTCTGCAGGTATTCACATCCTACGTCCCAAAAGGAAACAGGCAGAAGACACATGGCTTATTAGCAGCCTAAACCTCCTGTGTTTTTAAACTGAATTTCCTTTGTTTCTGGAAAAATTGCATGCTGTGACTGCAATAATCTCTGCAACAAATATCTGAACATCTGCAGCTGCAACAAATCTCTGAAGGGAATAAAAGCTTTTGCTGCTCAGTGCCTCTGCCTCAAGAATCCTGTGTGCAACACAGTTCTAACAATCACTACTGTATTTCCTTAAACCATCCTTGTCAAAAATATCCAGTCCCATGACATCTCCTGCAACTCTCTCCTTAGATACCTACAATTTTTACACAATGCACAAGCTGCTATGTATGAACATATGATTTTAGAAAACAGTCACCAGCATCATGCAACAACATACCTAGATAATCCTCTTCTGTGCCTCTTCGGCACAGCCCAGAGATTTCCTGTCACCACTTCATAGAGTAAAGCAATACACAACCCCCCAGAGCATTACACAATTCCTGAACCCTAAACAAACTAAACCAGACTGGTGAGGTCCCCTCAGGTGGTTATGTGAACCTTCTCAGGCTCCAGATAAGGAAGAGGGTCAATAGACACCAGCTTGCCCTGAGGTACACTGCCTCCCTTCCCATGCTGGTACCTAAGCACTACACACCACAAAAGTCCATCTACCAACATGCAGGCATAGGAGGCAAGCACTGTAGATCTTTTCTCATTATTGAGAGGGGAAAGTGATGAACAGAGAGACCAAGGGCTACATTTTGTTTGCAAATCTTTCTAGTACTTTAAAAAAATCTCCCGTGTCAGGATTAGCTATACCACCACAGTTCAGCTAAAACAAAGATAAAAAAAAACTTCTCCTGAACTTGAGACCATTGTCTCCCAGGGCTAATACTTTCTTTTATTCTCTCCTGCTCCATTCACACCACTAAGCTGTTATCACAGGCAGGTATTTGCCAACCCACTGACAACACTTGTTGCAAGACCTTTGTAGAATTCAGGATGCAGAAATAACTCATAATACAGACCGGGCCTCATCTCTCCCAAAGCAGCATAATCACATATATACATAAAAGCACTGGCTATCTGAAGAAACAGAGACTCCAGCCTCAATTTTGCCAGAAGTGATCTATGGGGATCTATTCAGCTCACCAGCAAAACAGGGAGCAGCTGCCAGTCTTAATAGTGGTGTTTGTGCTCTGGCAGCAGACGAGTCACTGGGCGTCTACACCAGGGAAAAAGTGAGCCAAAATCAAGACATTCATGGTCCAGATTCTGCATTTCCCTCTAGTGGTCAGCTTCCAGCAAGCCAAGAACCTGTTACTGCTACAAATGTTCCTGTCCCTTCCTTTATGTGTCTCTATAATGGCTGAAGAACTACCAGCTGAGACTGCTCCCAATAAGCAGCATCTCCATTGATTGCCACGACAGCCCTCTCAGGCGGTGAAAGACAGTAATGGAACACCGGCCTTGTTCTTCCAAAAAAAGGAATATTTAAAATATTTTTTATGTTTTAATGTTCATATGTATTTCCTCCAGCATCAGCCTTATAAGACCTAATGAACCAAGAATGTTAACACAGCATTTCCCATTAATTTCTTCCCCGTCTGTATCAATAATGCTAGTTCAACATCAGAGGAGTTTAAAAAATAGTTTATGTGCCAGGACCTTCAAACTTACTTTTCTCAGACATATATTTTCTCAAACTTACTTCAGCCCCATGCTGGGCACATTGTGTTTAAGCAACAGTCCCAGTCTGGTGATTCCCATACCAAGCTGAGCCAGGCATGCAGGGTAATGGCAGAGGATAAAAAATACATTTATCCACAGAAAACAAGATGCAACTTTGGACACAGAACACAACTACCACCTTAATGACTTTTCTACAGAAACTGCTCACCCGAGACACACTGAAAAACATGAAGTCTGAATTTGGCCAGGGGTACTAGCCAAGAAGAGTAAAGCAAAAGAGACAAACCAGGCAGCTCCAGAGCACTGGCTGAGCACAGGGACCATACAGTACATAGGTGCTTCCTTACCAATAGCCAAGCGAGTTGGTTTCTTCCTCGGGGGGTCCCCAGCACTGGAGTTGGTGTCTTCTTCCTTCTGTGGCATTGAGATTAAATAGGGAAATAAGAGTTAAAGGAACAGGCACGCTGTGGCAAGCCTTAGGGATTGAAATCAAGCTACTCTGAAAACAGAAGGAAACCAGGCAGAAATAACGTGGATAATCCATACAGCAACTCAGCATGGGCAGAACTGAAGCACTGGTGTCCCTCAATTCACCAGGAAAACAACAGTTGTGTCTCAGGAGAGAAAACTCTGTATCTGATGGAATACACAGACACAGCCCGGCTCTCAATTTCAGAACAAGTTTGAGCATATGTTTTTTATTTTTTTACCAGTTTACGTGTTCTTTTGAGATGCAGGTAGACCCGCTGGCCTGTTTTCTGATAGTGCTTTTCCACATACTGCTTCCCAAAGCCCAGGAATGTGTTCATGCAGATATACAAGCCGCCATCTGACTCCTGGAAGGAAGGAGGGACAAAACTGAAGGGAGGTGGTAAGGAATGGCATTCCAGCTGCTAGGATAGGCATGGCAGAGTAGTCATTATTCGTTAAGTCATGGCAACAGCTCATTCCTACATAGCAGCCACAAGTAGCTAGTAAGAAATAGGATGGCAAGCCCCAGCCTGGCTGTCCCAGAAGAACAGGTACTCCTGTCATGATGATGTATTTAAAAAACTATTTGCATGTTCATTTATGGCAAGATGCTACCAAATCAGGAAAGGCTGAGTTTCCACAAGAGTTTGCGTCGTAGAAGGGCCCTAGCGTGCACAGTTTACAAGTTCAGAGCATGGTACAATCGTTACCAGCAAAACTGTGGCACCCTGTGCAAACGCGTGACTCCCAGTGCCATAAGGAATGCTGCCAAGCCCCAGTGTGAGGAAGGTTAACAGGCCACTGTTTACTTTTGCTGTTGTGTTCAAAAGCCTGTGAGCAGCTTGGAAACAGATACTGAATGTGCCCCCACCATCCCATCAGCAGCTGGAAAACATCACACTCATTCAGCAGATACCCTTTTCAAACTGAAGGGGCAGGGGACCCAAATGCAGAGGCTGGAAAGGAGGGAAACCACTAAGAAGCTTTCAGAAGCTGCTGGGACTGAGACAGAGTGGGCAGTGCAGGCTCAGGCATCACTGTGGAGCTCGGGGAGGGAAAGAGGGCCAGGATGCCATGTGCCGCTGCCTCGAAGGACCCGTATCTTCCAGCTGCAGCCCATTTCTGCCCGGCTAGGGCTCAGCCCGGACGGGCACCCGCGAAGAAGCTCAAAGGGCACCTCGCCCTCCCGCTGCCTTCGCCGCCCCTTAGGTCCACTTAGGCCGAGGGAGGGTAGCGCAGGAAGCGCAGGGATGTCAGCGGGGTGGAGATGGCTGGAGAAGGGACCACTGCCATCTTAATGA
>VXBC01001745.1:1598917-1624359 GCA_013399945.1 Ploceus nigricollis | reverse complement strand
GGCGAAGAGGCGGAGAGGCCGCCCTCTCCCAGCACGGCCCGGCCCGGCCGCCCTGCCGGGCACGGCTTCTCCTCGGGTGAGTGCTCGGTGTGGGGGTGACAGGGCTCCGTGTGCCCGGAGAGCTGTGGGATGGGCTGTGAGCAAGTCGGGGCTCTCGGCACCATGTGGTTTGGGTGCCTTCTCCAGGCGTGCCCCGCGACAGAGCCTGTCCCTGCCCGCCAGTTCGGCTGTGTCCCACCGCCTGGAGCCTCTGAGGCCGAGGAACCCTTTGCGAACTGTTATGTTATCGAAGAGATTTCTGTCCAGGGATGAGAAATTGTTTTCAATCTGTATTCAAAATCAAGAGGTATACAACAACTCTTCCCCTCTCTGAGATGGGTTTTTGGCTGTGGAGACCTGTCCAGACGGACCTTACAGTTTTTCCTTGGGAAGAGCTGTGGAGCAAGGGTGGGCAGCACATCTCTGTGCTAAGGCTGAGCAGTGCTGAGAGACTTGGATGCAAACTGTGCTTCAGAGAGCTCTGGGCTGAGCACTGGGACTGTTAACCTGGAGAGGAAAATGCTCAGGGGGTATCTTAGTAATAGATACAAACACCTGAAGGAAGGTGAGAGAGCCAGGCTCTTTTCAGTGGTGCCCAGTGATGGGACCAGAGGCAAAGGGGACAGAATAGTACACAGGTTCCTGAACATCAGGAAACACTTTTTTTTTTAACCGTGAGGGTGACCGAGCAGTGGAGTAAGTTGCTCAGAGAGGTTGCAGAATCTCTATCCGTTGAGATATTCAAGAGACGCCTTGGATATGGTCCTGGACAATGGCCTCTAGGTGACCCTGCTGGAGTAGGTCCTCTAGAGTTCACTTCCAACATCAACATTTCTGTGATCCCTTTGTCTCAAAGCCCTTGGGTAAGTCTTTGAAAAAGGCCAGGATGCATTTAAAATCCAGGACCTTTGAGCCTTGTCGTGACGTGCTGGTGTGTTTCCTTTTGTCAACTAGTGAGCAAGCCTGTAAGACACAAGCCCAACAACAAATTCATGGCAACATCTGGAGGAACTGGCCGCTCTCCCCTCAGCATTCTACGAGATGATAATTCTCCCAGTGCTCCTGCCCCTCGCCAGGTAAAGCATAATGGGTCATGCTGAGGGTGGGAGATTGAGCTGAAAAAAAAAGCCAAATCCTTCAATTTCTGTATCTTGTTGGGTCCCAGTTGAGAATTGTGGCCTCCTAGGCCTGTAGAGACTAGTAACTTCACAAATGATTTTCTGTGGGTCAGTCTTGTCACTAAATGCCTCCGAGTCTTGTTCAATGTCTGTCTTTGGCCTTACTATGAAATTGCCCATTTCAGTGCATTCTTTCTCTCTTGGCTGTAGAAAAAAGCCACTCTTGTACATTGTCACAAGAGAGTCCAAGCTGAATGGCCTGAAAATAGGCTACATATTCTGCTGAGAATTAACTAACCTTCGATTAACTTGTGTTTTACACTCTGTGTTTGGGTTTTTAATTTCTCTAGGGCAAGAGGCACGTGTTGGGAGAGAACCTTGGGGAGAAGAAAGAAGTGGATCTGAGCAGGAGCCTTAAATCTGGGAACTGTGCTTGGAGTGACTTGAACAAGGAGAATCAGCAGTGTCCTTTTGTGGAGAACTAGACATTTCTTTTTTCAGGATCTTGCTATAATTTGCTCCTATGTTTTGAGAATTTTCTAGAGGGAAGAAATCCTACAATAGACTGAAACCCCAAAGCAGTGGTCACATTTCTCACCTATCCCCATTGGGGAAAGATTTCTCCCTCTTCCTAGCTTGTCATGTCTAATGTACAGCACAGACTTTGTCTCTTTTGTTGTATATCAGCTGTACTGGATTTTCCATAGAGTTTTTATCTCTAGTAAATAAATTCGTGGTCAACCTTTGCTGACTGCATGTCCTGGTATTGTGCTTGCTCAGCACAATATTTTCTTTGGGACAAGGGCTCAGGAACAAATAGTTCAGCCTTCCATTAGCCTTAAAACTGCCTTGTCCCCTGCCTGGAGCATGCTGAAGGGTGTGGCCTTGAATCCACGTACAACAGCATGAGCTGGGAAGCTGTAGCTCCCTGCAGGAAACCGATGTCTATCCAGTGTCACCTCTGGAGCTGTACTGCTCCTACACTGACCTGGAACTGAGTTATGCAAGGGTCTGTTGTGAGGCTGAGATCCAAAACAACATGAGATAGCGTTGTCCATTAATATTGACCTCCTGTTGGTCTCCAGCTCTCCCTAGCAGAGCCTTGGGCCCCTCAGGGTGCTCTGAGCCAACAAGTGGAATAGGGGCTGAAAAAAATGGCTGTGTCCCGTAACTGAGCTAAAATATCCAAGATTTGAAAGGACGCACTTTCATCTCACTATCCCAACTTCAGCCTCTTCTCAACTACAGCGTGTGAGGAACACCCTCCCCTGGGGATGTGAGCTAAAGCAAGGTCTGTGGATGAGGTGTTGACTGGTTGAGACCAGCAGGCAATATTCACAGGAAAGGAGTTATGTTAGCAGTAGCTCATTGCAATGCTGGAAAGAACACAGCCTGCAGTGCTTCTGTGAGCTTTCTTTATTTGCCTGGGCTATGAAGATCTAAACAGACTTGAAAACATGGGCTACTGGTTAGATAGGGTCACCACACAATGCAGGAGTGAGGCAAAGAGGGAAGGAACAGCAAGAAGCAGACAAAAAATAAGAATAAATATAATATTCCCTGATATTCTGGCAGGTCTTGAGGGCTACCTTTCTGCCATTTATGCATAGATAAGACTTGAACTAACAAAAGAATAAATATATTCCCTGCTATTCTGGCAGGTCTGAAGGCTGCCTTTCCCCCTTTTATGCATAGATAGGACTTGAGCTAAGCCTTCCCCCATGAAAATGAGCCAAATTTACTCTAGCTTTATGTTTGAGGTGGTGCCATAGAAATCTCAAATCCGGTGTGTCTCTGGGGCTGTCTGCATGGATACAGGACAGCTGCACAGAGAAGTTAAGTAGAGTTAAAGCAGGGAGAGAGCTTAGTCTGGGGTGGGTGTTGCATGAGGGGTCCTCTGAAGGAGGGGGATGGGTCCAGTGTGGGTAGAGATGTTTGAAGGAAAGTGCAGGGTGTCTGAATTGTACTGCAAAGTCCTGAGACATAAAGAATAGGTCTTCAAGCCTGCACAAGGCTGGAAAATGCTGGGGCTGTTTAGAGGTGGAGAGAAGGACCAGTGCCTGTGCTCCTGCTCCCCAGCTCCCCCTGCTTCTCCTCCCTGATCTCCTTTCACTCTGGGAGACTCCTACAAGTGACCTGTGTCTAGAGACAAGTGGGAGTGGTAGGTAGGCATTTCTGTCGTGCTCAGCTGATGATCCTCGGGCTGTGGGCCGTGCTTCCACTGCTCTTCCCCTCTCTGCTGCCGTCCTCAGTTCCAAATCTTGAGGAAACTGTCCCAGGAGCCAGTGGCAACAGCCATGCCATCCGCCGTCACCCCCAGGCAGCTCACTCTGTTGTCGTGGCCAGAAAGGATTCCTGTGGCAGGAAAGAAGAGAGGTCAGGGAGTGAAGGGGGGCCTGTGAGAGGTGACTGCGGTGGCCCTGCTGAGGACACGCATCACAGGCTGTGCCCACGCCCCGTGTGTGGCCCTGTCTGCTCCTGCACAACCTCTTACAGTCAGTACGTGGAGAACAGGAGTCAAAGATCTTTTGTGTGTGGCGTACAGCCACCACCCAAAGGGTTCTTGGGAAGGTATGGCCAGCTGAATCCTCATGCAACTGCTTTCACCCTGGAGTGACGGTAAGACTAAGATAGGATGGAGTCCTTGATAAGGCTGAGAAAAGCAATGCTGTTGGTGGGCTGTGTTTCATGACTTTTCAGAGGGTAGGGGCCACATCTGAAAGAAAAATGCTGTGTGTTCTGTGTATGAGCATCACAGAGTACCCAAAGGTGTTGGACGGAAGCCCAGGTGCACACTTGGCTTGGTGCCTGGCCACCAAGTGGCACTGTGAGTACCTGGAACTGGCAGACTAGGAGGAAGTAGGATATTCTGTTGGTGGTTGTGAGCAGTTTTAGCTAATAGGAACCTTGTCCCCCTTGAAACAATGTTGTTTAAAGGCTTGACTTCCTTAACATTAAAAACAATAGCTCTTCTAGGCCAGTGAGAGTTGTCTTAGTTCTGGTGTGCTCGCTAAGCACAAGGGAGCTTTGCTGGGTTTCAGTCAGTATAGGATGCCTTCCTATGTTTAGGAAAAATAAGTGCCCTATTATCCCTAAGGCAGGGACAGGAGGCCTTGCAGGGAGGGAAAGAGGGACCTGGAGGAGCCACTCACCCACACGCTCTGCTTTCAGGGAGTCCCAGATGTTGCAGTTGAAGTCATCGTACCCAGCAAACAAGAGCCGCCCGCTGCGGGAGAGGGCGATGGAGGTGATTCCGCAGATGATGGTCTCGTGGGAGTACATGATGAGCTCCTGGTCCGCCCGCAGGTCAAAGAGGCGGCAGGTGGCGTCGTCGGAGCCGGTGCAGATGGCTTCGCCGTTAGGGAAGAACTGGGGAGGGCACACACCACATCCTTAATGAGGTTTTCCTCAGATCCCGATAGAATTCCTCAACTCGTCACCCCCCTGCTAAGCACCAGGAAGCCATGGAGGCAGGAAAACCTGGTGGGACCAGACTAGGTCATAAAGTTGGAGTCTGCTGAAGGGGAAGAATGATACTTCTCGTAAGGCCTAATAAACCCTTTTCTCTCCAAGAAAACAAAAGGCCTAAGCTGTTGCAAGATATCTCAGTGCTTGAGGAGGGATTATTTATTTTTAACTCCAGCTGTTAGGTTGGGCCTTGACAAGTGTCCACCCATTATCCCCCAGCTGAGGTCTGACATAATTCTGGCTACCAGAGCCTTCCTCTGTGTGATCCTCATATCCCAGCCCTCTCATACATGCTCATTTTCTGTGGTCTTGCTCTGAGGAATAAATAAAGGGCTCCTCAGCAGCAGGTATGGCAGAAAATCATGTGGCTGGCAATGTAGCCATGAGGCAACTGAGAAAGTTTTCACTACTTGCTGTCAGTGGAAGGTGGTTTGAGCAGCAGACTGCAGGAAGCTGGCATCTGGTTAGCTTCAAGGATTAGTCTGCCATGTGTCTTGTCCTGCCATCTCTGCAGCTCTGAGAGAGGTGCTTCCTCCCAAATGTCTGAGCTGCCTCCCATGAAAATTTAATCTTCAGAAGATCTCCCTGTGATCCCACCTCTTCTGTCTGGAGCTGACCTCAGCAGAGTTAGGTATTCCTGCTGCCTCACTTGTGTCTTGTGCCAGGGCTGCTGGAGCATGCCTGAACCACAGCTCCCAACAGCTGTTGTGAGCAAAGGTGGACCAGCACCTGTGTCAGGGTGCTCAGCTCCACAGACCATGGTGTGCTGCCCATCCAAGATTTGGATGCTTTGGTGCCTGGGGAGAACCCTCCTCCAAACTTCAGTGAACTCGGGCACTCTCTGCTTCAGGCTGGATCATGGCCCCAAGGCCTAAGACCCTTGTTATCCCTATGACGGTGACAGCTTCTTTCAACCTTGTCCCAGGGCTGTTTTGGAGCTGTTCCACCCCCCATTTTCCTCCCTAGCACTGTGCAGGGAGCATACGTACGGAGATGGCGTTGATGTCGGACTCGTGCCCTGAGAAGGTCTGACGGCAGGAGCCCTCCCGCACGTCCCACAGTTTGGCAGTAGCATCACAAGCCCCGGAGATGAAGAGTTTGAAGTCAGGGGAGACGGCCAAGCTCATGCAGTCTCCAGTGTGACCAATGAACACAGTCTTCTGCTGCCCTGTCTCAATGTCCCAGAGCGCACTGCAGGAGGGGAGAAGAGAGGAGAGCATGTCTCAGAGCCAGCCCAGGCAGAGCAGACCTACGGCCGGGCTGAAGAACTGTCCCACTCGCAAAAAAAAGGAGGAAAACCGCAGCTACTGCACGGGAAAATGGGTGAGAGCATCCCTAGAGTCAGCTGTATACAGCAGGAGATATCTTCACAGCTGTTGTTGGCAATACCTTTGCCAAAACAGAGTTAGACTAAGGCTGGGGGTGTGTGAGGCTTGGCATATTTCCATAAGCATAACAGCTGAAGGGAATACTGAGAGACAGTAAGAGGGACACAAACAGCAAAAAAATAGAAAACAGCTGAAAAAGGTCTTCTGTGTCCATGCTTGTAAGATGCAAAGCTCTTGTTCAGTGGGATCCCACACCAGAGCCAGGCAAACAAACCCTATGTAACCCTGACCTCTGATGGAAATGCCACATATCCTTGGTCAAAAGGTTCTTCCAAAGCAGGTATTGGGATGGGGTGGGGTGAATAAAGACTCAAGACTGTTCAGAGTCACAGCACAGTGAGCCCTGAGAACCAGGAACCAAAGGATCAAGGCACTGCCTCTGCAGTGTCCCTTGCACAGAGGGCAAGACTTGAGAAGTGGAGAAAGTATGGGTGAGCCACATAAAATTAAAACTCTTTCTGTCCTGGTGTAAATGACACTGTTCTTTGTGAGAACTGTTGACACGGTCCCTACTGCTTGACCTGGCCTCCACTGAGAAAAGAAGCATCTATTCTGCCAAGGGAGGAAGAAAGGATTGGGCTTCCTAAGGTGCTCCATGTGGCCTCCCCGTGTAGGAGCAATTCCTCCTTAGATAGTGGAGTGCTGAAGAGGAGAAGGACTGCACTTGCTGCTGTGCTAAGAGCAGAGGTCATGTCACTAGGATGCAGGAGGGGCACTCACCATGTGGTATCTCCAGAGCTAGTCACAATATTGTTGTCATCAAGAAATCGGCAGCAGGAGAGGTATCCTGGGAAGCAGGAACAAGCAAATATGAGAAAAGGGGCAGGGACAGAAGGGTGAAGTTTGGAAGCAGGGGGCACCCAGTTGCAGGCAGGCAGTGCACACACCTGTATGGGCTGAGAGCTCCCTGCTCACTTTGACGTTGCCTTCACGAGACTTGAGGCTGTAGATGGAGCACATGTTGTCAAGGCCTCCACAGGCCACAAAATTGCCAGAGGGGGCATAGGCACAGGTCATGACCCAGGAAGAACGCAAAGGGATGGCATGAACCTGGGAGGACCAGAAACCGTGTCAGGGCTCTTGGCAGCAGAGAGAACAGGTCAAGGACACCAGCTCCAAGGGGACCTACTCCAGCATCCCAGTTTGCAGCCACCTGACTCCTACCTTGTTAGTTGTGTATGTGTCCCACACAATCAGTTTCCCATCTTGTGAGGCACTGACCATAAGTCTGTGAGAAAGAAACAAGATCATGTTAGTAGCTTTCTTGCCATCAGAGCCTTCCTGCCCATCACACCCATGTGCTGTCCTGCACCCAGCAGATCAGCAGCAGCGCTCTCACTTGGAGTCTGTGGACCAGTGCAAGGCGTAGATCTTGGCCAGGTGTCCCCGCAGGGTCCTTCGGGTCCGCATCTGGATGCGTCCAACGACCTCCATTCCAGACACAATCTAAAGAAAGAGTGGCAGGAGAGAAAGAATTTATCTTGGACTACCAGGAGCTTTACTGCTTTCCACATCTCTGCCTCCTAACTCCTTCCTGACTGGACAAAAGCCCCTCAGAGTGGTGCTAGCTTGCCCAGGCAGCCCTGTCCCTTACCTGAGCAAGCGTTGTGTCTGCACAGGCTTTCCGGGCATCCTGGAGAAGAGACAACACCAGATGAGAGAGACTAAAAACATGCGAGGAAGGCAATGACAAGTGAAATTTGGGGTCATAGTCTGAGGGCTACTAGAAGTAGGAACTGTGGTTTTGCTGTGTTTGGATTGTGGCCAGCATAGGGGGATCTTTGTCTATGATTAGGGCGCCTTGACACCAGTCAATTGTCAGGAAGGTGAGCCAAAATTTGCTCAGCATCCTGTTCCTGTTCACTGTGCTACACCCTTTCCATAGACCCTCCCACCTGACAGAACACCAGCCATCACAGACAGAGGAGAACCTAGGGATTCATTATACTCTTGGGACCCCTGTCCCCTCTTTTCTCCCTTCCCCTAGTGCTCTTCTCTTCGCCATGGTGGGAAGATCTCCATCAGCATTTAAAGGGCTGGAGAGCTGCACAGGGCTCCAAGTATGTAGATGGAGAAAGCCCAACTCCAGCTTGTGGCTGAGGAGGAAAGTTTGGGCATGCAGTGGGGGGTAGACACGCTCTCAGCAGATTCATGATTGTTGCCAGCATTACCGCAATCTGCTTCTTCAGCTGCTCAGCCTCCTGCTTCATCTGTTCCATTTCCCCCATCTTTCTGACCTAGGGGTGGCTCCTCCACGTGGGGCAGCCTGGATTCTGGGGAAATAGATCAAAGGAGAGAGGTGTGAGTTAGACAGGACACCAATGTGACTGCTTACAGAAATGCAGGTATCTCTGATAAAGGATTGGTGACCATTTCTTGGCTGAATACTCAGTCATGTCATGCTGTATCTGGCCACAGCCCTTAGCATTTGGGAAGATTGTGCTGGGCCTGGTCAGAGGTCCATTTTGTCTTGGATCCTGCTTACACATACACATACAGAAGCTAAACAACTCCAGAGCCTCTTGCTGAGGTTCTGGCCACACTTGTCCACTCATTTTTAACCTCTCCATTCCAAGCCCTGGGTCCTCTTCATCAGATTCTCCCTGCTCATGGCCAAGCTGTCCATCTCAGCTCCAGGAGGAAGAAACTTGATGGGGGGAGCCCATTGGCTATTTCCTACTGTTTGTCCTAATCAAAGCCTCACCAGGCAGGACCAACCAATTCTCTGACCACCAAGGAAATCTACAGGGCTGTTGAGATGCTCTCTCAGGATTCCCTTCCAGTTTCACATAAAAACCAAACCAAACCAAAATAAAATAAAAAGAAAGGTGGATGCCTAGGGAAGGATCTAAGAATAACATAAGCCGATAGGGGTACATCTCCTACTTGCCCAGCCCCAGCTTTTCACTGACGTCCAAAGCTAGAGCAGCATTACTGTACGCAAGTCCTTGATGGACTTTTCTTCTGTGCATTTGTCCACACCATTTTTGTGCCCATGCCAAGTTCAGCCTCCTCAGTACCCCATGGTGACGACTTCCACAGCTGGGTGGCAGGCTCTGCAAAGAAGTTCCTGCTTCTGTCACTTCCCGGTGGCACTAGCTCCAGTTGACAGTAGCTATATTTTGAGTTGGAAGAATCAGCAAATAACTGGTCGCTATTCACCCCTGCATCACTCGGTACTTTATACATCTTTGTCATACCCATCTCTTTTCCAGACTGCAGAGCAAACTTAGTCATTCCTCCCGTGTAAGCTGTTACATCCTATTATCTCTGTTGTTCTATGAGCTTTTTTTCAGTTGTTTACAGAGCAGAGATGATAGGTTTTTGCAGGGAGGGCAGGGAACCAGAACTGTAATCCATATTCAAGATGCAGGTGCACTGTATCCTTATACAATCTCTCTCTTTCATTCTCTCTTTCTTGTTATGTGCACTTAAATCTTCACCAGCGATTCCAGCATCTCCCACTTTTGTAGACAAACGTGATCTTTAATTGCTCCAACATTTCACCTGGATAGATGTGAATGTCCAGATGTGCTCCAGGTGTTGCCCAAGAAATGTTCCAGCAGCATCTGCAGAATTTCTCCCAGTCCCTATGGGTCACATCACTTCCATCCCTGTTGCCTGAAGGCCTCACTTCCTCTGGTCAGTGGGGTTTTGGGTCCTTCCATGCCAGACTTGCTCTCCTGCTGTGGGCAAGCACATCCAGACAGCTCCCAAGTCCCACCTTTGCTTGCTGCTTGATAGAGCACTTTGAGTTTCCTTAAAGAATTCCTTCCCTTGAATGTCTCCACGGCTTTCCTTTGATCCCCCATGCACAGTGAGTTTTTGCTTGTTCAATGATTCCTGAGGCATGGCTTTGAGTGCAGGAAAGAGAACGAGACACAGGTTTCCCCTAGCTCCAGGGAGGCTATCCCAGCAGGAAGAAATTTCAGGATACACTTTGCAGAGAGAAGTTTGTGCCTGCTGCCTGCAAGGCTGGACAGAGCCACAGCACTGCTGACTCTTCCCTGCTTGCTGCCCATGCACTGGTTGGGGCTGCCAGCCCCAGAAAATGGTGAAGGAGCAGGAGGGCAGCACTGTCAGGGCTCAGAGGAAAGTGCCACAGCCATGGCCTGAGGCTGCCAGCCTCAGCCTCCTGCAGCTACACGGAAGGACAGGAACAGACCAGCACCTGAGCTGGTCTCATTCCACTGGTTTTTCTTCTCTCATTCCAACAGAGCAGTGATGAGGGGGATCCTCCCAGCAAGGATGTACAGCTGCACCTCATTGAGTGACCCTGGCCGTGAAAGCCCACCTTCATGTACTTCCCCTCCTTTGGGAAAGGACTGGCATTCCACTCCACCTCTCAGCTGACTGACAGAGTGAGTGGGGAGATGCTGGGGAAGGCCTTGCAGCTTTCAGTCAGAGGCTGCACATCCTCCTTATCCTGGGGTGTTTCCCCCTCAGTTTCAGAGTACAGTGAGGCTGCAAGGCTCCATCCAGCTCTGGTCACAGCCTACAGCACACCAAGTGGCACACCTGAACTTCCAGCCACCCTGTGCAGCCAGCCCTACCATTGTGGCCCACACTTTACCCCTTTCCAGTGTTCCTTAGGACTGATCCATCGATCCTAAGCATTGGATTGCTTTTTCCTGCTAGGTAACCTCCTCCCTCTCTCCTTCCAGCCTCCTTTGCTTGGTTCCCAAGTTCTTCAGGCTGTTATTTCATACACCTTTGGCTCTCTGAGATAACTGTCCATCCACCTGCCCGAATTTATCTTTGTAGACTTCTGGTTTTGCCCACCCAGACCTGGACAGAGATAGGAACCTTGCTCTCTCTCCCTTCCAATTTCTGCTCCCAGTGAAGCTGGCTGTACACCTCCTCCTCATTACCCATTGGATCCCAGTCTTGCTTTCATTGCTCCTGCTTTTCCACGACTCTCTTCCCTTCTCCAGTTGTTTCTCAACTCTGGCACCAGCAAGGGAATGCCAGCTCACTGCTCTGTAAAGCTGCATGACCAGATGAGGGGCTTTCGGAGCCGTAGGCAGATCAAACGGCAGGGGCAGGATGTCGAGGACGGATAAAAAGGGCTAAATATAGAGAAGGTGCAGCTCAGGACTGTGTCCGAACCTTTAAATCCCTCTGAGGGAACACTCTAAATGAAGTTGGGAATTGTTCTCAGCCTCAGAAGGACAAGGAGCCACAGATAAGTGATAATAATAGCTCCATCTTTTGTCTGTCGTCTCCATCCGTCGCGTCCCAGTGCAATTTGTGGAGAATGAGTTATCCCCAGTGTAGTGCAGCTGCCTCCCAGGAGGACCAGGGCAGGCGTGCAAAAGAGCAGCTTGTTATGGTCATGTAAATTTAGGGCAGGAAATGGGAGGAACAAAATGGGGGAAGAACAGAGGAAAGGGGCCAAGGCATGTTCCTGCTTTGACCAGCAGGACCTTAGGACTACACATTTCTAGTGGATCTAAGGATCAGCTCACAGTTGCTCATGGTGGTTGCCCAGGCTAGTTTTAATGGGAAAGGCTTCTAAATGGTGCACACTTGGTGCTTTCTGGAAATAAGGGCTCTTTCAGGTGAATGCTAAGCAGAAGAGGAAACCAAGTCCTTAGGTACCTTTGAAAGAAACAATTCACCACTCTCAGCTCAGCTACTGACAGGAGGACCTTGGCACCTGTTCCAGAGTTTTGCCTCCTGTAAGCACCACCAGGAGCAAGTAGGGCACAGCCAAACAGAGCCTGGGCTTGGTCGGTTCATGCCAGCTCTGTTCTGAGCTCTGCCTTAGCTGTGCTCATCCACTTCACAGCTTCAGCTTTGGAAATCATATTTCACTTCTTCTGCTCTCCAATATCACAGTTATTTCCCCTCCTGCCTTTTCTAACAAATTTCTTGCTGCAGCACTCCTGTCTGTGGGCAGTCAAACCCATCCTGAGTCCTTTGGTGTCTGCTCATAGCAGATCAAATGCCTCTGCTGTGGTGCAAGACAGAGGGGGATCTGGAATCATCCATCTTCTGCCTTTTGCTGCCACACCCTGACTTTCCAGAGCAGTGGCCATAACCCTCGCACCATGCCATGGAGGTGGCCCAGCTTGCTCCCTGGGGGCTGTCCCTTCAAGTCACCTGCATCACTCTCTGGTGGGGATAAGGCTGCAAGTAATGGATGGGAAAAAGAGGCAAGGTGAACCCTCTTATTATCTGCTCCTGGGTAGCTTCCCCCATGCTGCAGAAGGAGTGGTCGCTCTGTGAAATGTTGGGAGAGGGCTGTGAATGGAAAAGGGAAAGGTGCAAGAAGAAGGACTCAATGGGAATAGGCAGCATCCCTGGGTCTCTGTGTAATCCCTGACTAGCTTCGCAGGCTCGCCCTGGTGACCCTGGGCTCCTTGCAGAGCCGGATACAGAGATGATCCCTCTCTCCTGTGATGGAGATCAAAGGTCAGGGTAAAATTACCCTGCTCTGCTCCTTGCTTTCTGAGGGCTCCTTCTCCACCCAGAACAGCAGCCAGCTGCAAAGAGGTGTGCACAGGGCACACTGGGAGTGCAGGGCTGTGTACAGGCAGCGAGTGCCAGGTCGCTCAGGGGAGGTGTTACCCTCCTGCTCCAGTCTGGAAACTGGTGAGATTTACCTGCCAAGTGGAGAACAACCAACCCCATCCCAGTACAAAGCTCCCTCACAACTGTAAAGACACCTCAGTGCTAACCCCAACTCCTTTCCATGATCTTACCCTCCCTCATCCTCTGATGAGATGAGCCCTTGTTCAAAGGCTCCCACAGAATCACTCCAAGAAACTCAGGGTCCCAAATGCCAGGTTCACCAAGGTGACCTCAGGCATCACAAGGCAGCAAACTTACCGGGATCTGTAGAGCAAGGTGGGTTGCAGTCCCCTCTGGATGGGACCCTCACAGCCTGCCTCTCTTGCTGAGAATGGCTCCTCACTGCCCAAAAGTCCCTTGTACCTCTGCAGTCTCCAGTCAGTCCCGTTTGTCCACCCAGCGAGTCCCTTGCTCCCTCTCTGCTCCTCAGCCTCTCCCAGGACTGATCTCCCCATGGGGAGCTGGAAGGCTGTGGACGGGAGGGGTTGGGGGAGGGCTGATTCCAGGAGCAGCGTCAGGCAAATTAAATCAGACACCAGAGACTTGGGGAAATCGGATTGGGACGTAATGCAAAGCAGGTGGATGGGGAGGGGTGAAAAGAGAGAGTAGCACACTGCTCCTGAAGGGAAAGAAACAATCCCAGGCGGATTTGACTCTCTCTGTTTATATCAGCAACAAACTAATAAAGTGAAGATTAGCCAGAACAGCCTAGGATTATCAGCCACCAGGGCAGGGCTTGCTGTACCTCACAGTCACAGGAATTCCTGTTTTCCCAGGGACAGCATGCCACTTGTGTCCTGGGCAGGGCAGAAAGAGGGATGATGCCACCAGAGAGGGCCTGCAAAGGGAAAACCAATGGCAGGGCCACCACACCCTCTCTCGGCTGCAAACAAGGCTCTGGATGGGGAAAACAGAACTGGGCACAGGGGCCAGGGGTGGCAAAAGATTTGGTGGCATGCCTTTTGGCAGCCACTTTAGTGGGATGCTGCGAGGGGATTATCTTGGCCTCAATCTCTTTTAATCTCTCCCGCGGCTTTGGCCCAAGCCTGAGATAAATACCTTTTAACGGATCTCATCTGACGTCAGGAGGCCATCAGTCTAATCACCCAGGCCACCTTTGGGCAAAGCAAGCCAGAGATGTGGACACTGGCCCCTCACCCCTCAACATGTCCTCATCAACCAGGAACCACCCAGCACCCCCACGAATCACCGGGATGGGCATGTGAGTGCTGGGATGTGACAGGCCCCTCGCCAGGGAGAGGGAATTTGAAGTGCACACAATCAAACGTTTTCCTGGGACCCTGGGGAGGGGATGGGAAGCAAAAAGTGTTGCCAACACAAGTTTCCCAAGCCTGCATGTTAAGAAGCATCAGGATTCAGACTGAGGAAGGATTTCCCTTACCGTGGAGCAGGAGCCCTGTGCCAACAGTGACAAGGGGATCACTCACCCACCTCTTACACCACCGGCTCTGGCTCTAAAGATTTCTTCCACTTGAACTGCACTTGGGGTCTCCATGCACAACTCATCAAGGCTTGAGTATGTCATGACCACAGATTGATCTCTTGCTCTAATGCTTCCCAGGAAAAGGGTCACTGCTCTTTTAGATACTCCATATCCACCCCATTCAATTCCTATTTGGCTACAATATAATCCCATCTCGGGACACTAATCCCCTGGGCAGTGACAGCAGATTGCCTTTCTATCAGGGTGGAAAATGATAAACAAAATCTCTCTTCTGCTTTCAGGGACAATTTAGTGCATGGAGAGGGGAAAAAAATGAAAACAAAAAAAAGAGAAGTTTTGCTACAGGGAAACGTGAGTGTACAGTGCTTTTTCTTAAAGGCACTCCTCACCCTTTCCATGTTAGCCACGTCACAGCTGACTTTCTCTCTTGCTCTCCCTTATTGGAAGTAGCTGACATCTGGGTAAATACTCTGTTATCTTTCACTGAGGGCTCAATCCCCTCCCATCATTTGTGAATTAAATTTCAATCAGAAACAAGTGTGCACGTCTCCCTGGTATACAGACTCAAGATCCCATCAATATCTGTGTCCAGCATTTGGCTTTTATTCCATCTATTCACAGTCCCTCACCTTTCCTGTCTCAGGTCACTTTGCAAGGTTCTGGAGTTTGCAGGTGCTTAGGAAATTCAAAGGCTTTAGTTTTGAGTTCCTGAATGTGAGACAGCCCTCACCGAAAGACTCCAGGCTCCTCCTCCTCCTCTCACATTTAGCCTGGATGGCCAAGAAGTTGGCACTGAGAGGAGTGGGGTGAGAAGACCTTGTCTTTTTACTTCTGAGTGAGACAAACACGGTGAGGCAGTGAAGAAAGTTCCTGGTGTCACTGACTTCCACACTGTGTCCTCCCATTTTTCAGCTGCTGGGACACCACAGAGAAGAAAGCTGCACCCCTCCCCACCACTACGGCTCTACCACACTAATACACTGCCCCAGGCCTCCGTGGTCCCAGTCCTCCCGTGACCTGCCAGGCCGTGCTGTGTGACAGTCCACAGGGCCCCATGCACTCAGAACTCATCTCTGGCCCGCAGCACCGTGGGGTGCTGCTTCCTGTCCAAGCCAGGCTTCTGTCTCTGATCTGCAGGCTTGCTTGCACGGCTGCGAGCACGAAGCTCTCGATCAGTTCCCTGATGTTTATCTCCATCAGGCTGGTCCTGCTCCACAGCCCTCTGCTCCATCAGCTCCTCTGCCTTCACCCGTTCCTGCAGCCATGGAGACAGAAATTATGTGAATCCTCCCTGCTGGGGTCTCGACAAAACACATCCACCTGACCGCTCCAGAGCCCAATCCCCCTTCGCAGGACCCATCCCAGGCTGGCCCCTCCACCGGACACCCTGTCCAAGGGCAACCCCCAGCTGCTGCAGTATGCCCTGCCCCAAGGGAAAGCCCAAAAGCTGCTCCTCAGTGGGATTTGATCTCACTTGGAGGTACTTGTATTTGTTCCTTCAGCATGGCCCTTCACCTGCTCAGCATGCTCCTGGGAGTGCGTGTACCAGAGGGCAATGGCGCAGCGCCTTCCGCGGCTCACGGCCCACACGCCATGCGGGTTCTCCTTGCCAGAGCTGAAGGCTACCAGCCTCCCACACTTGGGACGCACCTCGGCCTGCCAGGAGAGAGACAAGAGACCGTGAAGCCAGGAGATCCCTGCTCTGGAGTACACAGTCCTTCTACAGAGGTGACACTGCCTCTGGGAACGTGGAAGAGCAGAGAGCTGCTAAGCATCTACAGCCAGTCTAGGAGCAAGGCAGGCCTTGGAGAGGGACAGAGAGAATCAATGGGACAACAAAGGTCACAGACACCCATAGACTGGAAGAGCCTGTAAAATCTCAGCTAGGAAAGAGTCAAACTCTCCTCTGTTTGAAATTTGCCTCAATTTCCCTTTAGCTGCCCATATTTGAATCTGCCACTGCACCGGCACTGGATTGTTTTTGGAGTGGTGGGATCCAATAACCAACCAGTTTCCTCCTGCCCAGACTAAGTCTCGCCCTCAGTCCTCTCTCCCTCTTTTGGCCAGTCTCAGACTTACTGTGACAGTCACAGTGTCCATTTCAGTGAAGAAAAGGCCTCCACCTTGGAAGTCATCATTGAGGTAGAGAATGCCACTGTGGACAAAAAGAAAGAGTACATATGTACGGTGAAGCTTATTCCTCCCAGGTGCTTCCCCACACTCCTTGTCACAGGTTCAAAAGCAAGTAGACCAGTTAGCAGGAGAATCCATGTGAGGGTGTTAAATACAGCAGTGCCTAGCTCAGGGAGTCCCTGAGCTGCAAGCCACAGGAAGCTGGGAGAGTATGCCAGGGAATTAGCTCTACACGCTTGTCCCATTTTATTTTGGTTTGTTCTTAATCCCCTGCAGCATGCATCGGTGGCACTGTTGTGACAATGCCCTGGGCTTGATAGACCTTGTTTCTAACCTGCTGTTTATGTTTCAAGGTTGGGAATAACCCAACTCCTGGAAGAGGAGACTGATCAGCAAAGAAAGCCATATCTTAACAGCCAAGGGATTTCAGGGTAACATTAGAATTGGAATGATCAAAAAGGGGCCTGGTGCATGTAGAAAAGAAAACTAAACCAAGAAACTTTACTAAAGTTACACAAAAAGAGAAGTAGTGAGGCCACTGTACAGCACAGGTGAGCCCACAGTCAAGGAGGTGAAAGAATGGACCACAAACTGCCCGGGTTCTTCCTGGTATTCAATTAAGCTGATACAAAACATCAGAGGAACAACAGAGGCTCTTAATTAATGGGACTGAGAGGAAGAAATACAAATGAACACTGTGGTTGCTGAAGCAATGTTAAGGACATAAGGGCAGTGAGTTACCAACCCTGGAACCCAGGAAGTTGTAACTCTTCTGCCACAGGGTTTTAATAAGGCTGTGAAGCCAGAGTGGTGACATGAGTGGAGAAAAGCAAGGACAGCTCTCACACATCCAAAGGGACAGGAAGGTAGGAATAATGGCTGAAGCATAAAACAGAGTTATCCTGACCTCAGTGGTCTGCAGGGCTTTAGACTCCATTTCTGAGAAGGGTAATTGGAGGACAAGAAGAAAAGGGAAAATGGTCTTAAAATGTAACATGGGGGCACTAAAAACAGATTGGGCTACCCACAAAATAGTGCATTTTGAAAAAATAGTGCACTTTCCAAGGAAACACTACATGCTCAATCTCAGCAGTTTGGACTGTGGTAAAAGGACTCAGAATGCTGTCATGGGGGAAGTTTCTAACAAAAAGAGAAGGTGAAGACGAGCATGAACGGCACACAGGGACCAGTGCACCGCTGGCACCCAAAGGAGCACTGTGCACCCAGAGCACCATCACTGGAACTCGTGGGCCCCTGGGTCCAATCCTGCTCAATATTATCATTAATGCCCATAGCAGAGATTCACAGGAAAGATCCAGGAAGTTTGGAACACAGGGACTTCATTCAAAAGGACACTGTAAGAGCTCAGCCCTTAAGCTGGTTGGGCAGTCACAACTTGAGCTGCAAGAGGCCAGGGATACTCCCAAAAATAGCTCAGTGGCATAGATCCCGGGAAGGTATTTTACCATCCATTCAAGTGGAAGTCAGAGAACCTAGGGAGCAGTGAAGGGACAGGACAGCTTTCTCACAAGAGGGACAGAGATCTACCTAGTTACACGACAAAGTCTGGTAACTTTACAATCTGGTTTTACCAAGTAAACACTGGCATCCGAAGGGAAACAACTCAATGATAATGGAATTCCCTCCAAGTCCCATATCTTCATTGCAGCTGCTTAGAGATTTCTGCTCTGGATACAGCTACCATTCAAAGAAAAGACAAGTAAAATTTCTGGATGCTCAGGGATGAGATGGCAAGTAGGAGGAATCAGCTGTAGTGAACTGACCTCATCTGGCTGCAGTGTGCAACAACTGGCATCACCATTAAACTATATTTCAGGTTCTTTCACAGAGGAGTAACAAAACCTGCCACAGGCTGGAAAAAACATAAACTCTCACGTGGAATGGAAAAACCCAACACAAAGTATTTGCAGTGAATCTTGAGAGAATAGTCACTGAAGTACACTGACTGCTCAAACAAAAGGAATGCAAGGAGCTTGAATATCCCTTTCCTGTAATTCACAGAACTCTGTAAAAGATGGAACTCGACTACAAGAAACAGCCTGTCAAAAGGCTGGCAGCTGACTGGAGTACTGTGGTAGACCCACAAGATAGCAGTTTGATATCATGGTTCTAATCTGTGCAGCCTCCCAGCCTCATTCTGCTCTCTGTTAAAGCTGGCTGTGTGAAGCAAGGAAGGAAAAAGGGCAGGTCTTCCCAGCCCAGGGAAGGTGTTTCACACCTCGTTCTGAAGCTGCTGATGCAGCCTTCTGCCTGATGCTACAGTCCTGGATGGCTCTGAGCCAACCATCACCTGGTTTCTACAAGCTAAGCTCCTCCTCTGATGGGGCCAGGGATACCTTCACATGATCTAATGCAGGTGCTCTTACCTGTAGTCCCTGTACACATAGGCAGGAGGTTCTTTCCAGCACTCTTGCCCCTCAGGATCCAAGAGACAATTGTCAGCGTGGACAGGATGACTAAGATCCATGCGACCTTCCTGTTCCCCTGAAAATATACAAAAAGGAATATGGGCATTTTCAGTTTCAAGAAAGAATAAAGCAGAGGGAAAGGGATACAGTGAGAATAAAGGGAGGACAGTCTCCTGAAAGCACATGGCTGGGAGAGAGGAGACTCTCTGGGAGACAGGGACTAACAGGATGAAAGGTTCTTTACCATCTACAGCTCTGCGACACACAAGGTGTGTGAATGAAAAATGGAGTTTCTTTCCAGGAGTAAAATAGGACTCTATGATTTTCCGAGATTTCTCACTAGCCTGCAGAAGCAATTTGGCATCTCTCCATTCCACGTCCCCATTTTGGGCCAGCTACAAGTGAAAAACAAGTCTGTTACAATACTTACAAAGACACTCTAAGAAATGATACACGTACACAGCACAGAAGAAGAGACCTTTGTAAAGTCCTGTGGTCACTCAGGCAAGAACACATTTTCTCATTCAATTATAACTCAGGAGTAAACTGTACAGCACAGTAATTATTTCCTTCTCCTTGGCCCATGAAGCCATATCTGTAAAGCTGCATCATTTTGGGTGTCCCACTACACAAGAGATACTAGGAGACTGAAGTGAGTCTTCAATGAAGAGTCCTAAGATGGCAGGAATGTTGGAAGACATGACTTAGAAAAAACAGGCTCAGAGATTTGGTTTTCTTCAGTCTAGAGAAGAGAAGGCCAAAGGAACATCTAAGTACAGCCTCCTGCCACCTAAATAGGGGGTTACAGAGGAGATGGAGACAGTGTCTCCTCAGAGAGACATACTGAAGAGAGGCAGCAGACAAAAGCTGCAGCAAGGGAAATTTTGGCTAGATATGAAGAAAAATTTCAACTTCACAAGACTGGTACAGCACCAGAAAAGGTGCCCAGAGAGGATCGAGAATCTCCACCCTTAGAAATGTTCAGAACTTGTCTATGCAAAGAATCAAGGGACTTCATCTAGCTTTGGAATTAGACATACTGCAAGCTGGAGGCCAGATCAGAGATCTCAAGAGGCTCCTTCTACCTTAATTTATTCTCCAACTCTAAACTAAGCATGTCCGTAAGGCTACCTCACAGGGACAAGCAGTCCCCAAACCCTGCCTCACAGAAGAGAAAGCACTTGTCAAGCCTTCCACGTACAGCACCCTGAATGTGACTGAGGAGGCAGCAGGTCAGAGGAGACCACAAGTGTTGTGAGGGAGACAGCGCACCCATGACACCACCCAGAGTGCAATTCACAGAAGAAAACACTCAGGTGGCAAACTCTCTTTCTGGACAATTAAGAAGGCAGCAGACTCACAGATGCATTTTACCTGCATGGCCTTCAAAACAGTTAACCCTTCAAATCTCTCATGCGGGGTGTGAGGGGATCGTCTTGCCCGGTATCCATCTCCTGCTTCCCCTGCTGCCTGGAATAGAAGGATACAGATGACATGCATTAGGCTGCCACCTCTCTCCTCCATGGAAACCCTACTGCCCTGCCTGCTGAGGAGGAAAGTACACACACAGGAGTTCTCACAGGATCCTGGCCTCACCTTTGTCAGTCGGAGAAGGTCCTTACACTCAGACTCCGTCAGCACTCTGTCGAACACAACCCTCTGGGTTCCATTCATCTGCTGGGAATCCATTGTGACAGCAATACCCTCAAAAGGCAGAGGACCTGTTGAGAAGCAAGCATAAATAGGCATAAGCAGGCCTTGGACAAGAATCCCTCAGACACCAACCCCCAGCCTGGATAAGGAAGTGGAGAGACACTATACATTCTCTGAGAAGACAGGACAGTTCCCCAGAAGTGCCCGCTCCTCGCAGACCCCTCACATGCTTCAGGGGAACCAGAGCACCAGCTGGGGAAGCTGGCCTACAGCACGTGCTTCAGGAGCCAGCAGAGACTTGGGACTTGCTGGGAGAGCAGCAGGGAGCTGGGGGAAGTTGAGTGCACTGTGGGTTGCAGCAGCAGAACAGGTCCAGCCTACTGGAGTGAGGCTCTGGAGAAAAGAAGCAGGTAAACACCTCCATCAACCCTCCTTTCAATCCTCTTTCATCAACATCTTATTCAAGAATTATCTCTGGTGAATATTTCTGCTTTTTTCACCTCAAAGAGAAGCACTGGATGAAGCTGATGATTTAGCTTTTTGATCTTCAGCCTTTTTTCCCAGCCCCTCTGACCTCTGGATGATGAGGAATGCCAAGGCACTCAGGCCCTTAGAAGGCTCTGCTCTCACATGTGCCACAGCAGAGAACCACTTGGGGTCATTTTAAGCAAAGACTCCACGACTGAGCCCTTCAAGAGGCTCTGCATCCACACATAAGAATAGGAGACCAGCAAGAACATGAGGCTCTGCACTGCAGCCTGTATCATTTGGCCACAAACCCCTTGGACTTCTGCTTTTCGGGAAAGACTTGCCCAAGCTACATTGTCTGCTTCCAGTTTCCATTTCCCGGCCCCTCCCTTCATGTCCCTTTCAGAAAAGTGTTGATTGAAGTTGGGCTGGTGGAGCTGAACCAGGTTTGGTGTAGACACTGCTGGCACACTGAACAGGGATCTGCATGTCCACGGGCTTGTCACACATTCAGGCTGCTCTCAGCTTCTCCAGCCACAATGCCCTTTGAGTTCTCATGCCAGAGATGTACACAGGGAGATTTTGCAAGATTACACATGCATCAAAGAGGAAGAGAAGAACAGTGAGAAGACTTGCTGAGCCATTCAAGTCAGTCTGCATCTATGCTAGCATTCAAATGTCTGAGGGTGGAAGACAGCACTTAGCCTGAGTAAGTCTGGCTGACTGCATCCAAGACCTCCTTCAAGCTCTTTTACTCACCCCTCTTCTCCCTCTCTGCCACATCCAGAGTTTCCTGCTTTTGCTTCTCCTGATCCTCTCTCGGGAGCAAGGGAAAAAACAGAGACCAGGGCTGTCAGTACACAGAGCTATGCCCAACCCCTCTCTGCAGCAGCATTTCACATCCTTCCCGTTCCATTCGTGCCCATTTCTCTACATATTACTGTTCCTTGTACCACCCCTACTTATATTGCAGTACTAGCTGACGTGCCCAATCTTACCTGTATTTCTCTCTTAGGTTTTCAGGAATCAGCTCATCTGGAGTCCAAAGATCCTGTAAGGAAAAAAACACAGGTGGTTCAGTACACAGCAAACCTTGCACTGCTTCTCTAGTGAGTATCAGACCAACCGCTGTGGCCCACTTCTCAGGACAGACAAATTGAGCCAATGCATATGGTTACAGCAGCAATTTCAAATTAACTTCAGTCCTGGAGCAGCAGAAAGGCCTTAAAGATCCACCTTATAAGGACTTGGGGGTCCTCCTCATCAGCATCTGATCCTTTCTGGATCATGGCCAACTAAAGTGAATTCTGACAACTGTGATTGTAAACAATTGGTGAAACCATGGCAGGAAGATTAAGATGATACTGTTACTTACAGGGTCGTTAAAAGTTTCTCCCAGGTGCTCCACTGCATAATAAATCAACTTCTTCTCCATCAAAGATCTCTGCACATAATGCTGAATACTCTAAGGAAGCAAGGAGACTGTCAAACAACCACCTCACAAAAGACAACCCCATCCCTGTCCAGGGCAGAAGCCTGCCCCATCACACTGCTGTGCACATCAAAAACATGTGAGCCTGTTTTTGTTCTGAAGGGACACTGACTGTGACAGACTAGAAGTAAACTCCAGTTTCTTCAGTCCTGGCCTTGGCACACGTCTGCAGTGAAACACCTTTCCCTTTTTGTCTCTTGGACTGTGATCCTCTCCTGTGGGACAGGGGAGGACGAAAAAGGACAGACCTGGAGTTGTAACTACCTGTCTGGCTGTGACAGCTGCGTCCTCTCCCAGTTCTGTGCGATACTGTTTCATTTTCTCCAACATGGGCTCATCCGTGGGATAGAAGAGCAAGTAGGAAGCAGCACATTCAGCAGCCAGCGTCTGGTTCCCAACTTGTGCAGGGACAGAAGAGAACAAACACACATGTCTCTGAAAGACTCGAGCAGTGAATGTGTACAGGCCAGCAGCACCCAGTGTCCCTGTCAGGATCTGGCAGCGGGCCTTACACCAAGTACACATGAACCTGGTACAGAACAGGCATGCCTTCAATACTTATTGGGAGCTGGTTTAGAAGAAACAGATTAAAACTAAGTATATTTTGAAAGAGAGATGGTCCCACTTCCCTCATGCAACAGACAAGATGAGGGGTCTAGCAGCTTCTTTGAGATACAAGTTTTGCCAGTTATCTGACAGAGGAAATAAGAAACAGTTGGGTCAGTGTGGGGAGGAGCAGGGTTATGCAAAAGGACTGAGGGATGTGTGAAAGTGACAGAGTGACGGGATGACCAGTGTCATGCCAGGCCATCAGTTCAGCAGGTAAGCAGGTAGGGCTGCCTCAGAGGGAACACCACTGCTGAGGTGAGATGTGTAGCATCTAGGCAGGAAGGGGGAGCCTGGTCTGGAGCCATGTACTGAAAAGGAGGGTACAAAACACTCAGCAAATAGTTGGAACAAGGTCCTGAAAAAGTGTGCTGGAGGAAAGATGTGGGAACAGCCTCACATGACAGATCCTGGGCAATGAGACTGAAAAGACCACAAGGGACATCTCCCAAGGTGGCCACAGTCTTGAATAGAGGTTATGGAAAGAGTTAGGGGGCAAACAGAAGTAGAGCTCAGGTCAGTGTGCCATTTTTCCCCATGACATGCTGCCCTCCAGGATCAGAGACAAAGGACAAGTGTAGGGGTGCCACAGCACAACCTGCTGGTTTGTGGCTCTGCTCACCTTGGCTGTAGGCAAACTGCAGCAAATCAAGATGAGAAGGTATAAAATCTTCTGTGGCAGAAATTCTCCCCGGCTTTGTGGCAATTTCCAGGACGCACTGCTGCCTGCACTTCAAAACCTGAATATAATGGGCTGCAAGAGAGAGGAGCAAGAAAGGCAGTAGCCCACACTTCTTCCAGAGAGGAGTGCTGGGTGATGGGATGTGCCCAGTGTGGGGAGCACAGCCTTCCTACCCAACCCTCTGTGCCTCTAACACTACCTGCAATGGCTTCATACAGGCCAGGCTGCATTTTCTCCTCCTCGTCCTCATCCTCCCAAGGCCCTTCACACAGGGCACGACACTCTTCCAGTGCTGACAGGGCCTCTGAGAGTGACTCCTCCAGCCTGGCCACGGCCTGCAGGTACTCATCTGCGTCATAGTGCTGCACACCGGTCTCATATGCTTCCTGTGAAGGACAGATCCAGGTCCCTTCATCAGTGTGGGTGACACCAAAGGATGCCCCGAGACTTCTGAGTCGCTCATAGGATGGTGCTGACATAAAGGGGCCCACCTGCTCACACACAGTCAACCACACAGTGACAGCAAATCCTAGACTAAAGCCAAATAACTGTCATCAAAAAGTCTCTCCGTCACACTTGCAGTGGTTTGTCCTCACCTTGAAGGGAAGGCTGCAGGGAGATCTTCCTGCAGCCTTTCAGACATAAAGGGGTCTGAGCAAGACTTTAGACCAAGGCCTGTAGTGACAGAACAAGGGGCAATGATATTTAAATGAAAAAGTGTTTTGATGGAAGATAAAGTATTTGTTGGATTGGAGATAAGATACTGTTATGTTGACTGTAGTGAGACACTGAAGCAGGTTGCCTGAAGTCATGGATGTCCCATCCCTCAAAGTGTTCCAAGGACAGGAAAGATGGGGCTTTGAGCAACCTGATCTAGTGGAAGGTGTCCCTGCCTATGGCAGGGGACTTGGATTAGCTGATCATTAAAGGTTCCTTCCAGGCTAAATCTCTCTATGATTCTGTGTATGGGGGCCTGTCTCAAGCCATGGTCTTTGTGTGGGAACAGATCAGGGTCTCAGACCGGTCCCTAGGGTGGAGTAAGAGCTGCTCATGTGTGGCTCTGCACTGAGCCCTCACCCAGTGTGGCGTGGCCTCCAGGTCCTGGAAGCTGTCTGACTTCACCCCTGACATACGCCGGTACTTCTCGATATCCTCCCGCATTTGGAGGTGCTGGGGATTAGCGACGAAGAAGGTGTGAGCGGCAGACACAGCCTGATCCAGCTTCTTCAGCTGTGGAGAAAAGGCAGCAGTGCCTGTCATGCTCCCGCAGGTCTCTGCTGTTCACATCCACCCCTCACCTCAGCTGCTTCCCGGGTTCACAGAATCACAGAATTACAGAATGGGTCAGATTGGAAGAGACCACAGTGGGTCCTCTGCTCCAACCTCCCTGCACAAGCAGGCTCGTCCTACAGCACATGGCACCAGATTGCATCCAGATGGATTTGGAATGTCTCCGGTGAGGGAGATTGCCTCTGCTCTGGGCAATCTGTTCCAGCGCATGGTCACCCGCATAGTAAAGTTCTTCCTAATATTCCACCTAAAGGTGGAACTTCGTGTGCATCAGTTTCTGCCTGTTGCCTCTTGTAGTGACTGGCACCAGTGAGAAGAACCTGGCTCCATTCCCTTGGCAACCCCCTTGCAGATATTTATGCGCATCACTAAGGTTCCCTCTCGGCTGTCTCTTCCCGAGGCTGAAGGAAAGGCGTTCACCCCCCGGCTGCCCGGCGACCCTCTAGGAGAGCTGTGCCACGCCGGCCCCCTGCCGCGCATGACAGCACCCCGGGAGGCGGCAACTCCCACCCCGCTGTGGCGAGCCCGCGCCCGGGGGCCGGTGCCCACCTGGAAGAAGGCCACCTGGAGGTAGTTGTAGGGCTCCCTGCGCTCGAAGTCGCGGCGCACGGCGCGGCTGGCGCGGTGCGCGGACG
>VXBC01001745.1:1575109-1591774 GCA_013399945.1 Ploceus nigricollis | reverse complement strand
CCTCCTGCCCCACGGGCCACACGGCCGCCCCCATAGTGTCACTCGCAGGACAAGAAGGCGCCGGCTCCCTTTCCCAAAGAGGGCTATGAGGAGGCACCCAGGCCGCCCGAGGTGTGGGGGGGATGGCTGCGAAGTGAGGGGAAAGGCAAAGAGATGGTGCTGCAAAGGGTGCTTGGAGGGCAAGTTGCCCAGGGCATCGGATGCCCAGGGAGCCTCAGTTTGCACAGCTGCTGTGGTGGCCTCTTCCGTCACCTACCAACAGCGTGGTCCTACAGACAGGGGAAAGGGGGAAGAGAGGACAGGAGATAGAGTGGGAGTAGTGCTCAGAGCAATGGTTTGGTCGTGTCAGAGGGGTAAAGCTCCCCCTCCAGCTGTGTCACCTCAGCCAGGACAATCCTTGTAGCATCCTGGCTAGAAAGTCTTCACAAGACAAAAGACGTCTCATTTTCCTGTTACCCGTCTTGCTACTGGAGTGAAGGCACCAATACCTTCCTTGTCTTCATTCATTTTAGGGCCTGTTGTCTGCCAATATCTCTGTCTTCCTTTCCTCCATCTGAACTGGGATAGGAATCCATGTTGGTGGATAGTTAGGGTGCAGCTGCATTAGCTCCTCAGTTTGGATCAGGAGAACATGAACAATTTCGGTGAAAGGACCTGCAGGATGTGCAGCAAATGTGCTCTGACCACTATGAGAATTCAGCTTTGCTTTGGGCTAGGGCTAGTCTGAAGTAAGTCCCCAGACATTTACAGGGTGGCAAAAACGTCTTCATCACCGGCTGTTTCCCTCTACAAATCTGTTCCTGCTTCACCACCCTGTTTGCTGAAGTGGACCTACGGATCCAGGATCTGCTCAGTTTTATCGCCCTGCTGACAGGGCAGATTTCATTTATCATTCTCAGTACTGGCTGAGGTGACCCCAAGTGTCTTAGATAGCAAGGAATTTCATTTAAGATTTGTAGAATCAGCAGAGGGAGAGACTCCTGAGGAAGAAAGCTGGAGGTACTGCTGGTTCTCAGGCCCGGGGCAGCAGTGAAGGCAGTTCCACAGGTAAAAAAGAGATTTGCATTGCAGTAGCTGTCGTGAGTAGGGTTTCTTTTGGAGACAGTGAGTAGAATGAGGAACCACTAGAATAGATCCAGCTTTGTATCAAGTAGGTGATAAGAGATATTCTTGAGGAAAACAGGTGGTGACAATGCTGCCACGATCTGGCTTTCCTTTGGCGTGAGGAGCTCCCACAGAGGAACAGTCTTGAGGTGGTTCAGCTCAGTCGCCAGTCCAGCAACAGCAAGAGCCAAAGAAGTGAGAAGGGACAGTTGTTGCCCCCCTCTGTCACTTTTTAACCTGTATCATTTGCAGGAGGTTTTTGCCTCAAAGTGAGAAGGTCTGTATCCACAAGTGTAAACATTTGTGCAGCTTCAATTGTGTCATCTGGATGAAGTGCTTAATGTGACAACTTACACATCACCGTCCTCCTCTGATTCAGGAGTTGAGTTTCCTTAGCATGAGTTGTTAGCCTGCTTGTGTGGGTGAATAAATCCTCGTGTTCTCTCAGGGAAACAGCAAACCAAGCTTCCAGCACTTTCTGTACTGTCTGCCTGCCTCCTCTCCACACAGGAAGGGACAAGCTGCAGCGCAGCATCTCTTCATGGCTTAGGCTACACCTGACAGAAATTGGTGAGAAGAGCTGGATGGGAACAGTCCTCCAGTCTCAAGGAAGCTTCTTGTGTTTGCAAATTAGTCTGGGTTATTACTTTGAATGAAAGCAAAAAATTGAAGATTTACTGTGAAGCAGAACAAACTCTGTCAGAAGAAGAGCTCTTACCCTAGGGCTGTCACACTCCCAAGCAGGTGCTTGTCCATCCATCTCATCTAAATGCATTTTAAAGATTTCCAGACATCTGGTTTCACTGGTTTTTATAAGAGGTGTGTTGCAACTGTGTATATGCTGCATATTGACAATGCACATGCAAAGGAGCACCAATACTCAGACCTGGAGATCCTGAAGCCTCACAGTGCAGGGCTCTGTGTGTATCTAGGAAATCCAGGCTAGAAGTGTGACACCCCCCACCCCAAGACTCATCTCTTAGGAGGACTCACACAGCTGGGAGCAATTCTTAATTCCTACAGAGTCAGGCTGTACTCTGACCAGCAATCTGCTGTCTGAAGTCTCAGCTCACTAAAATAGTCTGAGGCATCCAGGCCTGAAGAAACAGTATTGTTATAATGTCGGGGTATGAAATGGTTTCTGGAAAAGTTCACTGCATAAAGATCAGTTATTTCTGGACAGCAGCTCTGCAGGTCCAGGGAAATGCGCTTCCCAGAGGTACCGTGGATCCTTAAAGGAACAGAGCTCATTAACCAAGGAACAAACAGCAGAATCCTAAAAGCAGAAGCATTTACACAACAGCCAAATGTGCTTCACAGGGTTTTGATGGTTTGCAGCTCTTACTCAGGACTTTGATAGGGACCATGGGAGGTTTCATATGTGTCTCACAGATCATGGATGCAATTAAATCCACCCTCAGAGCCCCAACACGACTTATACAGCCTCCTGTGAGGCTACATTGGTGTGCTCGCAAGCAGGTTTCCTGGCATCCTTCCTGGCTCTCTGAGCAGGGTGTGGTTAATGGCTAACAAGAATCCAGCCAAGCATCTCCCTCCAATGACAGCAACTGCAATGTAGATTTGTCATATCCAAACCTTAGGTTCTATTTCTAGCACCGTACAGCAAGATGTAGTGAGGTTTCTTGGATATTTCATCTGCAAAATGGGCAACTGATAATAGCTCTCATCAGGGGACAGATGACTAGTGCTAGTTATGAGCTTCACAGAAATATTTAGGGTTCACAATGTATAAACTAGGATTTGGACTTGTGGATGCCTGCTTACCACTGAATGTTTTTACTTACACAGCTGGCCATCTTCAAAAAAATTTTTTTCCTCTGTCATGTACATAAATATTTGTATATGATATCTGCCATGACAAAAAGAATTGCCAAGGTAGCCTTGTTAAATATATCATGTTGTGATGCTGCATGATGTTTTGCAGAGGCGTGTATGTCCTCCTTCTTCCCCCCATCCCCCTTCCCATCCAGTGTAATGCTTTGTGTGTTCCTCTCTTCTGAGTGTTAGGGGACCCCTTTTTCATCCCTCTTGCTCTTCTGGCATCACTGATATCCCAGCTCAGTGAATTCCAGTCTGTAAAAGATGTAAAACTGTCATTTCAGAATTTAATTATGCTGCTTTCCAAAATTACCGAACACTTACTTGTTTGTTCTCATACACAGAAAAGATAATTAGGAGCTCTTGAATCATTAGTCTGGGAACCCACAATATCTGGAAGGAGCTAAAATTACTTCTTTGCTTTAAATTTGTCGCACTGAATTGCAATTTTCATTTTACCTCTAGCTTCTCTAGGTATGTTTGAGGTTTCCCAAGGCCAGAACAATCATTTAATTCAAATATAGCCTGGGCTTTCAGGAGCACTGCTGACATGCTGGATGCAGCTGGCCCCTGCCAGGGAAGCTCTCTGGCTCCCCTCGTTGTTTCAGGTGGTGTGCTGGCCTCTCGGGAGCCACGGTCCTCACGCAGCCAGCACCGCTGTTACTGCTGTCCATGTCCAGAGCCTCATCCCCACACAGCACACGGACAAGCTCAGAGGAGGGACTTCCCAGCACTGGAGCCTGAAACAGGCACCTTGACACGAGCCAGCTGGTGCTGAAGCATTGAGGAGCTGGGGTTTCTCCTTTCTTCCTTTTTGATGCTTTGCCAGTGAGGCAATTTCTGCCACCACCTCTTATTCTGCTGTTCTTTGATTTTCCAAATCTGGAAGTACCTCTAAGACTTGGCCAAGCTGGCTGGAAAATGAACTGAAGGAGAGCCAAAGGCTTCTTCAGGGGGGATGCCAAGGAAGGATGCTGACATGCATGAGGCAAAGGCTGTGGTTTGGATGTGTTGCTCAGAGGTGAGTGCACTTACAGACCCTGGGCTTTCTCCTAGGAGACACACACTTGGGAATTCTCTCAGAAAGGAACCGGTCCAAAGCTGAACATCTTGGAAGAGTCTGGTACTCCAACTCTACCCTCACCTTTGAGAAGGATGGATGGAAGCTACTCTTTCTCTGCAGCTTCTTTAGGCTAATGAGCCATTCAAATGGACACTGAATACTGCCCTTCCTCTCCCATCCTCCTCCCTCCCCCCTTCCCATCCCCAAGATAAAAAGAAATTAGAAGAGGCTGAAGTGCACAGCTTTTTCCCTTCTAGACCTTGGGAACATGGAAAGAAACACACAGGGTCATTTGGCTCTGAAGGCTGAGGGATGCGAGTGCTTTGCTGCAGAGCCTGCGGGGAGCATGAGTCACATGGATCGCCTCGGCAGATCCGAGCTGACAGCATTCACCAAATCACCGCCTCACGTTGCACTCAAAGGGCAGAAATAAACTGGGAAGCAGGAGGGGCTTGGGGAGGTAGCGCTGTGGGACGGGGTTATTTCAGCCCGTGTGTTTCTAGCTCAGCAGAACTGGACAGGGCAGTATATCCCCAGCTGTGTCCAACCTCCTCCCTCCACTGGAGCAAGGAGGTCTGTGGATCCTGACTGAGGACCATGCATTGGAGGTGGGTCCAAAAAACTGAAGCGTGTGCTTTTCCCTTCTGCAGCCCAGAAACATGGGGAACTGTAGTACCAGAAAGACTGATGTAATAGGAAAAATTAGCACTTCACATATTTTTTCAAATTCATGCTTTCTGTGGTATTTCCACATCGCTACACAGCGCTCTTGCTGACATTGTCATTTTGTAAGTATTGCCATGTATGCCATCATCTCAGGGCTACTCTGATGAGCTGTCACCACATGATAAAATAAGTCTGTCTTTGTGTTTGCTGCTTTGCAGAGTTGTTTATTGATGTGGTTTGTGTCATGCGGAGGCATTAATTCCATTGTATAGTGTAGATACACCCTTGTCACACCTAGCAGAGGGAGAAGTCCTCAACACTTCCTGAGAAGGAGGACCAGGATACATGGAAGACAGCCTATAAAGTCCTGGCTTGGGCAAGATACAGCTGCACTCCATTCCAGCTGGGGACTCATCTACTTTGACACGTTTTGTGCAAGCTTGTTCTTATCTGGTTTGAATCTCTACCTTTGTGCTGCCTTGAAGCCCACACTGAGGCTTTCAGTATTGCACTCAGATGGAAAGCAAAGCCCGACTAGGACTCACTCTGTGGATGACTTTTCTCTCAATCAGGGCAGTCCATGCATCTAGGGAACAAAGGAGGAAAATGAAAAGACACAGACAGGATAGCTGCCAAAAAAGAGAGATTTATAAGATTAGAGCCTACAGTGGTTTGTGCTTGCAGGTGAGCTTCAAGTAGAGTAGGGCAGGGTCACAATTTTTGAGATCAGGAGACCCACTGAGGAATTGTGCAGTGTTGAGGAAGGCCTATCATTTTTGTTACACTCATGCAGATGGGAGAACTGGAAGCTGTGCATCTGTGGATGCAGCTGTGCACTTACAGACATCCCAGTGGCACCATCACATCTTCTGTCACGCTAACCAGGCCACCTGGGAACAGACAGAGGGACCTTCTGCATCGATGGCAGGGGTCTGAGCCTGAGTGCTCTTTGCAGGTGGGTCCCAGCTGTGCTTGGGGACAGAACCTTTGGTCACTTGTGAGGACTCAGTGTGCCTCTTCCAGCCTGTGCAAGAGAGGAGAGCTGCATCCTGGCTTTGACAGCTGTCAGGCAGCTCAGGCACCTCCGTGTTCTCCGAGACACTGCTGCTGGCATTGTCTGCTGCCCATGCATTTTATCCTGGACAGGCCAGGATTGATGGACCCTGTGCTGAGAAGAAATTAACTCTACGCTGGCTGAAAGTAGGACACAAGGTTTTTAATAAGCCCTATTAGCTTAGTCTTTTATTGTCAGGCTGATTCTCTTGCTGAAAAAGTCAAGGCTGGTGTTTTTTGGTGAAGAGGTGGTTGGCTCAGCTGTCAGAACCTCAGGTGAGCATCTGAACTGCTGGAGATGGCTGCAGTGCTAAAGGAGCTCCCAATAGATGTTCACCCAGCCTGATTTTTTGTCCCATCCAGGTATCAGGTGGTACAGGATAGTCCCTCAGCTCTAGATACTCATGTGAGTGAAAAAAGGAGCTGACTTGGGTACTCAAACAGTTATTTAAGGTGAAGAGTCTGGACTGCAGAAACAGGGGTAGTTTTTTCTTGAGGGGACTGTGCCAAGCAGTTTGGCATGACCATTACACAGACCACCTCTGACTTTGTGCTCATTTTCTCACATACAGCTCCTAAAATGGACCTGTCCTTAAGCCATGATGATGCCTTGTTTAGCAGATTGATGGGCCACAACTGGCTCCCCAGGTATGCTGGCAGTTCAGGGACAGGACAAGAGCAGGAGGAGCAACTGCGTGCACCAGGATACAGACCAAGGGTTTCCAAAATTAATGGTCATGTGCATGCAAGCACAAGCTATGGGAAGGAAAGTGATGCTAGTGTGTTAGAGTGTGTGTGTTAGTGACAAGCCTTTGTCACTCCTGTTTGAGTGAGGATGACGGTGGAGGAGCGGGCCTGACACCAGTGGGGGCCCACACCTGCTGCCACAGCTGCCTGGGGCTGCGTCCCCACTCCAGGGCTTGTGGGCTGGAGGACTTCCCCGGCTCACAGGTGCTGCCTGTGCCGTTGTTGCCACCTGTCTGTTGTCTGTCAGTAACAGCGTGGTGCTGGTGTGACTGCCACGCAGAAAACCCCTCCTCCAGCAGCAGGCATCCCACCGAGGGTCTTCACCACAGGGAGCCCTTCCCACAGCCCAGTGCCCCTCTGTGTCTGTCCCCAGCAAGGCCAGCGCAGACAAACAAACCAGGACTGCAGCCAGTGACAGCTGTAGGACCTCAAGGCCTTTTTGACCTGCCACTAGCAGACAGACAGTAGAGTAACTTCTATAAACACAAGACTTCTGTGTACATATTTTAACAGCATTTTTCTTTCAGGACATTCTGTCATCTCTGCAACATGCTTTTAGTTCCATCTGAAATTTCCTGGGCTTTTCACTCCCTCTTCTCATCTCCTTGAGCCAAAAAAAGGGGCGTCATTTGGTGAGAAACATTTTCAGTGGCTTTCTCAGAAGCATCTGCTTTCTGCACTCTGTGGGACTAGGCAGTTCAAGGCTGGTTTGTTCTCCTAGGCAATTACTTTCTCACACCATTCCCAAACTTACCTTCTAGATCAACATTCAGAACTTCTTTGGGCTCTGACTTCCAGAATCTATTGGTATCCTGGGCTACCCTCCTGATAAAATTAGTTCTGAATTATCCCACTGATTGTGCTGGTTTTACTTGTTTGTTAGCTTGTTATGAGAGAGGTGAAAGCTACAGGCTGAGGGATAGATATGGGGGATCAGCTATGTAGGTCTAGGGGTAGATATGTAGGGCACAGACTGCCCAGGAAAGGCAAATGAGCATGGACAGACAGATTTCACAGACAGCAAAGAGCTGGTGCATTAAGGAAGGCTCATGGCAGCCAGGGAGGTTGGAAATAGCGAGAATCAGCATTTCATATCCTAGCAGGAAAGAGAGAAATGTGAATTTGAACCAGACAAGAGTGCCTCAGAAAAAATGCAGTCCAGCTTGCAAAAAATAACTCCCAACCCCAAAGTAATTTATTGTCGCTCAGGCAGATAAAAGAAGCACATAAAATTGGTTCCACAAGAAGGTCAAATTAAGTACATGAACAAAATACAAGCATATTATATATGTGTGTATGTGTGTGTATATATACACATATCTTCTGTTCAGCATCTCTCATTATAGAACTGAGGATCAATCATAACCCCTCAGGGTTTCTTGTCTGGTCCATTGGCTCCTAGCCAGACAACCTCCCTCCATGGCATTAGACTGGGGGAATGATGAAGGAATAAAGAATTACATTAAAACAGGAGAATGGGAGATGGATTCACAGAGCACTATGGGCTGCCAGGTGGTTAGGTACAGGCAGAGACTTCATCAGTCCTTGTGATGTCAGTGCTGCAGTATTACTTTCTCAGCTGGCTGCAAGAGAAAAGTACTACATGAGTATCACCCCCCACTTTTTTTTTTTTTGCATAGAGAACGACTGCCTGCCTCTGTAGCTGAGGATGCAAACAGTTACTTGAGCGTCCACACGGCTGCAGTTTAGGTTTCAGTTACACTGAGCTGCTTACTTGGCAAAGAGAGTTAGAGAACAACTGTATCAGCACTTGTACTGCACAGATTTATCTAGATTTTGATGTATCTGTACAGACTTTGTCCTCTCTTTATGGGGATTATTTTTTAACCTTGATAAAATGTAGGTGAAAACAAGGTGAATTCTTTGACCCGTTATGCTCTTCACCACATATACATCCCAGCTGTGATGCAGTATTTCCAATAAACATCCTCACTGAATTCTTGGTGACAGTGAAATAAAATTAGGTGAAACCATCACAGTTTGCCAATGTCACTGGTGAAATGAAGCAGAAGTCCGGTTCTGTACCCAAACATTCATTGAACTTGTTCATGCAGCCATTTATACTTCCCTTTGCGCTCCACTTCCAGTGACAGAATGGCTGTCAGCGTTTCCAACAGCTGCTTCTGATGCCTGATACCATATAAGCTTAAAGACATGGAAAAGGGCAGCTTCTCTGCTGAGAAATCCTTGCTCCCATGAAAAGGGTCATGACATGATGGTGTATTTCACATCACCCAAGGTCTTTAGGAAAGGGTACAAATCAGACTGTTCTGTGATTTTTTTTTTTCCTCTTTTGTTATTCCTGGGAGGTTATTGGCAATTTTCACCAAATGCAGTCCAGCAATGCTCTAGCAGAGCTGGAATTAAATTATGGACATCATGGATTTTTAAAATTTATGTTTCATCCTTGTGCTTGGTTGTGTACCTTCCACCTCCACAACCTTGATATCCAGATCTCAGATTCACTGTGGACCCTGCCAAAGGACTTTGGAACTCCTGCTTGGGTTGGGCTAACATCTCTCAACACTAAGATAACTTGAGTGAAACAACTCCGCTCAAAAGTTTCCCAGCACAGTGCTGCCATGGGTGTGGGATTTAGCATCGCTCATAACTCTTAAGCAGAATTTAACATGAGTAAGAGCTGAAAATGCTGAAATGCAGCTGTACTGTTTCACCAAAGAGGCTCAAGTTCAATTTCTCCCCACTCAATCATCCAGCACCTCTCTCTTGAAAACAGTCTTTGCCCATTCTGGGTGCCCACATTGCCACTTACTGTTGACACTGACACGTCTTGTTTTCCAGCAAGTGTTGTCTTGCTTGTGCCATCCTTTTTGCCCGTTGCTGCCAGGAGAGAAGGGACAAAGAATAATTGGATATTTTTATGCTTCAAATGCTTTCCTCTGAAGTGGTAGTAAAGTGCTGTCTGACATCTGCAGACTGCCCATCTCAAAAACTTGCCTCGAGTCTGAGGATTGACCCTTTGTCTGTTCTGCCCTGCACCCAGACAGGAAATCTGACTCCTCCTGTGGTTTGGAGAGCCACTAATCTCTGCACCTTTCACAGGGGCCATGGCACTCACCCTTCTCCGCTGCCAGCTTATACCACTGATGATGCACAGGCACCCAAGGGCAAACGCCAATAAGCTGCCTCCAATGCTTGCTCCAATTATCACATAGTTAATCCAAACAGAAGCTTCCTCTGTGGGAGGATAAAATATTTAGACACAGGAGCAAATAGAATTTTATAGCTTTAGGGTTGGGGCAGGGATGTGATGCTAATTTCCATACCCACGTGGTAATGAAAGCTGATCTTTTTGTCACTGTCTTCTATGAGGTGACAGCTCCACAGCCCTGCAGCACTGATGTTCACCTCCAACTTTACTTCACGCTGCTTTGAGTTCTTAATGTCCATCTTAGTGCCATTCACACGTTCCCAGCGCAAGTAGGCACTGGGTGCCAGCGGTCCAGAGACCTCGCAGGTCAGGGTCATATTGCCTCCTCTGGAGAGTGGCCCAGCAGGGTTAGCTGAGACTGTAAAGGCAAGAAAAGGACATGTGAGTGAGGGGATGGGAAGATGGGTCCATCCATGCTTTTGGGGCTTGCAGGTTTCTGTAGCTCCTCCTCTTCATGATCGACTTCTCTTCCTCTCACCTTTCATCACCACCAGCTCTATCTTGCTCTGAGCATGTCTTCCTTGGTACTCCAGCTGGCACTGGTACTGGCCAGAATGGTTGAAATGGACTTTGGGGAGCTTAATTTCTATGGTACTTTCAGGTTTTCTTTCAGGTATCTCAAACACCAAGTTGTTGCTTTTTTTAGTCTCATGCAGCTGTCCTTCTGCTGTGACGTTGAAATCAAGCAGCTCGTGAGATTTTGCACTTTCCTGTTGTTTCCAATTCAGCTGTCCTGTGAAACTTTCTTTCCATTTTATCTTCTGGGAGTTCAGACACCATGACAAGATGACAGTGCTATCAACAGTTGCATACTTTCTTTCCAAATCTGGATTCTGAAAACCTGAATTTAGAAGAGACAAGGAATACAGAGGCAGGAAAAGCCATGGTTATGCTTCCCCATGTCTGCCCTTGATCCAGAGTGAGGCACACTGCACTCAGTTTAAAAAGGACTTGGAGAAAAGCCATGACATCCTCCAGGAAGGTTAAACAGAGAGAGAATAAGAGAGCAGAAAGATCCAAAGCTCCCAAGCACAGCAGAGCTGAGAAGAACAGACCTCAAGGAAAGGAGAATCTTCTCCTCACCAAGGAGCCTGGACACAAAAATGAGTGCAAGAGTGGAACAGAGCTCAGGCAGCAGAACAATCACCAAGCTGCATTGTTGGAAGCCCCAGGAAGTCAACCCTGGAGCACCAGTGCTTGGAATGTGGAGATTAAAAGTTAAACTCATGAGCTGAAGGGAACACTGGTTCCCAAGCCTGTGTGTGAGTTCCATTTTTGTTGTCACATACCTAATACCTTCACAGCAAAGGGGATGTTCTGATTAATCAATGGAGAGTCTGAATGGACCTGACACACCCAGGTCCCGCTGTCCATAGCTTCCAGTTTCTTTAAATTCACTATGTATTTCTGACGGCTCTTGGTTTGTATTTCTGGTGTTACTCTGTTATTGTTACTGTCAAACAATGTGATGCTGAGATCGGGAAGAGGACTGGATGAATTTTGAATTAAAATCAGTTCAGGGACTTCATTCTGCAGAAAATGCCCATCGAAAGAGATCGTCACTGTAAAAAGAAAAAAACACTGCCAGTAAGTCAGTTCCTCTTCCTGCAAGATAGAGACAAGTGTTACAGCAAAGAGAGCATGGAGACACTGTGCTCTGGAGACAGAGGAGAAATGAACTGTGATAGCCCAGGACAGAAGAAATGCAGCTGGATAAAGAATCCCAGCAGAGATGTCTCCCCAAGCTCTATGGTCCCCTCCCCTCTGATGACCAAAAGCCCTCCACTCACTCACATTTCAAGATGTGCAGTGAGGTGTGGACTTTGTGAGTGCCATATTCACAGGTGTAGATGCCAGCGTCGGAGAGCTTCAAATTCCACACGCACAGTTGTTTGTATTGCATCTTGATGTCAGATCGACCAGTAATGAAAATTGGTTCTTTTGAAAAAATAGGCTTGGTTAGGAGGGAAGAGGTTTCTCAGCCGTGTCAAGGGAGAAGGGGTAATGATTTGGAAGCCTTACTTTTCCAATATCTAGTATTCTTTTCCTTACGCCATAGAAGAGTATCAGAGTACTTCCAGCTCACAACTGTGTCCCGAGATAATTGTGAGTCAGGAAGTATGCCTGTGCAGTTCAGGGTCACCTCCCCTCCTGCAATCCCAGTCTGGAATTCATTTTGGTGAGCCATACTGGAGATCAGGCCTGAAAGTCAATACCCACCAAAAAAAAGATATAAGTTCACTTTCTGAAGGGTGGCTCAGTAAACACTTCCCGGCCCTCCAAAAATATGTTGATATTTCCCCTCCCTTTCCCAGACACTGAAATCATCCTCAGTTTCTGAATTTGTCACTCCTTTATATCATCAATCAAGCAATCAATCAAGCTCTTTTATTACCAGGTTATCCTCTTTCACATATATTCAGAAAAAAAGGAAAATACTGGTAGTTATGGTGGACTGACGATCATTCATAATTTTGAAATATCAACAATTTTACTGAAACAACATTTTCCCACTGGATAAGACTTAGTTATTCTACTGGTAGCAAATGAAGGACAGCGTATGTCAGCCCTCCTTCACTCCCCAGTCAACACTTGATGCAGCACTGACAAATTTGCTCACACCTTCTTCCAGTTTTTGCATAGATGAAGACTGAAAACACAGAAAAATGAAGAAATAAAGTAAAAAAGAAAGAAAGAAGGCTGGCCTAATGTCAGGTTCCTGTTCTTGGGAGGAGGGCTATGTGACAGTATAAAAAATAGGATGTGTAAGGTTGAAGAAACATTAGGAGTGGTTTCTTGGGAGAGTAATTTCCTTTCCTTCACTGTAAAGAAGTTTTCTGCAGGAGACCTTAAGAAGGAGATGGAGTTGCCAAAGGTAAGATTTGGAATAACAGGGTTGTGATCTCCTGACTCACTGCTAGTAAGCTCTCAGAGGTGCCTAACCTGCAAATCCCCCAGGTGACCTGAGTACTGAAGAACTGTAGAAGTGTAAAATGAAAAGTTTAATGTAGGGTTTGCCAGAAGTTACATCCCTCTAAGAGGTAATGTGCAACAGTACCCATACAGACTTTTTATAATTGCACATTGGACTATGGAAGTTTATGATTTTGTCTTTAATTGTGAAATTAGAAATGTTATTAATAAGAGTTGGTATTTTTTGCTTTTTGTTTGGTTCTAGGATGCACACAAGATTTCCAATCTTTTCTCTGTGATCAGAGGAATCAAAGCTGAATATCTGAGAAATGCAGGCTTGACCTTATTCACCGTCTTTCCTTTCCTGGAAAATGAGCACTAAAAAATCCACCAAAGCTTATAACATTAGCAGTCAAACTAAGCAAGCCAATAGCATTCCGTTTGCAAGGGCAAATCTGTGATGACATTCTGAAGATCCCATCACAGATGCGGTTACACATCACAGGTATGTTTTTGCCCAGACAGCTGGAGGCAATGTGGAGGGCATAATTTCCACTCTGCTTGGTGTGTATCCTGGTTCTCACAGGAGCGCCACTTCTGCATCTCTGTGGGGCAGCTTCCCAAACCTTGGTTTTGGCTGGCAGGCTCAGCAGGCGGGCTGGGAACAACCTGAGTCCCAAAGTTAACCATGTGAGGAAAGTTATACGACACATCAGAAAGAGCCTAGGAATACACTGAGTGTTGTGAGGCCTGTGAAAAGGCTGTGAGAACCATGAGGGTTTGTTGAGCCCAAGACTCACCCAGATGCAGAAAAAGGAAGGCAGCAGGCGTGCAGCTCACAGCTGTGCCGCACAACTCCATCGCTGGGGAACGCTCCTCCCGTCCGCAGAGAGCAGGGCTGGAAATGCTGTCACTGCCAAGGGATCTTATCCTGGAAGACCCAAATGCTCTGTTAATAATGTTTGATTACTCAGACCTCGATGGATGGGACTTGTGTTTCCAGTCAGCTCCCACCATCCTTCAGCACAACAAAATAGAAGCTTATTGGGAAAGTCACCAGAGCCCTTTGTTTCAGCGAAGAATCCATCTGCAGCGTGCCCCTGGAGTTTGGCAATAAACATTTCATTTTACTCATCCCTAGGTTTCTGGCATTCATCAGGCAGCAGCTGTTTATACTGCCAAGACTTCTGTGCTTTTTTACTTCTCTATGGTGGGTTATCATCACTCTTGCAGAGATTAAAGCTAAACACATACAGGGCTGCATTAGCAAGAGCACAGCCAGCTCTGCTGGAAGTAAAGTAATTATTTCTCTCTATTTGGCACACCTGAGGTCTCATCTAGGATGCAGGGTACAGTTTTGGGCCCCCAGTACAAGAAGGATGCCAACAAACTGTACAGAGTTCAGTGGAGGGCTAGTGAGATGGTGAGGATGTTGGAGCACCTGACATACTGGGAGAGGCAGAAAACTGGGCTTGATGGGGAGCCAAAGTAGGATCCAATTTAGTTTTCCATTATCTAATGGATATTACCTAGAAGAATACGCCACATTCTTCTCAGATGTGCTCCTCAGTGGAGGAACAGGAGGCAGTGGCCATATGTTGAGCAGGGAAATGTTGACTAGATAGAAGGAAAACTTTCTTCCCACTGAAGGTGGTTCAGGAACGGAACAGATGCCAAGAGATGCCAGGCAATCTCCACCATTGGAGACGCTCCGACGTTGCCTTGTCAAGCCCTGAGCAACATGTTCTAGTTTTAGAGTCAACTCAGGTCTGAGTAGGAGAATTAACTGGAGACCTCCCAATGTCCCTTGCCATCTAAATATTTCTGTGTAATTTTGTGATTCTACGATTACAGCCATCTTTAGGCTGTTATTAATATTTTTCTTCAGGTTTGGTTGTTTTTTTTTTTTTTAACTTCTTACCTTAAAAATCTCAATAACCAGCAAGTCTGATGTTGGAAAGACCTGCTTGAATTCTTAGGACTATTCAATGAAAAGTATAGGGAAAAGGGAGGAATGAGGTCCAAAGGAGAAGTTGCATTAACGGTAGCAAAACCTTAAGTGGGAACTGGAAGCTAATGGTCATGTTAAGGTGAGTTATCAATATTAGATGCAGTTTCTGGCTGTAGCAAAGACCAAGTACTGGTAACAGCTGCAGCTGGGTGGGGTGACAAGGTGAAGGGGACCATGGCTGCTGGTGCAAGGACACTGCTGAGCTCTCCATCCCTAAACCAAGGCATATATCACAGAAGGGAAGCCAAGCAGCTTAAATGCTCTGGGGAGTGAGCAAGCCAGTGAGGTGACCTCACTTCTCTGAAAGCAGGCAGTCCCCATGTCAGGCGTGTGACAGATTAAAAGCTGGAGTCTTAATGGGATTAAACTCAAAAGAAACACATGAATAATTTTCTACAATATTTATATGTATGATGTGCAATATTAAGTGCAATATATTCTATTAGAGGATAATTTAATACTGAAATTAATTTAATGATCAGAGCATGTGAAGCTATCAAAGAGTAGATGAAAACATCAGCACTACATTTAAATGGAGATCAGGTCAGCACAACATCTGACATCCAGACCGATGTACAGACATGCACAGATGAAAAATATGTGTGCAAGAACAAGACAGCAGCCATATGCACCATCAGAAGAGAAGCAGGTGGCAAAGACACAGTCAGAGGAGACTTGTGGCTTGCCTCGTGCAAAATAAAAAACCCACCCCAGGCCAGGAAATATTTGCATGAGCTGTTTTCTGCGAAAATTGTAAAACAAAGGAGCAAGTGCAGATGATTGGAGATCACTCCTAACAAGATGCAGAGGCAGTGATGAAGCACTTTGCTGGGTTAAGCTACAGAATAAAGAAAGGGGCACTAACAAGGCATCTGTATGCATCTCACTCCGAAGGAACATCGATAACTGAGAACTGGCACAGGGCCCTGAGTAAGATCCATTCCTGAGGTGACAGGAGAAACCTCATCTCTGCTGTGAAATCCCACATCACCTGTTCCTGTGGGATGAAAAAATCAGCCCCCACTTTAAAGTAATATCTGTGAATTAACAGTTCAGTGATGGGTTTCAAATTTTTGAAGTCACTGAACTTTATATAAAAGCTGAAGGTAATGGAACAAGTAAAAATTAATTAAATCGCTGAGTCACACCTCATAATTTTGTTTTGACTGGGAGTCTCTATTCTCCTGTCATATGGCTTCAGTTTATTCTTTGCCTTCTTGCTTCCTGGTTATTGAGCAAAACCACACAACCAGAGCACTGTGGGACTGGTGAACTGCTGACCTTGTGCATCTTGGTAGATGCAGATTGATGCATCTTTGTTCTTCTGTTTCTTCTCTTGGTTTCACATCTTCTGCATTTCCACTTTGCTCACACTAATCTTTGTATTTCTGTGGCAGATCTCCACAGTGCGATGCTACCACCTACATGTTACAAATCAGTGGGGAAAATGGGCTGCCTTCAGCTAGGATTTCTTTTACACACTTTCCCTTCTCATTTCTACTTCTCATGTGTTATAGATAAAGATTTGGCAAAGCTAATTTCATAATTAATAACAAAAATTTATTTCGCGATCGCTAACAGAAATTTAAAGTCTAAAACGCCAATTTTAGTATAGCATTTGGAATTATTAAATTTTCTACATACTCCCCCTTCATCAGTTAACAAATGGTCAAGTGTCCTTTGATTTTGATACGTAACAGCTCTCATCTAAGAGTGTTGCCTTACTAATAATTCAAGGGCCTCTGAGACATGACTTGATACTATTTCCACAGCAGCTTGGAGCTTTAATACCAGATCACTATACTGTTCTTCCATCTGACTGTATTGTTTACTTAAGGCTTTCAGTCTTTTCTGCTTTGCCCTCCTTTTCCTTATTTCTGACTCTTTTTCCTCCCTCAATTCCTGGGCTATCTGCTTTAGTCCACTTTCTGGGTCCACACGCTCTTTATTCCTGGAGAAACAAAAAACCCTGCCGTATTGTAGACCGACCCTGTCATCATCTTCCCTCAGAAGATCAAAGATGACTGGTTTGTTTCCATCATTAATACCTGCCCTGTTTTCATATTTCAAATTCTT
>VXBC01001745.1:1557979-1568372 GCA_013399945.1 Ploceus nigricollis | reverse complement strand
CCCAGCCACTTAATGGCTTGGGTGTTTCCCGATTGCCGGCCAATGAGCCATTCTCTTGTGTCTGCGAAGCGTGTTGGGATGCTAATTAGGTGCCCCTCTCAGCTTTCTGTCTGCTTCCTGCAACCTGGTGAATCCTTCCCGGCTTCAGTTTTATATTTCTATAATTTCTAAGAATCTCCTGCATACCCAGTTTATCACATATCTATACCAAAAACGCACTAATTACACCAAACATATATTACATCATGCATGCCACTTCCTATTCTCCCCTGCCTTTCTATCTCCTTCTCCATCCCTCCAGGCCAGATCACAAGCAAGGCTGCTCCGGAGTTTACAGATCTCAGTGAGCAAGGCTCTGCTGTGTTAACCGAGCAAGCTGCTCTCATTAGCGGATGCTTGTAGCAGACCCACAGCCTCCTTACAGGCAGCCCAGCTGCATCTTACGGAGGTACTCATAAATTAAGCGGTGTCACAGAATGTCCCCAGGCACTGGAACATACTCATCAGTCCTGTTAAATTGCTAGTACATTTCCTGACACATTTTTGGCCGGGGACAGCTCTCGCTCTCCCGAGCAACTCTTGGGATGCATTTAGGTGTTAGCATGGGCCAGGGACCTCTCCCATTAGGTGGCTGGCATGTGGCCAGTTCATTTTGGAGGTTAAGTGAGTTTAATAGCCCAGACCATCTCATGCCAGCTGGCCTCTGTGCCAGAAACAGTCCAGGCATACTTGATTTATTAGCACATCTAGCAACGGAGGAGCAGGGCTCCCTCCCAAGTGAACATTGATTTCCTTTTCATTTTAACTTCCCCCTCTTATTAAACTGGTTTAATTTCCTTCTTGACTTATTTTAATGATCCTTGCTTCTCTGAGGGATAGGAAAAGGAGAGCTGAGGTAGTGAGTGGGCTTGCTTCAGAGAATGATGCCTGCAGGACCAAGTCATGCCTGGAGAACATCTGCTTGAGAGCAGGGCTGGCAGCCCCTCGGTCCCTCCAGTACCGAACCCCAGTGGGTGATGGCTACAAAGACCTCTCCACAGGCTGGCACTGGCATGACACAGGAGAAAACTTAAATAAAAAAAACTCCAACAAATAAAAACTCAGAGCAACCGCTCCTGATGCAGAGCAGGCCATCTCCTTTTCTCAGTGTATTCCTGTGCCTCTTTCTTGCAGTGTGGTTTTGGTTTCTCCTCTCGCTCTTGTTTGTGGCTGTGCTTTTGATCTGGCAGCAGCTCGTTCTGTCAGGGTGGGGGGCCCCCCATCCCTCCCTCCCCACCAGGGCTCCACACCTCAGCTTCCGCTGTGGCATTTCCCCCTTGTGCTGCCTGCCGGCCGAGGGCTCAGGGATGCAGCTGCCTCTTGCCCTGCTCGAGAGTTAGGCTCAGCTGTGGGCCTCTGGGCTAAAGGGGTTCACCTCTCTTCTTCTCAGTTTAAAAATCTGAAACAAAGCTGACTCGGCTCTTTTACCAAATAGTGGTTTCTTTGAATTTACTCCTTAATGTTAAAGCAAACGTCAGGTGAGCAGCAGGCAGGGTAAGAGACGAAGTGCAATGAAAATAGCCAGCACAGAGCAAAGTTATGACAGCAGTGAGTTATTTCATGATCCCTACTGGCCCCCTGGACTGTTTGACCCTCCCTCCATTTCCTCCTGAGCATCTCTGCTCACTCAACAGCAGATGCCACCCTCCCAGTGGAGCTCCTGGGAGAGGGAGGCTCTGGAGCAGGATCCATGGGGTCACACAGGTGAAAGCAGCTGATCCTTCCTGGGAGAGGTCCCACCATCAGGACAAGGAGGGTGGTGATGTCACTGGTGTGTCAGCACCAGCTGAGTTCCCCTCAGCCATGAAGTACCCCACGCCCAGCCACATGCCTGGAACCACATAGAGGCCACAGGAAGTGGCTCCATCTCCACAGCTCAGGCTGCTCCCTTCTGGCCTAAGGGGAAGGCAAGACCTGACTTTCTAAAGCCACCAGAGGCTATCGCTAATCAAGGCACTGTGATGCACTCTGAAATCAGCTCCTTCATCAGCCTTCCAAGCCCTGTATGTTCTTGGGATGACATTTGGGTATCATAACTCCTTAATTTTGCTCTGGTGAATACAGGGTCCCCACACAAGGCTCTGGCAGATCAGGTGGGCACCGTCCCTGGGTGCTCAAGAGCTGCTGGTGGGGATGAGGTGGATGCTCAGTTTGGATGAGCCGAGCCCTGCTGTGCTGCAGGCAGACATGTTTGTGAGACACTGGGGAGGACAAAGGAAAAGTCAGGGAGACCTCGTCACAGCCTTTCAGTACTTAAAGGGATCGTACAAAAAAGATGAAGAGAGACTTTTTAGATGGTCAGATAGTGATAAGAGAAGGAGAAACAGTTTTAAACTGAAAGAGGGTTGGTTTAGATCAAATGTTAGGAAGAAATGTTTTACGCAGAGACTGATGAGGAACTGGAACAGGTTGCCCAGAGAAGCTGTGGCTGCTCCATCCCTGGAAGAGTTCAAGGCCAGGCTGGATGGGGCTTTGAGTGACCTGGTCCAGTGGAAGGCGTCCTTGCCTGTGGCAGGGATGTTGGAATGAGATGTTTTCTAAAGGTTCCTTCCTTTAGAAACCCAACCCTTCTGTGATCCTATGACTCCAACCTGCACCAGGGACTGTTGAGTTCATAGTGGAGAACACTGAGCAGTAACCTGAACTCGACCCTCATGTGGAGGAATATCTGAGATGGCTGATGGCGGCTGAGTAGGATACGCCACCTGAAAGTTGCAAAATTCAACCAGAAATGAAACTCCTGCTCTCAACAGCACAGCAGCCCATGTAAGGGGAAAGCAAATCCCTTTTCTGTTGTCCTGAAATTGCAAGGATCCCTCTTTTTCCAAGAAATCCTGCTCACTCAGCCCTGAGCTAATGGATCAGGCTGCATTGGCAGCTAGTGTCAGGCAGTGAGCCAGTCAGCCTGGATTAGCAGAACAGACCCCTCCAGTCTCAGCACGTACAGATGTAAGTAGACATCCTTACTTAGCTAGAGACTGGCATCTTCTTATTTTTGCAGGCTTTTTTTAGAATAAAGTTCCCCTTCCTGCAGGGTACGTGGAGAAGGTGATAGCAAGTGGCAGCTGGTAGAGGGCTGCTTCCCAATGCATTTGCAGCCCTTGGGGATATGCAGTTACCAGTGACAGGCCCTCATATAGGACATCTTTCCCTATATATAGGTTTAAAAGATCCATGAGATTCCCCGGCTCTGAGGCAAGTTGAGCTTTTCGTAACTCCCTTTTTTCCTGCCCCTTTCAGAGAAAATTCCAGGGAGACAAACAGTTTTTAGTTAAAATTAGAAGTCTTGGAGAGTTGCACAGCCAGAAGTATTATCAAGTCAAAGGTTTAAGATGGTTTTAAGTGGGGCAAAACCAATCCGTCCGCACCGAAACAGGAACTTTAGTGGAGTAATAAAGTTCATAGCATTAAAAAACCCGAAAACAGGCTGGCCTCTTAGCAGAAGAAAGAGTTTCCTTACCTCTTTTCTCTCAGCCTCTGTGTTTCTGTCTCCTTGTGTTTGTCAGCTGCCGTAGTTGATCTCACCCAACTACAGCTGAAACAAAAGAAGAACGAAGTTGATGTTCAGCGAGCAGATGTAGGCTTGGCCTTGATGTCTCCTCCTCTCCAGCCAGAGCGACAGCAAGGTCTTGCTGCCCGTCCAGGTTCTGCTGACATCCGCCGACTTCTCTAGGCAGATGGTGATTTTCCAAAGGCATGTGATTTCAGCTCTGGGTGTGAACAGAAATGGACCCGAGCGGAAGGCGATGTATGGCAGTGGTGGGGAGAATGAGTCTGCAAAACAGAGAGAGCCTATTGGCCACAGGGCAGCTGAGGGAGGCCGTGACGGGGCTGAAACTTCAACATGGATGGCTCAGAGCTGGTTCTGCTCCACTGAGGAGGAAAGCTCACAAACTAACAGGTTAGCTGGGCAGATCCAGACCCAGCCCATGCCTCCCGCACTCTGTAAGCGTAATCTGAGCTCCATTTCCCAGCCTGTCTCCTACACCACCACTAAGAGGAGGCACCTCTGAGGAGCTGACCCCAGCCCCACCTGTCTGTGGAGTATGTCTGAGATTTAGGGTGAGATGAGAGAATATTTTCTTTATAGCAGTGGTGGCTTTTCCTTGGCTGTTGGCCAGCACCCACCCAGCTGCTCTCTCATTCCCCCTCCCCAGCAAGGCAGAGGAGATTTGAAAAACCCTCTCAGGTCGGGATAAGGACAAGGAGATCTCCCCCCAGCTACCGTCATGGGCAAAACTGACTTAACTTGGGGAAAGGTTAATTTAATTTATGGCCAATTAAAAACAAATAAATAGATAACATAGTGATAAATTTTAAAAAACCCCAACAACTTTAAAAAGCTTCTCTCACCTCTCTTTTCTCCTCAGGCTGAACTTCACACCTGACTCTTCTATCCCTCCTTCCTCCTCCAAAGTGCCACAGGGGACAGGTCATGGGAGTCGTGGTCAGTCCATAGCACTTCATCTCTGCTGCTTCTTCCTGCTTATGCTGTTCCTCTGCTGCACCATGGGGTCCTTCAAGAAATGCTCTGATGTGGATTCCTCCCAGGGACTGCAGTTCTTCATGTTCATCTTGACATTAGAAAGACCGTTTTTACAGTGAAAACAATCAGTCATCAGAGCAACCTCCCCAGGGATGTGACAGAACTGCCATTGCTGGAGGCTTTCAAGGTGTGATTGGGCAGAGTGCTAGATAATCTCATCCAGGAACCCAGTGTGGGTCCTCCATAGGCCACAGCTCCTACTCCAGTGAAAACCTACTCCAGTGTAGACTCTCCGTAGGCTGCAAGGGAATGTTGGCTCTGGCACCTGGAGCACCTCTTGCCCCTCCTTCTCCCCTGATCTGGGTGTCTGCAGGGCTGTTTCTCCCACGTATTGTCCTTCCTGTCTCCCACAGCTGCTGTGCACAGCTTTTACCCTTTGTTAAACACACTGTCACAAAGGGGCCACCAGCATCACTGATGAGCTCAGCCTTGGTCTGCAGTGGGTCTGCTCTGGGGCTGTCTGGAGGTGGCTCTGACTGACATGGGGCCAGCTCTTTCTCACGTCTCACAGAAGCCACTGATGCAGCCCCTCCAGTACCGAAAGCTTGCCCTGCAAAGCCAGTGTAAGGTTACTCTTCAGTAACCTGTACCAACCTGCACCACTACTGAATCTCAGCTGTTTCCCTTCTCTGTAGGGTGGAGGAGGGGGCTTTTGTGGTTTCCCACCCACATTTGGTCTCTCTCTCTGAATCCCAGCCTCAGCCAAGGTGGCGGAAACCCACTGAGCCCCAGACATGGCTGAGATTTCATCTCTGTGCCACCCACTCTCCTCCTTTTGGCAGCAACTTGCCCCTTTGCCTGAGGATGGGGGTGTGAGATGCAACCAGGCTTTGGGGGGAGCAGGGACAGACAGCCACAGCGGCAAGGCTCACAATGTGCCACCAGCTGTGACAGGAACAGCCGTGATCAGGCCTCCAGCGCAAGAGCTTCTCCATGGATTGTGACTTTGAAGAAAGATGATGTCCCGTTTCAGAGAGGAAGCCACCTACACAAGACAGAAACTTCCCAGCGTGGGATACAAATGGGATGGGATGGGATGGGACGGGACGGGACGGGACGGGACGGGATGGGCACTCTGCCAGTGTCCAGAACTTGGGAAAGCCCTTTTCTGAGACACAGCTCTCTGGCAAGAACCTGACATATCACATCAGCATCTTCAAAACTCTCTCACATGTGTCAAATAGAAATGTCCTTTCTGGACCCCAGCTGCCAGAGAGAGGATGTCCTGGGAAAAAAACCAGCATTAAGAAAACTCAGGTTGGGATTGTACGGCTTTGGCATCTCAGTGCTTGGGGATCTGAGGCATTGAGCTGATGCTTCAGTTTGTACAGATTCTGGCTCGCGTTTTGTCTCCCCAGCACGCTGTAACGCAGAAACATTGGCTTGTTTTTAAACAGTTGGTTTATGTCACTGCAAATATCTACCAGAAACAGCATTCCCTGAAGGGGTAAAGCTTGCAGTTGAACTTGCTGCAGAGCTGCAAGGAGAAGCGGGGCTGTGGGTCTGAGGTGACAAAGCTGCAGGCATGTCACGTTGTGAGAATGCCTGTTCTGGATCCACTGTCACCCCGGGGTGGGGATCCAGCTCTTGGAGCTGCTGCAGTTGTGCGGTGAACAGGTGCCTCTGGGGCCAAGGGTCACAGCATGCAGTGACGTGTTTGTATCACTTTCATCCGAGCATCTCAAAGCACTTTGCAAGCATTAATTAAACATCAGAATCCAGAAGGGATGAATAATATTAGCTAGTCAGTCTCTCTTCTGAATGTAATATTCCTCATAAATATTTAACTGGTTTTTAGGTTCTTTGCAAGTCTGGTTCTCACCTCGCTGGAGCAGTTGCTGTACTGCACCCCTGGGGAAACGGGGCTCATCCAGCATCACACAGTGACCCCACAGCACAGCAAGAACAGCCTGAGCACTGCACACAGCTCTCCCCCCACAAATCAGTGGCTGTCATGTTTCCCTGCTTTATCCCCTGCAGAGACACTCTGCACTGTCTCTCTTTGCTCTAATCCCATCACCAGCAATATTTTTGCAAGCTCGTGTTAGAAAGAAACAGATCCTCTCAGCAGAGAGAAGAAGCTTCCAGGCTGTGCTGGGTGATGGTCACAGTCTGCAGAGACACTGAGTGTCTCCAAGGAAGTGAGAGATAAAGGGAGAAAAGGGCCTCAGAAACCAGATGTTGAGAAAGACCTTTTAACTGGCTTCGCTGGAAAGCCAAGATGCCTGCAGAGGTCATCTCCTGAAAACCAAGTTCCCTGCCCATCAGTGGGGGCTCTCAGTGTGCCTCTGTAGACTCATAGTTGAAAGATACCCAGATATGTTGGAAAATCAGTGATTGCCCAAGTGGTATTGGAGAGAAGGAAGGACAAGTGTTTGATGCAGCATAATAAACAGATCTTCAGGCACCTGACTATCAGCAATTTCAAAGGCCAGGAGCATTCTCTTTGCAACAGAATAGCTGACACCTGGTGAGCCTCTCGAGGGGCATTTCTAATGCCTGATGTGGGAGCTAGAAACAACAAGCTGGCTGCTGAGGGGGCCCAGTGATTTGCCCCAGCACAGCTGTGTTCCTCAGAAATGGGGAAAAATGGGGAGAGATGCCTCTCTGCAGGAACTTGGAAGCCTGAAGTGGGAAGAAAGGGCTCCCTAAGCAGATATCATAAAGGTTCGTTTGCTGATCAAAGCGGAAAATCAGGAGAGGTTCTTCATGAGCAAGGGGTCCCCTGTATTTAGTCAGGAGGGGTGGAGCCTGATGGAGCAGGACTAGCCAGGTGTGCTGGGAAATAGGGCACTGGACAGAGGAATCAAGAATCACTACTTGCAGAAGTGTGTCACCAAAAGTGACAGGAGCTAAAGCAAGCCTAACCAAAACCAAGCCCATGTTAAGGACATGTGAGAAATGCAACAGGCAGGAGGGAGGTGGCTGGGGGTGTTTTTAGGGACCTATATAGGATGCACATCGCTTTACTATCTCACTATTACTGGCCTTGGCAAAAGCAAGGGGGAGAAGCTGGTGACAGTAATTGTTTTGAAGCGCAGCTGGAGGTGTTCCAGCAGCGCAGAATCCCGCCGCACAGTGCACTAGATGGCGGCATTGGCTCGGGACAAGGAGCTGGGAGGGACCGCGGAGCAGCCGCCGCAGCCACCGGCCCCGCCGGGGTGTCCCCGCAGAGCTCTGCCGGGCGTGCGAGCTCATGGAATCACAGAGAGGTTTGTGTTGGAAGGAACCTGAAAGATCATCCAGTCCGACATACTGCCATGGGCAGCAACACCTTCCAATAGACCAGGATCCAGCCTGGCCTTGAACACTGCCAGGGATGGGGCATCCACAGCTTCTCTGGGCACCCTGTGCCAGTGCCTCACTGCCCTTACAGTGAAGAATTTCTTCCTAATAGCTAATTTAGGATTTTGAAGGGCTGAGGAGTGCCTGAGCAAAGGGTCCTAACTGAGCTCCTGACAGCCCCCAAAGCTTGTTAGGTAGTTTGCTGGTGTGTCCTCCTTGGTCCAAAACCTGTGTCATTTTACATACAAAAGGGGGGAATGCTGACCTGGTGACAAGAAAGAGGACATACAATGCTTGTAAAAGAAGAGGAACCTCAGTAAGAATGAGAATTACCAAATCCTTGCAAAATCTGCCCTTGTGTGTGACTTCTGTGTTTCTGGGCACCAGGAGTGTCCTACGTCCTCCTGTCACACGACCCTCTGAGACCCATCCGTTCAGGTGGGAGTGACACCCTTTTCAGAGCACGTCATATGACAGCTTTTGCAGGGAGTGGCATTGAACTGGCAGGCCAGCGGGATGGAAACCTAGGAGAGAAACTCTTAAGCACGATGGAATCCACAACTATGAAAAGACTGTCCCAGATGCTTTGGAACTTAGTGGGAGGCACAAGATGCATTACCCACAACAACAGCATTCCCATAAGGAGCTTGGTTTGATGGTTTTGCCTTTAGAAGGCAAAAGTAAAACCCTATATATTTTGGGTTTATTCACAAAAGTGTTGAAACAATAGAAGCAGAGTACTAAGTCGTGGGATTTTTTTGCAGGATTGGTGCTGATATCGTTCCCATAAATTTGACAAGCAAATATAAAACTCAGTGTGCCTTAGTAGCCTACATAATTTGAGATCTGGTTTTAATGTTTCATTGTTTTTAAAAGGCTGTGCAGAATGCACAAAGACCACAATAAATCTATTTTTCTTGTTGCTCTTTTGTCAGATTATGCTATTTGCTAGCACTTAGCCTCTCACTGTAAATCCCTCAGAAGTCTGGGTTGCAGAACATCTGGACCTAGTTATGATTTTTTCTAATGATGCTGATCTTTCTTACCAAGAAAAGATTAGTTTGGGATTAAAGGTTGTCTTCCTAGTCCTTTCGGAGGAGTCCTACGCAAAGGAATTTGCATGCGTAACACTTTCTTTGCATTCCTTAAGCCCTCCTCTCTGCTAAAAGGGAATCCACTGGATTTCCTCTGTTTTTTAAAGTTTTCATCCACTGTGCAATGAGTTTTCGTGGCAAGGTCTAGATAGCTGGGGAGCTACAGAGTTGGCTTCTGTGAGAAGCTGCCAGAAGCTTTCCCCATGTCTGATACAGCCAATGCCAGCTGACTCCAAGACACTGATGGCCAAGGCTGAGCCATCAGTGACGGTGGTAGAGCCTCTGGGACAACACGGTTAAGTGGGACAAAAAAAACATGAACAACTGCAGCCAGAGAGAGGAGTGAGGATATGTGGTAGGAACAGCCCTGCAGACACCAAGGTCAGTGCAGAAGGAAGGGCAGGAGGTGCTCCAGATGCCAGAGCACAGATCCCCCTGCAGCCCCGTGGTGCAGACCATGGTGAGGCAGGACACCCTCCTGCAGCCCATGGAGGTCCATGGGGGAGCAGAGATCCATCTGCAGCCCATGGAGGACCCCAGAGCAGGTGAATGTCTGATGGAGTCAGTGACCCCATGGGAAGCCCACGCTGGAGCAGAGTCCTGGCAGGACCTGTGGTCCAAAAACACAGGTAGGGAGAGGAGCCCATGCTGAAGTAGGTTTGCAGGTGGGACTGGTGACCCCAGAGGGGACCCGTGCCGGAGCAGTTTCCGAAAAACTTCAGCCTATGGGATGGACTCAAATTTGAGAAGTTCATGGAGGGCTCTCTCCTGTGGGAGAAACCCCGCACTGGAGCAGGGGAGAGTGAGGAGTCCTTCCTCTGAGGAGGAAGGAGTGGCAGAGATAACACATGTTGAACTGACTGCAACCCCCATTCTCTGTCCCCCTGTGCTGCTGTGGGGAAGAAGGTAGAGAAAACTGGGAGTGAAGTTAAGCCTTGGAAGAATGGAGTTGTGGGATGGAGGTCTTTTAAGATTTGAGTTTATTTTCGCAAAATCCTGCTTTGATTTGATTTGATTGGATTGGTAATAAATTCAAATAATTTCCCCGTGGTGAGTCTGTTTTGATGTGATGATAATCAGTGAGAGATCTCTCCCTGTCCTTATCTGGACCAACGAGCCTCTTGTTATGTTTTCTGTCTCCCATCCAATTAGAGAAAGGAGTGATGGACCCAGCCAGGGTCAAATTACCACATTCTGGTATGTTGAAAATATTTATCTGAGTTTTGCACCTGTAGCTGTATCCTTACGGAAAACCATCAGGTCTCTTTCCTTCATATGTCATTTGCTTTATTTCCTGTTTCTATTTATTGACTCCACTTGAAACAGGTTTCCAGATTTGTTTGCTTTATTGTACAGACTCTTGGTCCTTCTATCTGAACTCCACCGACTTGCCTTGTGCCATATTGATTTGGAAATATTTTTCTATATA
>VXBC01001745.1:1531532-1557955 GCA_013399945.1 Ploceus nigricollis | reverse complement strand
GAGGAAGGAGTGGCAGAGATAACACATGTTGAACTGACTGCAACCCCCATTCTCTGTCCCCCTGTGCTGCTGTGGGGAAGAAGGTAGAGAAAACTGGGAGTGAAGTTAAGCCTTGGAAGAATGGAGTTGTGGGATGGAGGTCTTTTAAGATTTGAGTTTATTTTCGCAAAATCCTGCTTTGATTTGATTTGATTGGATTGGTAATAAATTCAAATAATTTCCCCGTGGTGAGTCTGTTTTGATGTGATGATAATCAGTGAGAGATCTCTCCCTGTCCTTATCTGGACCAACGAGCCTCTTGTTATATTTTCTGTCTCCCATCCAATTAGAGAAAGGAGTGATGGACCCAGCCAGGGTCAAATTACCACATTCTGGTATGTTGAAAATATTTATCTGAGTTTTGCACCTGTAGCTGTATCCTTACGGAAAACCATCAGGTCTCTTTCCTTCATATGTCATTTGCTTTATTTCCTGTTTCTATTTATTGACTCCACTTGAAACAGGTTTCCAGATTTGTTTGCTTTATTGTACAGACTCTTGGTCCTTCTATCTGAACTCCACCGACTTGCCTTGTGCCATATTGATTTGGAAATATTTTTCTATATATAGGAATAGTTTCTAGGAAGGAAAATCTAAACTGCATAAACACTTCCAGGCTTTTGCTCACTGTAACTGCACCATGTCAGGCATCTGCCTATCATGACAGGCACAGTGAGCAGCTGGGTACAAGCTCAGTGCTGCTGAACTTCTTTCAGAGGAGCAGACAAAACACCGAAGGGCTGGATGGAAGGGATGCATGAAAGGCTCTGTGTCTCCGTGTAAACCAGCACTGCTCCCCTGCTGGGCTGCTGCCTCCTCTTCCACAGCAAAGGGCCCGAGCAGAGCTCACCGTGCACAGAGATGGGCCTGTGCAAACTGCCGGAGAGAATGTCCCAAAATCTGGGATTTGTACCTGAAAGGCAGTGAGTCAGGAGGAGATGGGGAAATAACAAAAAAGGGAACGTGATAAAACGTGGTAAAATAATGGTCATCCAAGGTATGATAGATTTGGGAGTCCCTCTTTTCTCAGCCTTTGTGATGGGAGAAAAGAAAACTGTGAAAGTGGAAAGCTTTTAATTCAAAACTGAGAGAGGAACCATTTTCACACAGTGAATAAGCAGATCCAAGGACTGATTGCCAGAGGAAGTCAGAGAGTACAAGGAAACAGGGAGGTTTGAAGACAGACCAGGCACACATTTGAGCAATGAGAACATCCAGGCTGGTAACAGGCAGTGCTGAAAGTGTTACCCACAGGAGGAGAGAGCATCCCATTGTGTGTGAGAAGAGAGAGCAAACCAATGTCAGGCACTGAGAGAATATTATGTGATCCTGATGGATATTGGATTGCCCCTCAGCCCCACGGGGGTTAACCAGCCTTTTCTCTACCTCCAAAGCATCTGGCAGAGAGAGGTGATTGAGCTAGACATATCACTTCCACCTGAAAAAAAATGGCAGCATTATCATTTGCCTAGGAAGATGCTGGTACCACGCTGGACTGTCTTGCCTTATGTTGGTTCTGCTCCAGGGTCTGCCTGAAATTGCATGGGATGGTTGAAGCAGACAAGTCTACCTCGTAGCTCTGCTGCACTTGTCTAGGATTCAGTGGAGAAAGGGGTGTCATTTTCAGTAAAATACGTGGATAGCTGAGTAGCTAAAGAGCTGTGGAGCCCAGACATGCTCCCTGGAGTGGGCTCGTTGTGACTTTTGGGTGCTGCTGCACTACCTGCAGTCTAAGGATACCTGAGTGCATTCACTACCTGAGTGCCTGAACCTTTTGGGGAGGGAGGATGAGAGCCACACAGTAAGGAGGTCTGATCATGTGCCTGCTGAAATAACAAAAAGCTGTTCTGGCTGTGGTGACCTTCTCTCAAGTCAAGAGAATCTTCCATCCTGAACACGGAGCAGCCTCAGCGTGGAGACCCATATGGGAGAAATGGCACATGTGGCTCTCATTACTAAGTGCTTCTTCTGGGGTTGCATTCAGTGGCTGTTCAAGAGCAGTACCACAGTCCTCCATGGCTGTTCAGAGGGGACGTGAAGAACGTTCTGTGACTGCATGAAACCTACACACATTGAAGGTCTTGAGAGGCAGGGCCTGGCAGACTCATGCTTACAATGCTAAGTACATCCTTTGCAGGAAGAGAGTGACAAAGAGCCGTAATACCACTTGTAGATCTTTCAGGAACATGTGAGGACTAAAGGAATAAATGAATGAATGAAAAAGGACAGTCAGATGGGAGAAAAAAAGAAAAGGAGGCTCTGAAATGCAGCAAAAAGGAGAGACTGAACCTGTGATTCTTCCTTCTCTAGTGGCATTTAATTTCCCCTTTCCCACTGTGAAAATGTCAGAAATGAACAGGCAACTTCAGTAAAACAGAACTGAAAGAGAAAGAGAAGGCAGCAAAAGCCTTAGAAATGGCTTCACACAGGCAGAGGTACACCCAGCTCCGTCAAATAGGCACGCTCCTCCACAAGCACACACAGGGGTCAGTGGGTTTTTTCATCACATGAATTTATTTTAAGTTCTAAAATGAGTTTCTAATAAGTTAAAATGCTCAAAATGTGCAAGAGAGCAGTGAGCAGGGTAGTGCAGGGAGAGGGAGAGGAGAAGAGAGTGAGCATGGGGCAAAAAACATTGTCAGACTGCGGGGGAGACGGATTCCAGCCATGTCCTGCACCCAAGTGTTCCACCAGAGAAAGCCTGAGAGAGAGGCCGTGAAGGAGAGGCAAAGAGTGGGACAGAGATGTGGCACCGAAGCAGGCAGTAGCTACTGGCTCAAATACTCCCAACAGCTCCAAAGCATCTCTGCTGCTGGCCACCTGACTGCAGTGGTGAGTCTGCCTTGCCCTGGCTGCAGCCTCCAGCCCCTCTGCAGGTACAGAGCCCCCAAGGTGCCCTGCATTGCTCATGCCATCCCTAGCCCCTCCTGAGAGGCCTGCATGGTGCCCATCTCTCTCTGCGTGGCACACAGAGTTTCATCCTCCCATGCAGACTAGCCCTGATGCCCCTGCTTCCATCAGCACTCCGTTTGCTGGATCTTCCCTTTCTGCTTTTCCTCCATGGACTTCCAGGGCACATTGGCTGCAAACATCCCTTCCAGTGCTGGGAAGGCAGGAGACCGTGCCTGAAAGGGAAGCAAGAGGCTACATCAGACACGGGAGAGAGACTGAATGGCACGAGTCTGGGCTTCTCCCTGCCATGGGAGACAGTCCTGCTGCTTGCAACCAGAAGGCTCCCATTCCCTCCCAGAGCCAGGGAAGAGTCACTCCCTGAGACATGCAATTTCTTCTGGGGAAGGCTGCCTCAGCACAATCCTCCGTGGTGTCACAGGCATAAGGAATGACAAAGACAGGACATGGCTTAGGGAGAGCAAAGACTGATCTGGGCAATGGTCAGGCCACTGTCAGGTTTGATGGAATGTCAGATTGTACAAGACCTTTTTGGAGAGAGGTAATAAAGGCGTGAAGGCTTGTGCAAAATGAGATAAGAACAAATTAAAGACAGAGCCACTATCACAAGGGACTTTCTAGACAGTGAAAGGGGTAGATCTCAGGGCTCCTGAGAGCAGTGTAGGGTTACACACAGACAGTACAGCAAGAAGGATGAGATTAGTTAGAGAATGGCAGGGTAGGTGTGATCTCAGCTAAGAGGAAGGGACTGGGGTTTGCTGACAGGTTTCTGCCAGGCTGAAGGGAAATGAAAAGCACAAGTCTTCAAAGACCAGTCATTATTGGCACAGAGGGTGTGAAAGTGCTAATGAGTTAGGCAGCTGATAAAGTGGAGGAGCCTCATTTGGAAGAAAGAGGATGAGACTATCATGCAAGACACAGATATTTTAGGAGAAGGCAGCACTAACTTAAGTGACAGGATCAATGAAATGCAACAGTACCGATCAGACATTGACAGGATCAGGGGATTGGAATAGGAATCCCTAATGTGTGGGCAGCAGCCCATCGGGTGTGCAGGGTACACCGCGGGGAGCATCCAGTTTCCAGCCAGCGCAGGAACAGCAAATGCAGTCTCAGAGGATGCCAGCAGGGAGAGAGAGAGAACCAGAGAAGAGCTGATATCTGTGCTCGAGGCACCACCTCATCTGCACTCTGAGGGAGGACGAGCCCAGCGGGGAGCCTGTGCAGAGAAGGGTGTGAATCACAGAATCAGAGGGTGGTTGGTGTTGGAAGGACCTTTGGAGATGATCCAGTCCTGCTAAAGCAGGGCCATCCAGAGCCGGTCGAGGAACACCCATGGATAGAGGAGCCGTGCTGCCACACGGGAGCCTGGCTTGCTCAGCACAGCAGGGCCGTGGGGGCATATGCCAATGCTTTGGGGTGGTGAATATCCCGGCGGGATGAGAGCTGCTTCAGCAAACAGCTGGACACCCATTTCCTGCTAGCTGAGGCTTTACAGGTACACTGTCAAGGGGTTCCAGTCCAAGGTTTTGGGCCAGAAAGTTGGTTCTGATCACGTTGCCCCGGCCTTGTACACTTTAGAGAGTCTCACAGAAAGCGTAGATTTCTGCCTCATATTATCCTTTACCATCAGTGCTGATTAAGGACGGATGACGAAGAACCCGTCACAAGCTGTTCTTGCACTACCCACAGTGGTTTTTTAAAAATTTCCACCTTGCTTCTTTTGTGATGCTGCCTGCCTTCAGTCTCCAGCCACTGGGACTTGCTAAGACTTTTCATCAGTTTTGTCACATCCCTCATCTTCAGCTCGAGGCAGTTTCAAGGCTCCCAGCTCTTTCACCAGGGTAAGCTCTTCCAAACTTATCTCGCTCTGATCGCCCAGCCCCTTCCCCGCTAGAATTGTCATCGTGGGCCCTTTCCATGAGGCTAAGTAGGAGGCAGCTGCATCACAGCTACTCCCAAAAGATGGCCCTTGTCTGCAAAAGGAAACCCTGAAGGATGATTTTGCCATGTTATTAATTTGCAGAGCAATAGTATGAAAACTTCAGAGAAACAGTCTGACTTGTTTGCACAGTTTTTTCCAGTGACGTGCTGGGGAAGGATTACTCCTGGTCTGATCTGGAGGGATCATAAAGGCAAGGCACAAGGCAGAGTTTTCAGAGGACAAGATACTGGAACAAGCTGAGCAAATGAAGGGCATTAAGTTGCCGGAAGCTGAGAGCTGAGGTGTGAGGGCTGAGCCAGAAACAACAGCCCTGTATCAATATCGGTGTCTGGGCACCAGCAGGCACTGATACAAAACAGGAGATGGTTACATTAAACCATCCAGCTCAGGAATGAGAGAGAGGACATCTACAAAAGCCTGGCAACTAGCCCTCCTCTACTACAGCATGGCTTGATCTCTGGGAGAGTAAACATGAAGCTTTTCAAAGCTGTGATTGTACCTTTGGAGGTTTTCTTCCTTCTCTGAGGTGTCTGACCTGCCCCTGAGGTATGCTGTGGTTAGCCAGACCTGCCAATGCCCAGGGTACAATGTGCCAATGCCACAGCTTTCCCTGTGTGTCCATGACACCACCAGCAGGTTGCTCCAGCTCCATACCTGCTCTGGCCACTGCATCCCCCGGACCTTTCACTGCTATCTCTGGAGTAATCTGGGGAAGGTCAAATAAGGGTGGATGTACAGGAGAAATAACAGAAATGGGGTGATGGACACTTACCCTTTTTTGTAGGGCCAGAGCCACCACACAAATGGCAAGCAGGAAGAAGAGGGTGAGTGTGAGCCCAAAAGTTATCTGCCCACTTAAAACAGAGGGAGCGCTGGAGGCCTGGGCACCTGTGAGGAGGAACCACAGTTAGGAAGGAAGGGATGGTTGATTTTGCACCAAGGAAAGGGTGGGAATGCACAGCAACAGGCAAAATAGGAAAGAGGTAGGCAGGAAACTGGAAGGAACAGTATGAGGAACTGGTGAAAGGTAAGAGGGGATGACAAGAAGATGGGATCCAAGTGGTCCAAGGGGAGAAGGACCGGATGAGGCTGAGAGAGGAAAGGGCACCAGAGAGCTAAGTAGGGTGAGGAGAAGAAGAGGTTGTTTGCAGAGCCATGGGGGACAGTACCTGTGATCTGCAGGTCATACTGCACTGCTCCCAGTCTGCCTTCTGGGCCATACACACTGCATTCCCAGGTGCCCGTGTCCTTTTGTGACACTTGGGGTATTTCCAAGGTAGGTCCCATCTGGGAACTGTGGCCCTCCAAGCTACCAGGAGTAGCCAGAGCCAGCTTGCTCTTAGTGGGGGCTGAGTCAAGGTGTGTCCACTGGAAACGCTCATGTCCCTGGGAGTGCGTGAGGCTGCAGATGAGCAGCAAACGATTCCCCTCAGAAACTGGTCCTTGGATGCTCGGAGTCACTGTGGCAAAGGGAAAAAAGTAACCTCAGGAAAGCCTACAGGCATGTCCACATCTCTTCCTCGTCCATTCTTCTTCTATTGCATCTTTTCTTTATTACTTCCTCTAAATTATTTTCTTTGTCTTTCTCATTCTTAAGAGGAGTAATCAAGCCACCCAGGAAAGCCCCTGACTGCAGCAGAGTCCAATGCAGTGCAATGCCCTGAACAGAGATCTTGTTTCCTGCCCCAGAGTGGGAACCCATGCCCAGGAGCTACCCATGCTCAATGCACAGATATGTGGGGATGTTTATCTGCAGTGAGGGACCCCAGTGTCTCCTCTCACCTGTAACCACGGCCAAGGTCACATTCCTGCTGATTGTCCTGTGTCCCACAGAGACAGCGCAGCGGTACTGCCCTGCATCACCTGGCCCCACCGCAGGGAGATGCAGGGGGAAGCTCCTGCTGCTCATATTCTGGGAGATGCCCCTGTCTTCCAAATGTCCTCCTGCAAGATGGCTCCAGTGGGCTGCCACCACACTCATCCCAAAGGCTCTGGGAAGGTAGCTCAGACTGCACGGTAGATCAGCTGCAGAGCCAGCTGCTGCATAGACCACAGGGTTGGTTGGGCCATCAAAACCTGAGCCAGGGAAAGGAGACAATGTGGAGTGGTGCCTGGAAAGAGCTCCTCAGGGAGATGACTGACCTGGGAAGTGAGGACAAAGTGGGAGCTGGAGCCGCTGGGGTTAGTCAGTCACATCAAAGGGATCAGGTTGGGGATGCTGGGGTATCAACACAGAGGTTGAGCTCACCTAGAATTTGCAGGTTGAATGTGGCAGAAATGATCTCCTTATCAGAGTACCGAAGCTGACAGCGCCAGGAGCCCGCATCACTCATGGCTGGATAGAAGATGGAGAGAGTCCCGGACAAGGAGCAGAAGGTCCTGGAGGTGGGGCCCAGGTGCTCGTTGTGGAGCCAGCATGTCTCCACAAGGTTGGCCCGGTGGCTGGAGTTGCAGCTCATCAAGAGCATCTCACTTTCTATCACAGGATTGGGTGGACTGAGGGTCACTGCAAAAAGGATTAGGGTTGGGGGTGAGCTAAGGTCATAGGGGAGCTACAAAGCAGCCCTTTGTGTCTGCGCTGTCCTAACTTTACCCCTCAGGCAGCTCTCCCTTCCGAGAGAAGACAGACAGCAGGAAACTGAACTTTCCAGAGGGTACTGCCTGTGCTCCACCTGCCCTGCCAAACACGGCATCCCCACCCTATCCCACCTTTACAACCTCCCCGGTCCTAAAATCAACATTCCCCAGGTTTTCCATCCTCTCCTACCTGTGATCACCCCCAGCTCCACATGGCAGCTGTGGACCTCTGTCTTGTATTTCACCTGTGCCTCATACAGCCCAACGTCCTCGCTCCGGACGGGGACGATCCGCAGGGAGAAATTGCCATTGCGTAAGGTGGAGTCCTGGAGTGACACCCGGGGCTTCATGAGCTGTGCTGTCTTCTGGAGGCCCGAGCACCCAACTTCCAGCACCACGTGTGGCTCCTGGTGCGCGCTGGAAACAGGACAAGTGAGCAGTTCATGCCAGAGGCAAACATGAGATCAAGGGAGGGGGCAGGAAGGAGGGAATATGGGAAAGGAAGGAATATGGGGAAGGAGGGAACATGGGGAAAGGAGAAAAGGGGCTCAAAGGGCCTCCAACCCCCCATTCCCCTAGGAAGGACTCATATCTGTTTTGGCCCTGGCATACCTTCCCCCATGCCTCTTCCACAGCACAGATATCTTGTCAGGCAGCTGCTTTGAGCTCTCCCTTGTCTTTCTGGGGCTCAAGTGGCAGGGCAGCACGGCTGAACTCCCCTCTCTGACCCACACTTTCTCCTCCCTGCTTCTCCCCTCCGATAATCTTGGTAGGATGTGACCAGCTGTAACAAGATGGAGAGTTGAGCAAAGAGGGATTCAAAATTATCCCGCTCTGGGGTGGGGATGCCATCTTTGCCAGGGTGGGTTAGAATACAGCGTGATATCTGGCCACCTTCTGTCGAGTTGGAAGGACAGAAATTCTCCCTTCCAGCCTTTCCAGGGATCAAGTAACACCCAGACTCAGATTACTGAGCTACTCTGCCCCCCCACAGTATGTTCAGCCCCTCTTACCAGTGAAAGGCAGCAGAGTGAAGATGAGGAACAGCACCAGGGACACCAGCCTCATGGTGGCATCCAGGAGAGGGGCTGCTTCTCACTCAGCTCTGTGCTTAAGGAGGTCCAAAGCTTGAAGAGATCAGCAAAAATGAGGCATGGGCAAAGAAGTTTGTTAGAACGGGTGGGTGAGCACAGAGGGGTCAGTGGGATGTGCTTGCTCTCATGCTCTCTCTGTGTCTCTGATCAAAGCACTTCCCCAAATGCCTTTATATTGCAGGTGGGCAGCGAGTTTCCTCATATCACTAAGAAGATGCGTCATGACCAAGAAACCAGTACGAGCCCGAGGCACGTGAGGGCAGAGGAGGGAGGGACCAGAGACACTGCTCTAAGCATCTTTTAGTGGAAATTCTTTGGGTCGCTGTTGTTTTTCTTACAAGTTTCGCTTCTATATAGCCAGTGGAAAAAGTGTAGAAGACACTTCCCAGCAAGTACCCTTCATGTTTTTCTTTCATCTCTTACCTTTTTTGGTTTGATCTTCCCGTCTCTTACAGATTCTCTCTAATTCTTTCAGGGCTTTTGAGAACATGTTGGTCTTTTTTTCTGCTGTTCTTCCTTTTGTTGGTTTTCTTATTATTGTAATTTTTTTCCCCTTCTTTAATCTTTCAAATGTGCTGATTTCTTGGCTTTTTCTCATTGGTCAGTTCACAGGCAGCACGAGGAAAGGCTAATGCTCCATGCTAAGCTCCAACCAGGACACATGTGACTCATCAATCTAGGGTCCAGGGCTAGTATGGGACACACCTGAGGTGGTCCAAGGAGACAGAGGAGAGCATCCAGAGAGAAAAAATGAGCACTGAAAAGAGGGGCTGCGTGCTGTGGCACTCTGAGGAGTGTGAGGAAGGAAGCCTCCTGCTCCAGCAGCTCTGGGGGAAACCCACTCGAGCTCATGTGCTGAGGGGGCTCATCCTGGCCCCCATGCAGCTGCTGACCTTTGCACAGGGCCATACATTTCCATCTACGTGCCTCATCCTGGGCCCCCTTTTTGTCTCAGAGAACCCCCACTGTTGTGGTTCACAGTTTCCAGCTACCCACTGGCTCTGACTCTTTCAGATTATCAGCCCTTCGTGACAGGTGTCAGACACCCAAGCCCCTCGATGGCTCATCCATCAAGGGCTTGGGCTTTTTCTGAGGCTGAGGGAAGGGAGGTGACTCATCGTGGCTGCTTCTTGACTGTAGAAGGAATTCTTGCTTGCTCTCTAGTTTTCCTCAGCTGTGTGGTGAAGGTGGAGGATAAAAGAGAGCCAGTGCGACGCTTCCCCTCAGCAGAGCTCTGTTGTAGGGACAGCTCTCAGGTCTTTCATCCCACGTGGCTCTTCAGCCTCCTGAGTAGTGGGACTGGTGTTCAGGTGTAACCTCTGTGCCTCCACGCCCCTGAGGGCCCGCTCTGTAGTGGCCCTTCATGCCCTTTTGTGTGACACACCCCGGGGGATTGCATGGGAGAAGAAGAGACAAGGGAAGATGGGGGAGAACTTGTGACAGTTGTCGGGAGATGTTTTTTCCTCCTGTTCAAGAGAAACAGTTTGTGGTGACCAGTTCAAGCAGAAAACATCAACCTCTCTTTCCCTTGAATCAGCAGTGCAAGAATGGTGTGAGTGTGTGGGTGCAGACGAGAGAGAGAGAGAGAGATAGAGGAGGGAGTTAGAACTGTGGTGGAGAGACACGTACGGCTCCACAGTCCAGCACCCTCTGCTCCCCTTCTCCTGGCTTTTTTTGGGGGGACACACCAAGCTCACTGCTCTCCCCTTCATTTCAACCCTCCCTGCACTCGTAGCCTTGGCACCCTGGCACTGTCCCCCTCTCGCCCCCTAGGCCATCCTTAGTGGAATATGTACTCCGGGAAATGCTTGTCTCTTGTAAGGACCAGCAAAGGAGAGGATGTGTTTCCATCCTGCTGCTGCTTCCCCGAGAGGCGGTCCCAAGGGACTGATGGACAGCCCGGGAAAATGACAGGCATTGTCTGGCACTGGGGGGGCATTTGGGGCCCAGGGCTTATTGTGCTGAGTGAGCACGTTGTGAAATGAAGGCTTTAGAGGCTCCGTTTTACTCAGCACCAGGCTATCTTTAGCAAAGACACGGTGACGTTTGTGTCTAACGACCCACTTTAAATGCTGACTCCTCGAATGGCATTTTCGTCATCTCCCAGAACAGGACCCCGGCGCAGAGATAACAGTGACCGGAGGAAGATCAGCATGGGAACGGCTTCTCGGAAGCGCCTGTGCGAGTCCCTTGGGCGCAGGGGCTGGCAGGCACGTGTGGGACTCCGGCAGAGCCATGGGAAATGACAGGCAGGCTACAGCGGGAGTGGCCACGGGCAGGGAGACAGGAGCCCAGCTCACTAAATGCTCCTTGGTCTGTGCCAGGCATTAGTAGCTCCAGCCAGGTTCCAGGCGCACCCACAGCAGACACCTTGTGCACAGCCTGAATACATTGCTTTTCTTGTCTGTCTTGGCATCTTACAGATGCAAACTACCCTGACCAAGAAAAATAGGAATAGAAAAAACACTGTCCTGCAGTATCATCGAGCTAGTGTCGCTGAAGGCATTTTTCGTTGTGTTTCCAGATTGCTGTGATACCATGTTTTCCTCTTTCCACTTTCACATTTTGGTCCTTGCAGCAGCAAGTCTGACGCTGGTCACAATCTTCTGCTTTTATGCTGACTTTCTGAGGTACTCCAGAATTTATTTGCAGACTATAGCTGATCTAAGAATCAACGCCGTGGCTGGTAGCCTGGGTTATCAGCTGGCCTGGGTGTTCCTGAGATAGAGTGCTCGACAGAAGGGCCTCGTGTAAAACGTCCTGATTGCTGTTTGCCCAGCGCAAAAGCAAACACAGCAAGCAAAAACAAGTTACTTACTAATAAGAGATAACTAATAACTCCATGGCAAGGGACTGTAAACAAAAAGCAGCCACACCTGGGGAAACAGAAGGGAAAGTCTGGCAGGAATATGGTGTGAGCAAGAGCTGCTGGGCAGGTTGGTGCTCAACAGGCGCCTGCACGGGCAGCAGGGTTTCCAGGGATCAGAATGGGATTAACTGCAAGACTTCTGGCACTGACTGGGAAGCTTAGGCAGCTAAAAGACATCTAAGGTCAGCTGCAGAGGGGAAGGAGTGGAGCTGCCCCTCCCTGGGCTCTCAGGACAGACGCAGTGGTTCCCAAACCACCACCACGTTGCTGCAGCAGGGTCAGGCAGCAGAACACTGAAGCAGAAAGAGGCAGTGCCCACGTCTTTGCAGGCTTTGTGTGAAATGCAGAGTGGGGAAACGCCTCAAAATAGCACCCCTGGGGTAGAGGGATGCAAGCCACTCTATCCAGAGGGCCATGGTGGTTTCTACCAAGGCACCAACCCAAGACACATTTTGTGTATGACATTAAGTTGAGGGTGGGTACAAACTTGCTTTTTTGAGGGAGGAAGTGGCTGCTCCAGTCTTCCTTCTGTCCCTCTGTGATGCCAGGAAGCAGCAAATTATCCCCCTAGGGGCGGGATATACCACATGTCAGAGGGACCCATTCACCTGAAGTGGCAGTCCCAAAAAGGAGCGAGGAGAAGAGGATTGGAAAGGAGAAAGTTCACATCACTAAGCAGATCTGGGTGAAACCAAAATGTGACCCTGCAAAATTTCTTGGAGTAGGAAGAGTGACTGGATGCCTGACTGGGAGGCTTTTCTGAAAAGGCCGTTTTTGGAGGGTTTGCTGGATGGGCGGCGCCTGAGTCACCACAGGTCTCTGACATGGTGCCGGAGAGAGTCTAGCAGTGGCCTGCTTCCCAGAATCCAACAGGAACACCTTCAGGAAAGCATAGCTTTACAGTGTTTTGGACAAATCTGCAGCCTCTTTCTACAGTGCTGTAAGGCAAGCACCCTTTGTCCTCAGCAGACAGCTGAATATCACAGAGAAACCTGAATTAGAAAGTCAGGAACAGCACTGGGAGGTGCTGACTGAAGCCGTGGGCTGCATTTCTGCTAAAACAACCCTGGTGATTTAATTACTGAAGAGAATCTGCAGCATTCATGGCCATGTTTGGCAGCTGGCAACTTGTATCTGGCCAGCATTCACTGTGGAGAAGTGTGTAACTATTCTCTTCCAAAAGATCCTTCCTGCAGGAAAGACAGGATGCTGCAGGATCCCCTTTGGTCACCCAAAACTGGATATGGTGATGGCTTATCAGTACCTTGGCCACTATTTAGTTAAGTGATCTCTTTGATGCCACAGCCCCTGTGTTTTGCAACACAGAGGGTGAGGTGAATTAACTACAAAAATCCCTGCAGCAGGCTAGGTTACATTTTGACTCACCTCTCATTGCAGCATTCGTGCTTTTAATCCAATGGAAAAATATGCAATAGCCTCCCAAACATCCTAGGGCTGCAGTGGGTTTTCTCAAGAGCAAAGAGGTACCCAGGAGCTCAACACGTGGTGGCAAGATGGTGTCAGGACAGCCTGTGAGTCTGATGCTGGACATGCAGTGAAACCAGGGCACCCAGATTCCCCCAACAGACTGCAAAAAAGCCCCTTCTTAGGTGTGGCTTCTTTGGTTTTCAGTCTCTTCACAGTTTTGCAGGGAAACTGTACAACTGTTTTTCCTAGAGATTTTTTGGCCTGTGGGGCCTCCAGAACAGATGTGGGTTGTGTCTGCTGGTCTTAAGACCCAGCAGCAGATCTGGGGGAACAATAATATTTCCCCTGATGCTGAGAAAGAAAGTTTGATCCACATATTTCAGGCTCATATCCCCATTGCTGCTGTTTCTCTCAACTGACAATACAGAATCCCCTCAGAGAAAAATCACCACAAAAGGATGTGCCTTCTGCTCCTGGGGCTCAGATCCTTTCTGTGTCCTGCTCTGGGCAGTACCATGGGTCTCTCCAACACAGAAGAGGCACCTTGGTCATGTCTCAGATGCTGTTGCTCAGGGCACAGAGGGGTCTGGCTCTAGGCTTAGTTGCATGTGTCCTCAGGAGCTGTGAAAAGTAGATGTGATCCATGTGCTGTGTTTTCATGGTGCATCGTGGCAGGAGAACAGGAGCCCATGTCTCATGGTGCACTGGATCTCTGGAAGCTGCAAGCAAACACTCAGTAAACAGGGAATATGTTGTTTCTTTCTTAGTGGGAAAGCTAGATATGGAAAATGTAGGGTAACTAAAGGAGCATGTGATGCTATGAGAAATCATTTGCAGAAGAGTACAGCCACAGGGAAGGTTGCTGTGGGTGATGGCACAGCAAGGAAGAGCACAGCAGTGCTCCAGAGTAGTCCTGAAGAGAACAAAGTCTCTGATTTGGTGATCCCCAGCCACTTGGCTCTGAACAAAAAAATTGCTAGGGAAGGAGATGGTGCATTTTTAAACTCAAAGGGCTCATTGTAAATCAAAATGGATTTATTCCTTTACAGTTTAGTTTTCAGCTGGATCAATTCTCTGCTGCTCATCAGTGTTGACAAAAGAGAGGCAGCAGGAGAGATGAAAGGGAGGATGGGATTGCCCCTCTCTGCAACACTACACATTTTTGCTGGGTTAACAGGATTGTGTGCCAGACTGCAATTCAGAGGGTGCTGGCAGCTGAGCTGTTTTTTCAATTTCCTCTCCATTTGGCACTTCATGGCAGGTAGCACCCTGTACACTTCTGTAAGTTATCTTTTACTACTTCACTAAGAAAAAGCCCCAGAAAACAAAATAAACCCTCTTGTTTGTTAGTCACGGCATCACAGGAATATTCAGGTGGGAAGACACCTCTGGGTCTCCACTCCACCCCTCTGCTCCCAGCAGGGTGATTCTCAGACTAGACTGGGTTGCTCAGGGCCTGGCCCAGGTGAATCCTGAACACCTCCAATTGTGGATAATCACTGCTTGCTGAGCTTTTGCCTTTAGCACTGCAAAGAGACCTGGCTGGCTCTGGAGTACCCTGCTCTCACCATGCTGGAAGATGACTGGCACATTTGACAGGCTTTCTGGGTGTAAGGGCTGAGCTTTATTCACCCTCAAAGGAGGCTGGGACCAAAGGGTTGGAACTATGAATGGACTTTATAATTCCTAGGAAAGGCTGGGGTCTCCTGTGTCACAATGAGGGCTGGGAGAGATCTGGGTTCCCAAAATGGAAAGCAAACTGAATATTAGAAAGTTGGTCACTGGGGTACAACTGAGGCAACAGGGAGTAAACATGGGTTTAAGCTTGGTGGTTTTTTGGTTTTTTTTTTTTTTTTTTTTTTTTTTTTTTGTGCCATTTATAATTTTTCCTAGTTCTAAGAAGTTTCTGTTTGCAGACATCAGATCCCATTCTCCAGGAGGAGTACACTCTGAGCAGCAATCCTCTCCACTGTAACAGGTTTCTCTGCTAGGTTTTCCTCTGAAAACCACAAAAGACCAAAGGACTCTCTTTAGCTGCACAGCGTGTGAGAGAGTAGAAGATAAAACAGCTAATGCTTTTGTGTCCTCTGTAAATACTTCAGACCCTTTGCTGATGAGATGAAAGTGTCCTGGAAATTCAGACTATGTGAGCTTCCAGTGCTAGGCTGCCACAGGATTTGTTCAACATCCAAATGCCTATGGATGTTTTATACTGCCAAAACATGGTTAGGAGGCTTCAGAGCTCTGCAGGTGTGACTGTCTCTCCTGGCATGGTGCATCTATTTGGCAAAGGTTAACAGGAAGCCACTGCCTCCTAAGACCCCTGGTAAAGTCACACCTAGAATTCAAACATAAGGTTCTATGTTGAGGAACAAAGTATGTGGATCACACTTCCAGAACAGAATACAGTATCCTGGGAAGACAAGACTCCAGGGAGGGAGATAGATGATAACATGCTGTATAAAATGGGATCTCAAAGAGTGAACAGATTGTGTTACCTCTGTTTACAGCACAAGTTACTGGAATGTGTCCATATTTCGAAAAAGGATGTGGAAAAATGGAAAAGGATTTAGAAGCGTGATACCAAAAAAAAAAAATCTCACTTGAGAGCCTGGGGATCTTGCTTTGAAATGAATGAACTTGAGGTGTTCGATTTCTTCTACCTAATCTGAAGAAAACAGCAGTGAACTCCGGCAGCAACTTTACTGCAAACAAAAGAAAATTCATTTTATGTGTCACAAAGACTGTATAATTCTTGTTGAGGATGATGTGGAGGCCAGGAATACAAATGAGTTCAAATACAGACTGGGTTATTTGTGGAGGATCAGTTCCTCTCTGGCTTTCGAATATGCTGACCTGGTATGAGTGGCAGCTCAGGATCCTAAGAGAGCTAAGAGAGCTAAGAGTCCTTGACTCTTGCACAATCCATCTTTGATATTTTTTCCCATGAGCAGAAGATGTGAGATAGAGGCAGGCTCTCCACTCCAGCAGAGGAACACACAGATGACCAGAGGCTCTAAATTAAACCCAAAATCTGTCTGGAAAGGAGGTGCATGCTCCACACAGAAAGGCACTGACACGGGAAGAGCTCTTGTCGTGGCCTCTTCACCACCTGCAGACTGTTAACATGAAAAATGGTCGATGGCATCCTCTTGCTCAGCCCCAGGATATGGGACTCTGCAGGATTCAGGAAATTGAGCCAGACAATCACCATCATAAGACTAAAACAGTATCTACTCCGATTTCTCCAGGCTTTTTCCCTTGCTCACAGCCCTGACTGGAGGGCCTCCCGAAGAGTTTGTGTGTGCCCTTTTCAAGACTCAGAAGTAAAAGCCAGCTTGTCTTGCTCTGCAAGAAAACTCCAGTGGAGGGAAACAGTGGATGAGCTGAGCTGAGGCACACAAGTCACAGGGAAAAGGAAGGAAAAAGCTCCTGGACTCAAATGAAGTGAGGTGGTGGTGGCATGTGGGTGTGGGGACTTTCCCCTGAGTTTGGCAGGGACTGCCTGTTTTTTCCCTAGCTACAGGTGCTCATAGGGCTCATTTGTTCCAGCCCTGAAGGAGATACAGGGGTTTCTATGTTTTCTTTTTTTTTTCAATTACTATAATTTTCTTCTGTGTGTTGCTTATTAAGTCAAACTAAAAGTCACTCTGAAGGACTGGTAACCCCAAGGGCTCTGTGTGCCCCCTGTCTGAACTGTAAAACCAGATCAGCTTGTGCAGAGGAGGAAATATGGGCAAAATGCTCCAGCCATGAGCCAAGGTAAAGTTCAGAAGCCTTAATAATGGAAAAGGAGGCTACAGTTACTCTGGCACAAGAGTAGTTATTCAAAAGGGGGAAAAAAATTAAACCAAGCCAAGAGCAACAGCATTTCCTGGTCTGTGAAAAACAAATGTTTGGGGTCAATATAAAAAACCAGAAGTCCTCCAAGTGAAGTGGCATACTCATTTAAGGGTCAGAAGATGATCTGGAAACCTTCCCAGGTTCTTGAGGGTGGGATTCCACCTTACATCTGTTTTCATGAGGAAACAGATCCAAGAGATGCTCTTCCAAGCTTGCCTTCCTGTCTCAATGCCACAGGGAGTGACAGCCCCTGGCTACATACTCACTGCCACTGGCACAGTTTCTGATAATATGGTCCTTCATGGGGTTCTAAGACAGACCAATGTAAAATTTTGTTTTAAAAGGAGAATGAGAAAAAAAATTTGAGTTTGTAACTAGAATAGAGAATAACTAAAATTACTCCCATGGCATGTTCCTACAAATCGCTGCCTGAGCACAACTGAGGGGATGATAAACTGTGCTGAGGGTGGAAAGGACAGAAAACTTTTAAAATTCGATTGCTGCCATGTAGAACTGAAGCTGTAGACAGTGAGAAAAACAGGCCCCTACCTCCTAAGGGTGGGACAGTCAAACTCCAATGCTCTACCCAGGGGATCCAATAAGGGAAGGAACATTTCTGGGAAAGGGTCCAAAATCCATATGTGCCTTTCTAGTGGAGGTCCCTTGGGCTTGCCTTGGACTGTCTAGGCAAAGAACTGTGTCTCCTGGAAGCCAGAGAGACACCTGCGTGTGCTCAAATCATCCTGTGGACACGCAGCCAAGACCAATCTGACCGTGACTGACCACACAGGGACTTCTCAGTTCTCCAGGTTCACCGCCGGTGAGTGACCAGAGCCATTCCCAGTCGCTCCTCGCTGAGAGGCAGCTCACAGCCTGCCCCGTGCCCTACATTTTGGGTGCAGAGACACTGGCATGAAGCCTGCTCGCAACTTTCCAGTCGCGTGTTCAGGGACACGTCGGGCTGGGTGCCACCAGGGGGCCCTTGGCAGGCGGGAAAGCTGCGCTTCAAGGACTCCAGCCATGCCTCTCCCTGGGATAAATCTGTCCCAGAGGATCAAGGAAAGCAACACAAGGTGCAGCCTCCACGCTGAGAGGTACCACTCTGAGCCATATTTGGTTGTGCTGCCTGCTCGCCCAGGGTGCTGCTCTGTTTCAGCACAAGCAGAGGTCTTGAGAAAAGAGATTGGGGCTCAGCCTTTGTGCCCTGAGTTGAGGCAGAAGGACTTGGTCCTGCTGGAGGTCACCCCGGAGTCCTCAGTGATAAGAACATGTACAGCACTAAGGTGTTCTGCTGTACAGCAGCTGGGACACCACAGTGTCACCACTCCATCCCAGCTCCATGACACCCCGTCTTCCTTTCTGTCTGCAGTCTGGAATCCCGTCTGTAGGCTTTTCACACTTGGAAGTAAAAGCATAAACAGCCCTGGGGGATACTGGGAACACCTACAGGGATCCTGCCACAGATGGGAGATTTGATCTGAAGTCAGGATTTGATCTGAAAGCCCTTTAAAACATAGAGAAACTGAGGCAGAACAGGATCCTCTCCCAACGAGGAACTAGAGTCAGCATGGCGCACCATTAGCAATGCCACACCAGAATGCTTCTTTTCACAGCCATGGAAAGGGATTCACAGACCCTGAAGCAGTCTGTATTTTCTTTAGTTATGAGCAAAACCTCCTGACTCATTTGAATTACAAGGCTGGCTTTTCCAAACATCCCTACTGAATCTTCTGTGAAATTTACCTTGTGAAGAAACATCAAATTCCCAGCTCAAATCTGGGTCCATATTTACCATGCTGCTGTCCTGGAAGCTCAGGAGGTTTGTTGGAGCCATATTCAACAACTTCAGCCCTTTTCAAAACTGGATCTGACACAGGAAAATATTTGTATGTACCAAGAAACTTCCCAAAAGAAAACAGCAACCAGCTATAAGTTTTCTGGTGTGCTTATGGACAAGCCTATCTGGGGTCGTGCTGGGCCTGTGCTGGGAAGTGCTGTTGAGCAAAGACTTTTTTTGTCAAGTCATTTGGATATGCAGCAACAGAAAAGCTGCTGAAGGATGCTTCAGGCAAGGGGCTTTGAAAGTTTTCATTACAAATTGTGCAGCCTAGTAAATGCATCCTAAAATGATGGGTGAATTGTTGTAAAACCAGGGAAGGTCTAAGCCATGACTCCACCTGAGCTGCCAGCGAGGTATTGGCAGACATAGATAGTCACAGGGTTCTGGAAACTGGCTATTTTTGCTACATCTTACAGCCTTTACTGGTTCCAGGGTCACCTATCTTGGATGCAGGGAGCCCTGGTAACATTTTGGACCTAGGGACAAGATCCTCCATTGCAGGACATGTAGCCAAACACCCTGCTGACATGACACCACTGAGTCACTGGAGGGACTAAACTGAGAATGAAGCATCTTGTACCCAGACAGGACACGGGAGAAGCTGACCTGGGCGTTTTGAGACGCAGTGTTTAAGGTACATGACAGAGAATGGGAGCAATAAACGTCATTTCAAAAACCACCAGAGGTCTATGGAACCTGCAGCTCCTACAGCCCCCTGGTGACATGCAGCATCAGTCAGATGTCACCCACAGCACACACATGAGCTGTGTGCTCTTCTGCCCCCTTCCATGGGTCACGTGCAGCAGGTCACCGAGCCCCCTGCCGTAACCTGCCTGCACAGGGACACCTGACAAGGTGGAGCTTGTCTGCTCTGACATCCCAGATCTGTGAGGCTCAGCTGAGGAACTGCTGTTGTGCACAGATACTTCCAGCTGGGACTTCGGCTTCCTGAACAGCCTGAGACAGGAAAGCGTCTTCTTCTGTGTCTAATAAGAAATGCCTCCCACAAGAGCAGAGCTGTGCTTGGTGGCACCACGCTGGGCCCGTGAGCCATGTTGTGTGGCTGAGATCCTTGAACACTTAGAGACCTTAGGTGTCTCCTCACCCCTGTGACTGTCCAGGCTTTGCTAAAACCATAACAGCTCACCAGGAAATAGTATTGGGTTTGCATGGCAAGGTTTTAGTTATGGAGGGGCTCCAGGGGTGGTTTCTGTGAGAAATTACGTGTGATGAACTGGCTGCAAATCCCTGCACTGCTGGAGGGGAGGAGATAGAGAAAATTGGGAGCAAAACTGAGCCCAGGAAGAAAGGAGGGGTGAGAGGACGGTGTTTTAAGATTTGGGTTTATTTTCTCATTTTCTTGTTCTGATCTGATTATTAATAAATTAAATTAAATTTTCCCCAAGTCAGATCTGGTTTGCCTGTGACAGTAATTGGTGAATGATCTCTCCCTGTCCTTATCTTGACCCATGAACCTTTCTTGACATGAGCCTTTACTGTATTTTCTATCCTCCATCCTGTTGAGAAGAGGAGCATTAGAGTGGCTTTGGTGGACTTCTGGGGTCCAGCTGGGGTCAACTCAGCACAGAAGGAAACCCCAAATTCACCCACTGATGAGCTGTCCCGTCCATCTGCAATATGTCCTGAGCCTGAGCCCACACATGTAAACACAGACTCCTTCCCTGAGAAAACAGACTGGAGCAGCCACGAGCATGGCTGTCTTTGACTCCGTGTTTGAAATAAGGGAGAGAGGTGGGAGGGAAAAGTACATGGGCTTCTTAAGGATCTGGGAGGGCGAGTTGTTTCAGTTTCCCATATGGCACATGGGACGTGCCGGAGCAATGTGTCTCCTAACCAGAGGGACTAAAGAAGCCCCTGAGCCCAGGGGGACAGGAGGAATAATTCGTCTTCACTGTTTTCTTAAAGCTAGAGCAACAAGGTGATTATGGACTTTCCTGAAGCCAGAAGGGTTTTCCTCCCAGACCAGCAGTGGCTGGAGGGCTCACTTTTTCCAAGTCTGAAGGAGGGCTCACGACTCTGCCCATGTGATGGTTTTGATTATTCCAGTCTTGTATCATCTATTGAGTTAAAACTGGTGTGAAAGACAAAAGAAGCTGGGCAGGGGGGATCATTTGCCTAAGGGGAAACGAGAAGGTGACAGCTATAAGATACAAAGAGCATTCATTTCTGGGCTCAGCACTTCAAAATATCTTCAGACTCAGCTCACATTTTCAATGGCAGGCCTCTATTTCTTCACATATCGCAGAAATTGGTAGGTGGAAAGGGACATTTCAAGATCCCTAGCCCAACTCCCTTGGTCACATCAGAGCTGATTCCAGAGCTACATCTGGTTTTATTCACCCAGCAAGGCAGTGATGTTGGTCACCTGCAGCAGCCAGAGCTGTCCCGATAGGTTTGGCACCCCTTTCACAGCCACAGCCCTCAGGAGGTTTTCTCATCGCTCTGGTGCGCCCAGGTCCCACCTGTCCAGTGATCCCTGCCAAGGAGCAAGGGGTCACTCGCTCATCCAAGCTAGGACAGGGACGCAGCTAAGACCTGACAGGTGGCTCTACCTGCTCTCTGCACTGGTGTCAGCGTTTGCTTTTCCAGCCCACACCGAAGGGCCATCAGAAGCAGAAATTGTCAGTCTAGAGGGAAGTTTAGCAGAGCTTGCAGGAGCATGACTACGACACCTCCACAATTCCCTCAAAGCAAGCAGACCTGGAGGAGGAGGAGAAGAAAGAAGGAAATCTCTGGCGCTGCTTGGCTGGCAGGACCAGATCTGCTGTAAGCTTGCAGCAGGTTCCATCGGAAGCAAGGAAGGGACAGCTGAGGGAGCTCTGCCCCCAGCTGATGAGGTTAACAGATGGCCACAGGAATTAAATGAAATGAGCAGAGAATTAGCACAGAGACGAGAAAGGCGAATAAGGCCCCGAGAAGGCATCATCATTTCTGAGGAATCACTGGTGAAGACAGGCTTTGTTCTTACCTTGACGACACCAGCACAACACGACTGATCTCATTGTGGGAGAAGAATTAGGCTGAAAGATGAATTAACCTGCCAGCTCGGACACAAACCAAGCACACAGGCAGGCTCGAAATGAGGCACAGTGCAAAGCCCTGCATTCTCAACTTTTTCTGGAAACCTACGCCACTGCTTGCTGATCTCACTCTGTCAGCCAAAATACCACTGGATTCAGCATGGATCTTTGTAGATCTACAGGAAAGGAAGAAACTGTATGATTTTCTATTGTGTCATTTGTAGCCCTCACCTCAAGTCAGAGATGATGCCCTGTGGGTCATCAACATGAAAAAAAACCCCAAAGCAGATATTTTTCTATTTCTGTAGCTCTAGCTGTATCTTCTAACTATCCACAGACAATGACAAAGGTGTTCAATAAAAATGAGTTAGGTGGAAGAAACAGTAGAAACTGGGGAATCAAGGAGCCCATAGAGACATGGAGAAGCTGTCTGGCAGACCTTTGTCACTTCCCTCTGTCCTGCAGCATTTCCCTCAGAGGAAAGGAAGGGTGGCTGCTCACATTGCTAGTGCTGGCCTAACAATCAGCTGCTGCCCCACTTCCTTCTGGATGACTGCCTGGATAGAGCCAGTGGTACTGGTGTTGCATGCACATAGGAAGCAGAGATGGAATTATGCTTCCATAACTTCTCATTGGCAAGCACATTCTTCACTACCCCCAGCCAGGCACTGCAGCGGTGGTGGGGAGGAAGTATGAAAACTGTTAATCTGCCTGTGCAGAGATGGTATCATCTGCTGATAATTTGTCTTCAGTACTGAGCAGTAAAAGCTGTCTGCCAAGCAGAAAGTTTGGGGAAGTCCCCAGGACTTGCCCAAATCTGGAGCAGAGACAAGAATCTGTAATTTTTTTTAAATGGAGGAATGCTGGGCATACCGAATTGCAACAGCGCGGCTCGGAGGTACGCCGGGCTGGAGCAGCCATTGATCCCAGCGGCCCAGGTGGGAGCAGGGAGGGCTGGTGCGAGTCACCCGCAGGCAGCAGCGACCTGCTCTGGGAACGCAGCTCTCGGGGGAAGGAGCCCCAGCTGGCTGCGGCTCCAGCTGCCGGCAGCCCCACCGGGAACGGGTGCCGGGGCGCGGTGCAGCGTGACCCCAGCCGGGAGGCACCCACGGGCAGCGGGGGCTTTGCAGCAGCTTTGTCCCTCTGCGCAGCCCTCAGCCCGACACCGGCGTTTGGAGAAAATGCCAGCGGATGCTTTGCCCCTCTGGAGACAAGCAAGTGTTTGCGCTTCCAGAGGCTGATCCGCCGCCGCAGCCGGACAAGCACAAAGCCGCTGACGCTCACACAGAAGTTGGTATTATTTACAGCTCCCGGTGGCTCCTTGCGCGACTGCCAAAGCACGAGTTTAAAAAGAAGAAACACGAACAGCAGCTTTAAAGGTCTGCACAGATAAAAAGACAAACGCTTGACAGCTCTCCCCAAGGCAGCTGGTGGGACGAAGAACTGAAGCTCTTGCCTCTCAAAAGGCTCCCTGGTCGCTGCGACTGGTGCCGTGTGAGTCACGCCTGAAGGCAGCCAGGGCAGGGAGCCACGGGGCAGCGCACGGTGACAGCAACACCGGGCTGCGGCCAGCAGCTACAGCTTGGTTTCCCTTTCCAAACCCCTTCTGCCCAGTGCTGAGGCCCAACAGCAGTTTCAAGAGATTCAGGACAGCCCTGGAGGTTCGTCCTGTGTTTGTGCCATGCCCTCGGTGTAACCGCAGCGTGACAGGGCCAGCAGGACCCAAACACGCTGCCGCAAGGGGCCCTTAAATAACCAGCACATGCCCTTTGATCAACCTCCGGCTCCCCTCTCCACCCACTGCTGGGCAAGCCACCCCCTCTTCCCACAAGCCAACTCCCACCGACCTCTGCAGGATGTGAAGACACAGCCATGCACACCAGCGGTTTGAAACATTTTTAAACGCTTTTATTTACAGTGCTTGTTGAAAACAATATATATATTTATATCTATCATCCTCGTGATGTCTGTGCCATAGAAAACGCTGTGGCTATATTGCCTTTAATTTACAAAAAATGGTCACAAGAAAATCTGAAGGGAAAAAATGGAAATCAAAGTTTGGTCCCCAATTGTGTATCTCTTGATTTGTTTTAAAAAAGCCTCCAAATTAAAAAAATACACAGCTCAGATGAAATTCATATATAAAAGCAACCCTTATCTTCCGAAAAATTCACGAGGGCCAGCTTGCTGTCATGTAAACTCGGAAAAAAAAAAGAAAAGCTTAAAATAAATCCTGTCTCCGTGTGTTGCTTAATAGAACCATTATTTGCTTGTAATATTCTTTGTCTTTGTCTCTCAGGGTTCAGCGGGAAAGCGGATGAGAAGAGGCCTAGGACTGGGGAACGCACCATGAGATCTGTGCCCGCACCTCCTGGCTCTGGCAGGAGCTCTGGCAGCAGGGCTGGGGAGCAGGAGCTCTCAAGAATCTCATACCAGTGACAAGAACAGGAGGGCAGGTGACAAGGGGACGGGAAGTGCTTTGCCACGTGAAGCGCCTGGCGAGGTTGTGTGCCCAGGAAACCATGAGATTCTTGAGGGAAGAGAGCACTGGTAAGTGGGGCGCAGTGAAGGGATGCAGGGGACAGGGATAATTTCAGCTGGGGAATGTCATGGACGGGCTAGGTCTTTGGGTGAGAAGGGAACCGCCGTCTTCCCCGTTTGAGAGCATTTCTAATCTTTCCTCATCTGAGATTGTGTGAAGCCAGAGGCTAATGGGCAGTGCAAGCACAGGCTGGAATGGAGGAGGAGAGATGGACGGAACAGGGGAGATGGGAAGGGAGGACTCAAGCTGAAGAGCCATTTTCTGTCTTCTGTCTCTTTGGATCCACTTCATCCTGCATCAGCCATGGGGAGGAAAAAGAAGGAGTTACCATCAAACAGTCATCACCCCAAGGTACGTAATTTCTCCACAAAACTCTTAACTGCTGCTCTTTCCTCCATATGGAAATCTCTGTTAGGCCCACCCTACATCCACTCCCCTCTAAAGCACCCTGGAGTGCCTGACACAGCTGTTCTGTTGGTTGTGGTTAAGATGTGGACAGTTCCATTCAGAGGGACACCACACCCATGCTGTTACTTCCAGGAGATGTAAGAAGCTGAGGCTCACACCAGTCCAGACAGACCTCAGGGTCTGCCCTTAATGTGGAAGATCAGACCCTTCAATCACGGCACCCTTACAAGGCCATCTCCTGGCCTGAAGCCCAGAAGACACAGGTAGTTCAGAGGTCATCACCAAGCACAACCTCCAGCACCTTGACTCCCTCACTTACTCAGCACCACGACTGCTGGTGGAAGGACTTGGATCCTACAAGGAGCATACAGTGATTTACTATCCCCTTGCCACATCAGATTTGTTTACCCGTCTGCTCCTGAAGCAATGAGACTCGAGGCCAATTTGAGATTCCCAGCAGCAGCATCCACATGGATTTGATCAACAAACAGCAAGTAGCCTCACTCCTTCTCCCCACCATTATTCTCACAGTACTACTCACCTCCTCCTCCTCTGCAGATCGTTTCTCTGCGTGGCCATCCTGCTCCTGCCCATTCTCATCTGCTTCTGAGCACAAGCAAGAAAGGAAAATCACGAGTTAAACTGAAGCAGCATTTAAGGGAATGTAATCTCACAGTCAAGAGGGCTCAGAGAGGGAATTTCCCTCCACGATCCTCTATTCCTCTGCAGTCTCCTATTCCTTTAATTTCCCCTACCTTCATCCTCATCACCACCTTCTTCTTCATCCACATCATCAGGATTCTCTTCATCATCCTCATCAGCTCCATTCTCCTCATCCTGAATGAAACAAATCGGTCAGAGCAGAAACTGATGCCAGGATGACACTTCCACGTGCTCTTTGCTACAAGCACAACAATTTCCAGAGCTCCAGCCACTCCAGGTGTGCATTTGAGTGCATTGTTACTCCGACACCGTTATTCCCACCACCCCTGCTGTACACTCCTCCCAGCCAGCCTTCCTTCACAAAGCCAATCCTTCCAGTCCATCCCCAACAACACGAAGCTCCTTGTCTCCCACGAGCTTACATCCTGATGAGCTGCTGCTATCCCTCCCAACAACCAAAGCATCTCTCTGATTACAGGCTAATGACTTAGCCGAGGCTCATGGTACATCTGGTTCCAGATCCCTCCCGACTTCCATCAATCTGTGCGTTTCCTCACTGTTCCTCCCCCCGCCTTCTCCAACACATGCTCCTTGTGCACCTCAGGATACCCCAGTGGGCGCAGGACCACATCTCCCGTGCCACATTCTCCCACTTGTTCTCAGCTCCATTCCCTTCTTTGACCTTTTTTCTCCCTGATGGGTTCTGCTGACCACAGTAAGTCCTTCAAGGCTCATTCTCCACAATTATCCAAGAGCTTACTCTCCCTTTACCTCTAGGCTGGAGCTCCCTTGGCCTGCTCCCTTTCTTAATCTCCCCTATTCCCTTCATATTCGCTACCCACAGCGAGCACAAAAACCTCCCCGACGTCGCCAAATCTGTCCCTCAGAAGAGCCTCACCTCTACTATCTCCTTCTTCTTTTCTTTGTGGACTGCTTTCTCTTCGAGTTTTTCCTTCTTTTCTTTCCTTTCCTATATATGAAATGAGGTGCGGGGGGAAGGGGGGAAAACCAACAACATTCCGGCGGTCAGCGGCAATAAAAGACGGGGATGCCTAAACAAAGAAGGCTCGGAGGAGAGGCGGAATAGCGGGCGAGGAGACATATTAGGCGTTAAATCCGCCCGCCCGACAAAGGAAAACAGCAGCGAACGCGCGTCAGAGCTACTTTTAGCCCGTACATGCGTGTGGAAACCAGAAGTGGCACGGAAGAGTTTTAACGATTTAT
>VXBC01001745.1:1503791-1531200 GCA_013399945.1 Ploceus nigricollis | reverse complement strand
CAAAGTCCCAGCGGTCCGCAGGCGGCGGCACGATCCCGCCCCGGGGGCCAAAGTACCAGGGTCTCCCGCGGTGGGGGGATCCGCCGGGGCAGGGGATTTATACAGCGTCGGTGACGAGGGAAGGAGGGACCTGGGGAGGGAGGAGAGAGGGACGGGAGGCGGAGGAGGGAGGGGAGAGGGACGGGCTGCTAGAACAATGTGCGCTCAGCCGCGGCCGCCCGGCAGCGGGGGCGCACCGCGGGTCCCCGCAAGACGCCGCACGGCCCCGTCGAGGCCAGCCGAAAGCCCCGCTCCGCGCCGAGGTGCTGCGGCTCCCACGGGAAGTGTCCGGGGAGCGAAGCCAAGCCCTCTGCCCGCAGCCCAGGGGAGCCGCCCATACAAGCTGGCTGGCTCTCCAGGAGGAATCCGGGGGAGGCGAGAAGCGGCGCTGCGGGGCCGTGTGGGAGGGCAGCGCTGGCGACACGCGGCCTCCTGCCTGGAATTTTCCACTCCAGCTGCCCGCCCTTCCTCCCGCTGGAAGCGCTCCCGGCGGCGGGGCTCCTCCCGCCCCTCCCCTTCTTCCCTCTCCGCCTTCTCCCCCCGCCTGCCCGCCCGGCGCTGGGCGCTTTTCCCGCGCTCTGCGCGCGGCGGAGGGAGTGGGCGGGGCCTCGGGCAGGGTGTGGGCGGTGCTTCGCGGACGGAGTGGGCGGGGCGGGTGGCGGGGGAGCGGATTAGCGATCGCATCCCCCGGTCCCCATATAAGGAGGGGCTGGGGCCGGGACGCCTGATTGGGCCATTCAAATGAGCTCTCTGCCTGGCAACAGGTTTCCCANCGGACCGATCTCCCGGCCACCGGGCCGGGCAGCGCACGGCGTGCAACACTGACCCCTGCCGCCCGCCCGCCTCGGGCCCGGACTCGGGCAGACATTCTGCCGGTGCCTCCGTCCGGGCTGGGAAGGATCATCGCCCAGCTCCGGGTCTCCCTTTAACCAAAGGTCCTTCCTGCAGAACCGCAGGTGGTGACTTGCAACTGCAGGGATTTGTTGCTAATGAAACAGATGTTCCTGTAGCCGCTCTTCAGCCCTTTGGTTACCAGCTTGAGCAGACTAGGATGACTAAAGTCCCTTCACCTTTCCCGGAAGGTTTATATTGTCCCGCTCTTAGTCACAGGCTCATACAAAAGAAAAAAGAAAATAAATCCACACGCATTTGCAAGCCTACCTACATACAGAACTAAGTGTGCACATGAGCGCATATGGATGTACACGTGTATGCAGTCATTCTCACAGGTACAAGGCAAGGTTATTAATCCATCTGGTTGGAAAATGCATTGAGGTACACAAGCCCTTCCTGTCCTTCAGATACAAACTCAGCCTCTGTGCAAAGTCAGGATTTAGAGCTGGTGCTCTTGAGTTTAATCGAATGTGTCTCAGTTCGAGCATTTAACAGCAAAAGCCATTGGTATTCGTGGAACACAGGGCACTGAGTACGTATCTCCTGAAGGAAAGTATGAAAGAGATTGGATAAATTATAATCTGTGTGACAGGGAGGTAGAAAGTCCTCACCTTGTCATCTTGTCTCCTCCACAGCTACAGCTGCTTCTCTCATGTTCTGACTAATTGACGTTCTTCCCAGCTACACAGTGCAGAGTGCCTGCCCCAAAAAACAGTCCTGTAACTCAGATGCACACATCTAGACTAGTACCAAAATAAACCAAATTATGAAAATGCATGCACTAATTTTTTTCCCCTACTGTTTCATAAAACCCATCTGGCCAATTTCTCAGGTCTAACTGTTATCAGCATTCCAGCCCTGGTTTGGTTCAAGTACCCCTCTTTCATCCTTCTCTTTTGCAAGAAGAAAATCTTAATTTCTAGATATACACCTAAAAATAGGACCCAAAATAATCTATATAGTGGCCGGATGTTGTTCCTCTTTGCTTCTGCTTGTCAGAAGGTGCGTGGCTCATTGCTCTGCTGTTCTCCTCATCAATCCAGGATTTTTTTTTCAGGATCCTTTTCCTTTACACACTCAACCACTGAAAACACAAAATTACATTGACACATATCCCTTGGCAAAGACATCTTCACATTAATGCACAAACAGGCCTTGACACAACATCCTAGAGGGGAGAAAGCAAAGGATTATGTTCAGAGATGTTCCCGTGCCCAAAGCTCCGTGTTGACACAGACTGCGCACCCACGGATGCAAATTGGCAAACACCTGTTTGTGCAAGGGGAGCTTGTTTCCAGCAACCTGTGGGATGGAGCTGTTGGGTCAGCATTACAAACTGGCATGGCAGCAGCAAGCTCTCCTTTCATCCCCAGCACCTGCAGTCTGCAACCTCACATTGTCCCTTCCATGCTCCCCACCCCATCCCCTTTGCAATTTTCCCCTCATCTGCTGCTTCTTGGCATTTGTCTCCTACCTGTGTTCTTGGCAGCACTCTTCCCATGGCCCTCTCCCTGGCTTCTCTTTGTGACATCCTGTATCTTACGTACAAAATTCATCTCACATCCCCTCCTTTGTTTTTCACGTGTCCCATTTTGCCCTGCATTATTGTATCAACTATGCTTTTCCCCTTAAATCCAATGTGAAATTCTTCTTCATTCCTTGTGACCTGCCTGCTTCTGCATTCTGACTCTTCTTGCCGTTTGGATCCCGGTGGTGAGATTCGCTGGGCTTCTAGTGTGCAGCTGCTTCCCTCAAGCCCTGAGGGTATCCACTGACTGTCTCACCTAGCTCTTCCCTGTGACTTCTGCTCCTCCACCTGATCTGTGCCACTCTGCATTTCGCCTGCCAGATCGATCTGCAGCTTTTCTCTGCTCCTCTCTCCCATCTGTGCTTTCCCCTTTGTTGCAAACGCAAGTACACTCATTGTGCGCTCTGCAGATGCCAGTCCCTCCTCAGTGTGTTCTGTAGTCTTTGTCTGTAGTTGCTTTGCCAACTCAGCAGAATATATTCCATCCTTTTTGGAGACTTATGTCCTTAGACAAAATGAGGGAGGTGCAGAAGTTACACGACAGATGATTGCGTGGAACAGACACTCTCCGTGTCTGCCTGCAGCCCAGACAACAATAGGAATGTCATTTTCTCCGCACAGTGTCACAATTTTGGTGCTGTACTCTGATTGTACTTGGTGTTTATGTAGGTGTGTGCACACCTGTGTTTAGGTGCAGTACATACCTGTTTGTGTAAGGAGGGGGTAGGCTCCCTCTGTTACATTCTTTTACTTTTGTGAGTGTGGAAAGTGTGGCACTTTTCTACTGAGGTGTGTGCTGAGCTTGCAGGCATGTGCCATCATACGTGAGCACGTGGTTGAGATGTGTTTGGGCTTTCATGCGTGGTATCTATTTTTCTGCTCCCAGCAAATGCGGGGTGAATGCACCTAGAAGCAATTATTTATGCATTTTGGTCTGTTACCTTGCTAGTCATGCCACTGTGTTCTGATGGGGGCAGAGGGGACAGTGACTTCTGTGTTTATTTTGAAGGCTGAACTAACTAACTGTGAGCCATTTTCTGAGCAAAAGCAAAACACAATAACTGGGTATTTTAAGAATTATATTTACTGAGCTAACTCCTAAGTGGTCCCAAACCTCTTCCAAACTGTTTGCTGAATAACAAAAGAGCAGAAGGATGTGTATTTGCATTAAATTTTCTTAAATTTACATAAATCCAGAATATCTGTCCTTTCACTAACAGCAAAAGTAGCAAAATCTGTGTGCAGAGGGAATGTGTTTGAATGCATTTATGTATTTAACCCGCACTGTTCATCCTTCTGTACTGTGTCCATTAAAAATCCCAGCAAGATAATCCGCTTTGTTCTTTTTCCACTATGCCGTATACTGAAGTTAAGAGGAAATACCCAAGAATTCAACCACTGGCCAACTTTGCATTGGGAAATGGCTTCCTGAGAAGCAGCATATTTAAATAAGCCCTGCAGGAGGGCTGGGAAGCAGGGTAGGTAACACAAGGAGAAGAAGCAAGAGGAGTAGAAGGGAATGATGAGGGGTGACACAGCCTGTCAGAAGACTGGAAAGAGGAGGGATGTTTTCAATCGTGATTTTTTGTGAGCCTCTCTTTGCTAACGCAGCAGTGATGGAGGTCGTGGTTCTCACTCACAGTGTGACAGACACACTCTTAACACGAGCAAAATATTCTGAAAGTAATCGCTGCCACACAACGCAAGCTGCAGCCACCACAAGCTGGCTGTAGCATCCCAAATATGAATTTTCACATTTGAGATCAAATCAGAGCTGTCCTTCACTCAGGGTGCCCTTCATCTGAGGTCAGAGCGAGTTGTTGGGTGAGGATTACGTAAGAGGCACAGATGAAGGGAACCAATGAGGAAATGGCTGTGGGTAGCTCTGACTTCTGGTAACGAGGATTTCTTTGTCTTCCAGGCGTCCACGGGGCCCCTGCAGCATTCGGGCGCGTTACGAAGCTGTTTCTGCCGTCCTGGCCCGAAAGCTCGGTCCGTGCCGGCAGCAGGTAGCAAGGCAGGTTTCTCACCCTGCCCTTTATTTGCCGTCACCACGTGATGCTCCGTTTGCTTTCCCGGGGCCGGCCGTGCCGTGAGAGCGCCGGCGATGCCGGGGGGGCCGCGGGCAGCGGCGGCAGCAGCGGCGGCGAGGTGGAGCCGAGGGCAGCGGCGCCATTCATCGCTTTCCATCCTGCCCTTCGCTCACCTCCTCCGGGCCGCCCGCTGAGCGCCTTCTCCCCGCCCTTCCCCCCGCTCCCAGCACAACCTGGGCAGCTCAAAGGAAAAGAAAAAAAAAAAAGAAAAATAAAGGAAATGGAGAGACATAATGGTTTTTATTCATGGTGAAAAGAGAAGCGGCCTGAATAGAGAGTGTGAGAGGAGCAAGATGGGAGCCTTGCTTCTCGTTCACGTCGCTCGTTATTCTGACCCAGCAAATGGCCATCCCCTTGGAGCACATCGGGCATAACGTGGTGAGTGCTGTGCAGAGACCTCTCCTACGAGCACTGCAGCAACAGATCCTGCGTTCCTCAGAACCGTGGCCTTGTCCACGTTCCACAAAAAGGTTACCGTTCTAATTCCTCCTTCCAGGATTTCATGCAGCACTTGCCACCAACATGACTCTCTGCAAGGAAGGCTCCCTTGAGGTTTGCTGAACTGGCAATGGCCCCGGAAATGCAGCCTTTGGTAACGTGTCCATCAGGTGTAAGGACTGCCTGTAAGGCTGCAGAAATACCCAGGGAGAGCCACAGCCTCAGCCCCCAGTCTCACAAACTCAGCTCTTGGGTTGCACTTGCAGAGGAGCAGCATTAGGACAGAAAAAGGATCTGCAGAGCAGTGATTGTTCCAGACTCTTTTTTGTTCCTTTCCCCTCTGTGTTTGAAGGCAGCAATGCCTGACTTATAATTTGGAAAAACTGAGAGAGCTCTACCATCTCTGGGACATTGCAGGAGTGGGAGGATCACTAGTATCCAGGGGACAGAAATTTATTTTATCCCACGTCTGGAGAAAAGAAGAAAGAAAGAAAAAAAAGAAGAAAACCGAAGGAGATGTTTACATTTCTGCCCTAGAAGATAGTTACCTCCCTTTGCGTCCTGACACTTGAGGTCAACTCCACACTCCAATCAAACACCAAGAGCGTCTCAGAGCAAAAGGAAAACACACCACACAGGAAAGGCTTTCCAGACTGGAGGTCTCTGAAGGATGATTCAGGTTTGCAGAAGCAGCATCAGAGAGGTTGAGGCAGTGCCAACAAGGGCTTTGTGTGAACTTCAGCAGCCACAGATGAGCTCTGAGCTGGTGACAGGAGGCTGTTTCAGCAGCTCACTTATGAACAACCTCCCTCCGAGAGGTTTGGCCCTGCTTAACCCGTGCCCTGCCCATAGGACTTGTGTCCACCTCATGATCCTGCACCATTGTGCAGTTGACAGTTCCCCTATTGTGGACGTTTTGGTTTCAGCCTCTGCAGAATGCAATTACTGTGTACACAGAAGGGATTTCTGAAGAGCCTTCTGCATGCACACAGGCACGGACCTCCTGTGAGGGGTCTTCTCTCTCAACACCAAGCAGTTTTGAGACCTGCTGGAGCAAGAAGTATTGCCAAGTCCTCCATGCATTCCACACATGAAGCATGCTACTGAGTCATTTTCCTCTGTCAGACTCCGAAATCCAAGGACATAGCTCCTGCCACAACTCAGGAGCTCAATTCCTCAACCACTTCTTGCAACCTCCTATTTCCAGTCCTCTGGCACGGGTCCCGTCTGGCTCCTGCACATGGTGGGCCGGATGCAACAGTCAACAGAAACACCACTGAGGAAGCGTGCCCTGGGCTGGAGCTGGGATGAGTCAGTCTGCTCTCTTCCCTGTAATCCAGTGGGGCTGGCGGTAGCTGAAGGGAACCAGCATTCCCCAGAGATGGCAACAGAGGTGTCATCCCCCTGCTTTCTGAAGATTCCCCCACCACTGCTGTAGGTGCACACAAGTACCTAAGCTTTGCCTGTGATTCCCAGTGGCTGTCCAGGACCAGTGATGAACCACAGCTGGCTTACAAAGTATCCTCCCTGCTTCCGCCAGCAGAGCACCGCGTGCACTCGCTGTCCATGTGCTCAGCACAGCCAAGCAGCTCTGTGGGTGCCTCCTACGTGCCCATGCCGTGCAGGAAGCCTGGGATAAGTGCTGCCTCTGCAGCAGCCAGGCAACACTGTGGACTCTGGCTGGGAACCAACTGGCCACGAGCCACAGGGGTTACTACAGAATCACAGAATATTCTGAGGTGGAGGGGACCCATCAGGATCGTCGAGTCCAGCTCCTGGCCCTGCACAGGACCATTACCAAGGGTCACACCATGTGTCTGAGAGTGTTGTCCAAACACATCTTGCACTCTATCAGGCTTGGTGCTGTGGCTGCTTTCCTGGGGAGCCTGTTCCAGTGCCCAGCTACCACCGGGTGAAAAACCTTTGCCTGATACCCAGCCTAGACCTCCCCTGACACAGCTTCAGGCCATTCCCACGGGTCCTGTCACTGGTCCGCAGAGAGAAGGGATCAGTGCTTGCCCCCGCGCTGCCCCTGGTGGGGAAGCTGTGCGGAGCGATGGTTCCCGGTGCNCGGCTGCGCTCACCGCCCTCTCCCCTCCGCAGAGGCCGCCCCCGAGCGAGGGAAGCATGTTCCGGCTGATGAGGGATGGCGAGCCGGAGGACCCCATGTTTGCCATGTGAGTCGGGGTGGGCATCCTGCGGGGGGATCGGCGGCAGGGAGCGAGGGGAGGAGGGAGGGCTGCGGCACGGATCGTCCCCGGGGAGGTGTGCGCTGCCCCCGCGTCCCACCGGGCGGGCAGAGGCCGGGCGGGCCCGGGGAGCGCCGCTGCAGCGCAGCTCTCTGGGGAAGAACACAGACATCCTCCGGAGGGGCAGCGCGGCGAGTAACAGGGATCGCGTCGGTCTCGTTTCTGCGATACTGGAGCGTGGTCTTGGAGGAAAGCGTAATAAAGTAGGCCAAAAGGCATCGCAGCTGTCTTGAGAAGAAGAGAGGGCTGGAATAATAACTAATCTTTTTCTTTGCGCAAGGATTTCTTTTTTTTTCATTATGCAAAGTAGGGTTGCAGTTGAGATAGATAAAATCTGCTGCTGTGTCCAGTGTTTGTTGCTGTTCTGCACAGGAAGTCATTAATGGAGCTGGAGAAGGCTGCTGAAGCAGTTGTCAAGTTGTGAGGAACAAAGTAAAGAGAAAACAACGAGTAGTTTTGAAACGGGAGTATTGAAATCTGACAAAGCTCCCAAGAATTCTTCCAGGGATTTCTTTCACTGAATGTTTTTGTTTCCATCCTCAGTACAGAAATTGGATGCTATTGATAAATTTTGGCAGTGACACCAAGTTGGCAGCCCTTGCCAAAGTGGATAAGGAATAGATTGTAATACAGGAAGAATTTGATTATGTTAAACAAGACACTACTAGAAATTTGGTGAAATTTATGTATGTAGAAGAATAGTCAATTTCTTGCTTATGAAATCAATAGTAAGCAAGAATTTTATCAGCTGTAAGCAAATTAGCAGGAGAGGAGACCTTGATGTCCCAGTTAGTCACCGAATGACAGTGTGTTCTCATTAGCATGGCAGGTATGAGTCTAGCTTTTATTATGGGAAGCATTTCCAGTAGAGACAGAAAAGTATTGGTTTTAAGTATTTAAGTAGTGGGTACTTCTGTCATCTCAGGAATAATCTGTGCTGTAGAAGTCATTAAAGCTCAAGAGGGATAATTGCAGGCTACAAGATGTGCAGGAAAAAAGCTATGGTATTTCCCAGAAGTTGCTTATTGTGGCCACCCTATTCTGTGACTCTTTATCCTTACCCTCCTTTTCTTCCTCTTGCTTCACCAACCTGTGTGAGTGCATGCAGCCCTCAAAGTGGAGGCTGCAAAAGAAGGGAAAACCAGTTAGGGATCCCAGTTATTGTTCCCTTTCTCCCTCAAATCTGGAAAAGCTGTGTGTGGTCTCAACCCGTGGGGGGCAGAGGGGTGTCAGGCCATGCAGTCCATTCTGGAGGTTCCAGTCTTGCATTTCACTGTTTGTGTCTGTGTACATGGAGGGGTGAGGGGGCGATATGTAGGATCTCCTGCTCCCTGGTGCCATTAAGTGTAGCCCTCACTTTGCAGCCAGGGAGGTCTTCGTGCACCTCCCTATAAAAGATGTTAGAGCAGTGAGGTTCTGGAGTGGCCTTAGCCATGTCTTGGCTCCAGAGCAGTACTGAAGCAGAACACCAATCTGCTTCTGAGCAGACAGAAATTAGTACCTGAGAGGGCTTCTGTGGTATGAAACCTTTTGTCACAAGAAATGTGATGGGATCCAGAGATCCTTTCCAGCCCCAGTAGTCACCATAGACAACACGGACTTCTCAGGATTCTGAATTTTCAGCTTGGGAAGGAATGTACAGTTGTGTAAGAAAAACACAGAGCTGGGAGGAGCGGATTATGTGGGGCTTTGTCCTCACCATTGTTCTCTCCACCTCTCCAAAAGGGATCCTTTTGCCATCCACCGGCAGCACATGAACCGCATGCTGTCTGGGAGTTTCGGGTTTGGGCCGCTCCTTGGCATCACCGATGGGACCACACCTGGGGCTCGCCAGGCTGGCCGCAGGATGCAGGTAACACAGGGGCTGACTGCAGGCTGGAATTTCTCAAACTGATCTGTCAGTGTCTGTGTCCCACTCTTCCTGGGTTGGGCACCCCCTTCTCCTCCACACAGGTGGTGGGTGCAGAATAAATCTCTGAGGCAGCGGTGTTCTGGTCCTTCTCTTTATTTCACCTCTATTAAGGTGTTGAATGCAACTGTGTTCTAGGTTGGACGGGAGGAAGGGAATAAATATGTGTTGTTTCTCAAGGATGTGAATTTGTATAATGGGGAGAAATTTAGGAGCATCACCTTATGTCTGGTTTGTTAGGGGTGATATGGCTTGAACCCCCAGAAATCCATGGGGCGCTTTCTTGATCTGTTTGTAGAGCCTGAGTGTTCCCAGTCCTGTTTCTGAGAAGGATTAGTGTGTTCTGATGAGGATCTAGTGTTTGGCTGTTGCAAAGTCATTCTCTGTTCTGTTTTTGTGTTCTCCTGGCAGGCAGGAGCTGTTTCACCCTTTGGGATGCTCGGCATGGTAAGTTTTCTGTTTTTCTGGGTCAGATTAGAGGCTTTCCAAGCAGTGGCTCCATACTGAGATTCATCAGCACTGTGCAACCAGTGCTAAAATGTAGCCATCTGTGAGCATGACCAGCTATCCTACCAGGTAGGGAGGATGGGAATGTCTGAGGAGACTGGGATGAACTTTAGATTTATAGTAAATGGAATAGGGAAGAAGGTATTGAACTGAAACTGGAAGCATCTGGTTTCTCCTGGACCTCTCATTGAGTTGTTTTATGACTTCAGGCCTTTACCTTGTTTCCCCTGTAATATTTTAATCCTGTCCGTGAGCTGTTTTTGAAGAGAGAGTCTAACTCTCTGTATGTGGGGAAGTTGTATTTGCACCTTGACCAGAGAAAAGTCATAAAGCTGTTATAGCACAATATTTCATGGGAATTGGGACAGTTAATATCTGGGAAGAGCAGGTAGTCCCTTAATAACCTCATATGTCTGAAGAGAAGCTGCAGATCTGGAGGTAATGGAGGAGCTGTGAGGATGCAAGGAAAGGACTTGGCCATCAGTAGGCAGAGGGGATTATTGCACCTCCTTTGCCAGTGGTGGCGGCTGGAGAAGCCAGCAGAATACTTCAGGTAAACAGGGCTGGAATGGGAATGGATGTGTGTACGTGAGAACACCGCACTCGGAGCGTGCTGATCTCCATCTTCCACCGAAATAATACAGTGGAAATAGGTTATTCCAGATCCAGCAACTTCAGCTGTCTTGGTCTACAGAATTGCCTCAATGAAAGAGACTCCAGCGTCCCGGAATTTTTGTAGCTCAGAGGAGGATTAATAAGACTACAAACACATAGACTTCAAAGCATAATAACATTGTGTGTGAGTACTGCTCTGCTGGAAACGAGAACAAGAGGCTACTCGAGGAAACAAAAAAAAAAGAAATCAGCAAGTTTGAACTGACATTGTAATTTTGTTTACATATTGCACAATTAACCTGTGAGACCTGCTGGCCCAGGGTGTTACTGCAGCATTCAGGCTTACAGGATGGAAAAGGCAGGTGTTTGTAGGGGAAAATAAGCAAATTTGTTGTTATGCTAGAAAGAAAACAATCAGTGGAAGCTTTCTTAAGATCACTGTTAGTGCACATGCTGAGATTTCTTCTCCTAACTCTGCTGGGTCCCCAAGCTCACAAACCCCAGTGCGTCGGCAGTTGGATCCAAACTAAAAGAACAACCTTTGCCAGAACATTGGGCAATGCAACCTGAGAGAATGGAGAGAACAGCAACCCAAGTTCTGTAGGGTTTTTTTTTTCTGCGCTACTGAAAGAACATGAAAAAAAAACCCAAGGCTCTTCTTCTTAGGCAGCAGGCTTTTTTGCAGATAGTTTGTTGTTCTTTCCTCATGTCTCTTCCCAGGCTGACTACTCTTGTGTTCTCTTTTCCTTTTTATTAGGCAGGTGGCTTTATAGATATGTTTGGGATGATGAACGACATGATTGGAAACATGGTAAGAAACCTCCATGAATTGTTCTGTATTGAGGGGAGTGCTGAGGGTGCCTCTGCCATCCCTCTAATGTCTCTTACCTTATTGTGTTGCTTGGGATGGACTGAGCCACACCTGCCAAGATGGCAGAGGCTGTAAGCTTTGTTTCATCGCTGGGAGTCAGTGACAGAGCTTGTTCCTGAGTGCAGGGAGAGGAGAGGGGTGAGGAAGGAAGTGTGTGGGTGGACATGTTTAGCAAGAAATAGGTATTAATTTAACAGGAAGGTATATTCTCCAGAAAAATGGACCCGTGGGGATTACATTCATCCTATTGTAACTTCTTACTTCATTGTCGAGAGGGAATTAAATGCCATCTCTTCTTCCCTCCCATCCCTTCTTTCCATCATTCTCCATTCCTTCTTGCAGGAGCATATGACAAGTGGTGCTAACTGCCAGACATTTACCTCCTCAACTGTCATCTCTTATTCCAACCTGGGTGATGGGCCCAAAGTCTATCAGGAGACCTCAGAAATGCGTTCAGCACCTGGAGGGGTAAGGAGGAGGCTGCTGGCTTTGCTGGGAGAGGGTGGGCTTCGTTTGGTGGCTTTGTGGGTGGCCACCTACAGCACTTTGGCTTCGCAGTCAGCTGCAGTTCGAGGAGCACATTGTGCTCTTGTGACTCACTGAACCGTGCCAAGGGCCCCTGGGAGGAAATGGGAAGAGCTGGCAGTGGGGAACCCATTCTTCCCTCTTGGTAACGTTGTGTCTGACATCCTGGGAGTGGTGGCAGTGCCAATTGCCTGAAATACTGGAGGCAGGAATCAGGGTGCCTTAGGGGCCTGGAAGAAGGAATGAAAATGTTGATTCCACATGGGAATCTTCCCCCAGATCCGTGAGACAAGACGAACCGTAAGGGACTCGGACAGTGGTTTGGAACAGATGTCGATTGGACACCACATCAGGGAGAGGGCCCACATCATGCAGCGCTCCCGGAACCATCGCACAGGTGACCAGGAGGAGAGGCAGGACTACATCAACATGGATGAAAGTGAGTAGTGCCCATGTCCTCCTCCCAGCAAAGCCAGGTGCTGCTTCCCCACCTGCTCCTCCCCACCTGAGCTGGTTGTCTCCCTGCGCAGGTGACGCAGCCGCGTTTGATGACGAGTGGCGGCGAGAGACGTCCCGGTTCCGGCCGCAGCGGGGCCTGGATTACCGGCGCCACGAAGGCAGCGGTGGCCGGCGGGCCGAAGGGACTCGTCTCGCCATCCAGGGCCCCGAGGATTCTCCCTCCAGACAGTCCCGCCGGTATGACTGGTGAACTCGGAGCAGACCTGGTGGGGGGTGCAGCGTGGCCACCCCCAAATCTACCTACACGCTCTTGTAAGTCTTAACAAGTTCCTTCCTTGTCTTCCGCTGTGTGGTTGCCTCTTAGCCATAGGGTTATTTTTTGATAGAGCAGGGGAAGGTGTGAATTTTGAGAAGATGCTGTGCTGAATGGGAAGATGGAAGCTGTTTAAGTTAGCTTTGTCATGAACAAAAGACCTGTGGTGTCAGCCTTAACTGATGGCTGAAATAGTATGACGTGATGTAGGATTGCAATCTGTGGAGTGTTTATGTTGTCATTGTGTAAAACTTAAAGACCATTTGCTGTCCGTCCAGTTTGAAATATAAGTAAGTGCTGGTGTCTGCTCTCCTGTGCTTTGAATAGGGCTCACTAGGTTGCGATCTAGTGCTTGAAAAGGGACATTTTCCCCTTTTTTGATGTCTAGACATCAGGTTTAAACATGTCTTTATCTGTCTTCTGCTTTCTAGGCACCACTTATTCTGTTTGTGTCTTCTGTTTCCTTTCCTCCCAGGTACAGACAGTGAAACTCTGAAGCCCCTTCCAAAGCACCACTTGGACCCTCCTCAAATTTAGTATTAACCTCCCTCCCACTTAAGAATTGAAACAAAGCAACTAATCTTCTGCATTGCTCTATTTCACCCCATTTGGGTGCTGCAGTGGGGCATGGGGAATCTCACTGATGTGCAAGGAACACATTAATTGCCCATTCCCTCTCTGCTGTCCCTTGGCTCTGTTCTTTCTGCCAGTAGTGCTGGGCATGAGGAGCTGCCACCTTGCCTCTTCCATCCTTTCCACTCTTTCTGTGCTGGGTTGGGCTGGTTCTGAAGTTTGTGTTTAGTCCCCTGTGAAAGGAATATGAGGGAATTCTGCTAGAACCCCCTGTCAGTCCCCTCACTGGGACAGAGGTTTCGATTCCCCTGCTGCTCCTTGGTGCATCTGTGGAGAAGCAGAAGGATGTGTGCATTGGAGAAGGGAGGAGCAGAACAAAAGCTGGATCAGCCTGTGGGCCCCCGACCCCTCTTCAACCAGCTCCCCCCCACTTTTTTAATTTGTGAAACTTGTAACTAGATGTTTACTGAATAAAGAAACAAACTGTAAAGAATTGGTGGATCAGTCTTTACCTTCAGTTGACCTAATTGTGCCTGCTGTGGAATTAAGTAACCTCTTTCTCATCCTTGGAAAATTGCTGAGGAGAAACTTGGTGTGAAATTCTCAGGCTTTGTTTTCTTATAGAAAATAGCCTAATAGCCTTCCCATGTAGTCACAGAGTGAGATGATGTTCAACATGGAAATGTGAAAGAAGACCCAAGAACTCACCATTTGCAAAAAATGCCCTCTAATTGCTGTAGTTTTGCTGTGCACTCAAGGGAAATTGGTTGGTCTTTCTTGCTGCCTGGTCAGCTGTGCAGCCCTGAATTGGGCCTCTGGGGCTCCTGCACAGACAGGGAATATTTCCATTATTTTCTTATTATATCACTGCAATCATGGCTGACGTTATGAATGACCTTTCCTTAACTTCTTCAGTATTAGGTGAAAATTGAGAGGCATTAGGAATATAGGACCAGGGAAGATCTCCTGGGTTCTTGGCCAGTTTCGTGCTCTGGCACAGACTCTTACACAAACCTTTTCATCGGTTTATTGGGAACAGAAGGCAGGAAATCAGTTCATGACTTACACTTGGAAGTGGCGTGCTGGGATCTTATGGTGTATCCCTCCCTCTGTTGTACATGTGAGCACTATCAGAGACACACCTTGCTGGGGACTGACTGTCCTGCCCTGAGAAAAGGATGCAGCATCCACCCTCTGAAAGCTCAGGGCGGAGTTTGCAAGTGTTCCACTCTTCAAGGAAGTGCACAACAGAGCCGCGGCTGGTTGGAAGCTCTGTCCCCACTTCCCCATGCCATTTCATCCCATGGCAAACCCCAGTAGGAGTCATAGAATAGTTTGGTTTGGAAGGGACTTCAAAGACAGCAGCCTGCTGTCCCTGGCAGTGGAGTGACTTTCTGAAGTTATCATAGCCAAGGCAAGCCCTGAAGAGAGCAAGGCTGAAGGAGGAGCTACACAGAAAAAAGCAGGGCTTGGGAGAGTTTTCGTGGAAGTCATCTTGGGGTTGCCAGACTGTGAAAGAAGGGACTGCAACAACAGCAGCCCTCATCTCTGGCGGTCTTGAGCCAGTGCAAGATGTGGCACCTGGTGCTTTGATCCAGTGAAGAACCAGCTGAGCTCAGAAAGGTGCTTACAGCATGGAGATGGTGGCAGTAACCAGCTGCCAGGTCCTGGCCAGGTTTTGAGGTGATGTCTGAGATGGAGAACAGGTGTTGCATTAATAAGCAGACAGGACTCAGTTTCTTCATGCAGAAAAGCTAAATCTTTATTGTATAGGTCATATTTTACAGGATTATCAGAAGGCACTGTGTCAGATCTTACTGGTGGACAATACCTTCACACTTAGTTCATTGGTCAGTACATGGTATTTTGCATGTCGGTCAAACTTCTGTATTTATAGTTAGTTTACATATTTTTTCTACTGATTGTCATGAGACAGATCTTATTGTTTATGCAGGTGCTAGTTGTTTTTCACTCAATGTCGGAATCTGTGATAGTTAAGTGATTCCAAAATTGTAGAATGTCTCTGTCTTTCAGCCCCGTGCCAAAGAAGAAGTTGTAATTTGTTTGTGCTGGTTTTCAAGGTTGTTTATTCTTGCTTATCTATAACATGTTCTCTCTGTCCTGCAGCAGGTCTGTCTTGCAGGACGGTGTGTGGGGCTCTGTACAGGGGGGTTCCTGACCCCCTGCCAGGGTCCCAGACCTTCCAGGGCAGCCGGAGGGATGCCCTGGATTCCCACAACTCAAGAATAAGTTGTTGTGTTAACGAGCTCTCATACCAAGATTGTTTTCACATGGGAACTTGGAAATTACTTAGCTGCACTTAGAAGAAATTACAGGCTAGCTATTAATTTAACAGAGCAGGCCTGGTTTTATGAGGCCTTTCTTTTATAATTCTTCTACCTGTCTACAACAAACCGGAAGGTGGCCATGGTGGTGGTGGGGATTAACATTGACCTTTGATCGTGAGGATCCATTCCTCTTTGGGCATGGATTTCGTAATCTTGATCTAATCCCAAATCCTTTTATCTGGACTCAGCCTTTGCTCCCTGTTGGGTGCTGTCCTGATTACGGATTTAGGCAGGACCCTTGCGTGCTGCTCACTCGGCAGTGGGAGGGTGATTTACCTGGCTGCCTGAGCCGTGCTCACTGCTGCACAGTCATTCCCAAGGTCTCAGCCTTCTCCAGGGGCAGCAAGGCACTGGTGGTCTAGGAATATGGAAAAGAAGTTCAGTGAGAGGAGAGCTTTGCGTTAAGACAGGAGCCCAGGGGAGAGTTTTAGAGATCCCAAACCCCGAAGCAGGGGAAGTATATTGAGGGGGCGAGCCTTTTGCCTGTCGCAGGCTGATGTGGTACATGCACTTCTGGCTTCAGAAAGCAGGAGGGTTTTTTCCAAAGAAGGGAACACACCTACCTGGGGTTAATTTTTTCCTATGAGTTACAGTTTCAAGTGAAATGGTTTGCCCTTAAAAGCAATCTACCTCCTGTATCAGGGCACGGGAAAGGCTGGGATGAGACTTTTCCATTTCTGAAATGTCTCTGACAGCTGTGCCAGCAAGATGGAGAAAGAGAAGGCTGGATGTTCTCAACATGAAAATCAAACTGTATTTATTTCAGATGGGCAGGATGTAGTTCCAAGTCATCCTTTTCCATCCAAGGGAGACAAAATCCCTTCTTGCTTCTTCTCCCATAGCTGTCACCTTCAAATTGGACAAATCGAAGCACCACATCAGGGCAGTTAAGTGGTACTACTGGATCTTCCTAAGGAGCAAGTAGGACACCTGAAGTGAGACAAAGGGAAGGGCAGGTGGGTAGAATGAGGTGAAGAGAGGATGGAAACACTAGCAGGAAGATGCATAGTATAACCTTGGAGGGGAATGCACTAGCTACACGCAAATAAACCAGAAACTTAGGTGGTTTTGTCTGTTGTATATTTAGTTTTCCATAATTGAAAATATATCTTGAAAATAAAACCCATTAGAGCTAGAAGGAACTTTGTCCTTACATGCTTTTGTGGGTACCCTGAAGGTCTGTGCATCTTTTCACTGTACTTTTTGAAGTATTGTAAAATACTGGGGGAATTGTAGAATACCGGGGAGAAAGAAGTCTGGGAAAGTTAACCTGGTGTCAATACTTGTAAATAAAAAATTAGATGATATCCACACCTGTAAACCAGGCAAACTGACATTAAATCAAGATAAGAGATGCAAAAGGCATTAAATTTAAAAACAAGCATTTATGTCTCAGTGTTTATAATATGTGATCTCACTTCTCAAAATTGTTCCTGTCCAACAGTTGTGATAATTTCTGATTAAATTATGGTTGGGTTAACAAAGGCACTACAGCAACCCAGAGTCAAAGGTTGCAACAGCATGAGGCATTTTATCTGGCCACACAAGACTATGTTCTGAAGTAAAAGAAGGTATTAATTATTAGAAAACAAAAAGGCCAATATTATAAATTTTAGTTCACTGATAGATTTCAAGTAATGAGGGGGAAAAGAGACTGTAGAATATGAAATTATTTCCAGTAGGATGTTGTTCTGAAACTAATGCTCATTAGTAACTTGATTAATGATCTGAAAGAGGGTATTAAACCAGTGCTGATGAAGCTTTCAGAGGATCCAAAGAACAATGAAAGTAATAAATGGTGGGAAAAGATGAGATGTACTGAACAGTCAGTAACTATTGGTGTGTTTATTTATAAACAGTAGGTATTTTTGGCTGCACTGAATGCAGAAAAGACATTCACCCAGGGACATAAACATAGTCTGTGCTCTTTCAAGATGGAGAACTCCAAAAGGAATTGGGATTGGAAGACAACCAAGGAAATGAATGGTACTTGCATAATTCTTCCTCTGTGCAGATGGGTTTCACTGGGATGCATTAGCCTGCATTCACCAAGAACAGAAGTAAAAATTCTCCCCTTTGAAGAATCACAGAATGGTTTGGGTTGGAGGGGACCTTAAAGATCATCCAGTTCCAGCCCCCCTGCCATGGGCAGGGACACCTTCCTCTAGACCAGGTGGCTCAGAGCTCCAGCCAACCTGGCCTTGAGCACTGCCAGGGATGGGGCACCCACAGCTTCTCTGGGCAACCTGTGCCAGTGCCTCACCATCATCACAGTAAAGGATTTCATCCTAACACCCAGCATAAACATGCTCTCTTTCAGTTTGAAGCCATTCCCCTTCTCCTGTCACTACATACTCTTGTAAATAGTCTTTCTCCATCTTTCCTGTACCTTCAGGTACTGGAAGGCTGCAATTAGGTCACCCCAAAACCTTCTCTTCTCCAGACTGAACATTCCAAATTCTCTTTAATTTTCTCAGCCTTTCTTTCCAGGAGAGGTGCTCCATCCCTCTGATCAATTTGGTATATCAGAGTAGTGAACCAGGTGTGGGAAATCTGGGTATTGGACACTAAAAAGGAAACCAAAGAAGACTCAAGAAGGGTGGAACAAGGATGACTTGGAGCCTGGAAACACTGCCCAGCACTACAAGTTAACGTGAACTGAACTCCTGTGTCTGAGTTCACTCCACTGGAGCACAGGCTGACGTTACCTAAATGGGAAAGAGGCTTCTGACAGCAGAGGGCTCTTCAGCCCAGCAGAAAACCTGCAGCGACCTCACGATGGAACTGGGAATGAATGCAGACCTTGTGTGAGAGCAGCAGAGCACACCTCCGTTTCCCAGCTCCCCCTACTCCAAACCCCTTTGGGTGTCCCAAAAAGAATTTGGGGAGTGGGCACAGGAACGGGGCGAGGGAGTTCTTGGGCACATGAGAAGCCAGGTGATGGGATTATACCAGTCCCTTTGAGCTTCAAAAATCTGTGAGTAGGAGAGGGAAACAGACTGGCACAGGGCTAGACTGAAGGGAAAGGTGGGAAGGGCAAGAAGAGACCTTTTGACTTGACAAGGGCTTCAAAGCAGGTGGGACCACAAAGAGCTGCAGGAAACAGAGCTCTCTCTGGGCACAATGGTTTGCTCAGGAAACAAACAGGCACTGGCATGGGGCTGGAATGTAAAATCCTACAGGCACCAGTGCTGGAGAACAAAAGGATTTAGAATAGACCTCAATCCAGTGTATAACTTAAAACTGACTTGTTTGATTTGCAGTATTTTTTTACTTTCCATAACACTCTAAAAAACTGACTTGATTTTATATTTCAGCCCTGTCTTAAATGTAACTGGGATTTTTTTTCCCTCCTGGGAATTTTCCTTTTTAAAGACAACACTTCAAAAACTGTTTCCATGGGGAAACTTCACTTTGGTTATTATTACTTCCACCATCTCCTCACATCTGGATGGCTTTTTAAATCCTGAGGGCACTTAATACAAACTTAGCGTGGAGGAAAAAGGTAATAAAAGGAAGGGAAATAGAACAGACACTACCTATCTCCAACTGCTGGTGATGTAATGTCCAGAGGTAAGCTGGAAGATTAGACACTAGCCTCACAATTTCTATCCCTTACTCATGACAGAAAAGGAAAACAAAGATTGCAAAAGAATAAATGCTTGAGTAAATAAATAAAACCCAGCAACATTGCCAAATCGGATGAGGGTATCACACAGGAGGATGTAGGTGGCCTTGAAGGTGTTGGTAGCAGCAAAAGGGCTGAAGTTTGTAGCACAAAGTGAAAGGGAAAAGGAGCATAGGGCCTAAAATCAAGATTTTAGCTATGAACTGGAGCTTTTCTGATTATAACCATCAGAAAAGAAGAAATACTCTGGATCACCAGAGGAGAGGACATGCAATCCAGGAGGCATTTCTGGTAGCTATAGGTGTGTGTTACTGTGCCTGTGAGAGATGCTGCTCAGACTTCACCTGTGGAAGAGAACTGCGCTCATTTCTAGCCAAGAAAGCTTAATTTGAAGTGCAGGTAAGGGAGCACTTTTGCACTCTATTTGAAGAGCAAGTAAGAGAGTAAGGAGAGCTCACAGTGCACAAGGGGGCTGATTTGGTTAGGTAAGCAAAGTGAAGTCTGTACTCAAGGGAAATAAACACCAGGGAGGAAGTACAGCTTCAGCTAGAGCCAGGCTGGCACAGGCACAAGAGAATATCAACTAGCTGTGAATTCATTTAAGCTGGAAATTAAAAAACTTTAACCAGTACAGCAGTTGGGTTCTGGGGCAGCCTGCCAAGGGGACTAGTGGGGACAATAAAATTAACCAGTTTGGGGATGGCTCCTGAGAAGCTTTTGCAAGGGATTGTGAGACCACAGTGGTGAGAGATCACACTGGGTCACCAGGAGCCTCCTTGCTTTTGCTCCCACCAAAGAGATCATCCATCTTCCCACATCCTGAAACCAGTGCTAAATGCTTCAGAGGCAGATACAGGCAAAGCCTCCCCAGAAACATTTTCTCCTGATTTGAAGGGGCTGGGCTTTACTTGTCCTCAGAACAGGAGGGTGCAGGGCAGTTTTTAACATGTGCACAAGTGCTACAGGAATTCTGAACATTCTTGCTACTGTAAAAGGGTCACAGCTCTCGAATCCAGCTGACATTTTGCTGTCTATTGAATTCATCACAACAGGAATATAATTGCACACTGCACAAAGAATTTTTGCAAATGAACTCCTTTCCTTGGCAGGAGAAGAGCCTGCCACCAGCAGAGGAGGCAGACAATAGTCCAGCCTAGTTCTACACTGGATCAAGAGGGATGCTCCTGGAAAACTGCAGAAGATGAGAGAAAAACACCCAAAAGATGGGGTGCCTGTGGAACCAGTAGAGAAAACAGGTGGTTTTTATATGAGTATTTCAGCTAAGCAGTGACTAGTACTAGGAAAAGGGATGAGGAAAGAAGAGCTCTGCAGGTGGGAACGCAGACAGACTCCCATGGAGCAGATGGCAAAAAGGGAAAGGGGTCACAGAAGGAAAATGAGCAGCTATTCCAGGGCATACAAAGGAGACAAGAAGGATGTCAGAGATCTGAGAGATGCTTTTGCAGCAGCTGACATGAACTGTGAGATTCTTCTGACTACTCTACCTTGCTCTGCATCAGAATCCTGCAGAGGCAGAGCCTCATCCCAGGAAGGATGATCCGGCTGTGGCAAGCAGCAGGCACAGCCCTCAGTGGCTGCTGTTAGGGGAGTCTTTGCAGCCCCACGGGCAGCAGAGGGGGACACACATCATCTGTGCCAGCCCTCCCAACAGACCAGACTGCAGGCACCCACCTGGCACAAAGGGCCTTCAGAGGAGCACTTAGCCACTGCCCTGGTGGAGGAAAGGCAAGGCATCCCCGCATGGAGCTCTGGGGGACAACACAGATGCATGATCACCCTGCAGACCAGCAGATGCAATCTGGCTGGCATGGCCACGGCCTCTGCAGCACCACTCCTCAGCTGGCACCGGGAGCTCACAGGAGGATGCAGGTGGTGGGCACATGTCCTGCTGCTGGGCAGGGCTGCCATCCTCCCTGCTCCCCCCAGACAGGCCTGAGAAAACCTGCAGTCCAGAGATGTGCCCCCCAGCCAGTGTCACTGGCGCAAAGGAGGCTTGGTAATGTGTAACAGCACTTGGGTACACACCAGCCCATCATTCTTCAGGAAACAAACCACCCTGCCAAAGGTCTCCTTTGGAGAACAGAGGCAAGGGCAGCCTCAGCAACCCCGGTAAATAAAATATTGACTCCTTTTGAGAACATAAAGACCATCTCTGACTCCAGAGGTACCCCGGCACAGAGCAGTGCAGGATGGGGAGAACCTCAGAGAAGTCCTGCAGGGTGTCTGCCCAGCTGTGACACTTCTCCCCACCCTCCAGGTACAGATGGGCACTGCAGCAGAAGCCAAGCTGCTGGCAGCAGCTGCCCAGCACCGTCACGACCTTCAAGAAGGGGAGCAGCAAGCTCCCCAGAAGAAATTGTGTCCCAAGAATGCAATAATTACCAACATTAACCCCAATCCCTGGTTACCTCTTGCCACGGGGCAGCTGGAGGTGGTTGGCAAAAGTTGGCCATCAGTGATAAAGCAGTTCAGGTCCTCTCCTACCTCCTCCCTTTTCTGAATCCATGTGAAAGCCCCATGTAGGTACCCAAAGAGGGGTTTGCAATGAATCACTGTGCAAGAGCTGTTAGACTTTCTGTGCTGTGGATGGCAGATCTCCTGCTCCTCATTTTGGGATGGACATTTCTCTGTACCCTCTTCTACAGCCCCCTAAACCTGATTCCTTTGCAGGCCTTAATGTGTCCAGGTATTTCTGTTCTTCTCTACTCAGGGTCTGTTTTCTTGGTCTTTTCTTTGAAAAAAAATGGGTTAAAACATAAAGACATTTAAAAATGAAAACCTATAATAATAATGCTCAGTACTTACCTCACTCTTGCCATCTTCAAAGTGATTTATAAATGTTAACTAATTAATTAATCTTCACATCTTCTCCAACTGAAATTCAGAGTCACGGCTGAAGCGAGCAGAAAAATAAAAACCGTGGTTTTCAGGTGAAGGGCAAAGGCAAACCTATGCTCCTGCCCTCTGTTTGCCATCCAGCAAGGCAATTTGCAGCAATGCTTTCATTCTGCACTGCAACCCTCTCATTTATTTTTCAGTCCTACCAAAGGTCTGAAGTAATTTTATGTGCTACCTCCAGCTTTCCTTTTCTTAATGGAGGTCTTAAAAGGTGCTCCCTTTGAAAAGTAAACAAAATGGAAGACTTTCAGAGCTGTGTTTAATCCCAAACTCTCCTAAAATCCATAACACAGCCAGCCTTGAGAGGGGGACACAGGCAAATGGGAAGGGGGAACAAAGCCAGTCTATGGCAAATGCTGCTCCCAGAGGGTTGAGCTGACCCTGGGACATGGGGGGGAGCCAGCTGTCATGTAACAAAGTTACAGCACCAAGGACACCGCCGGACTTGTGCCAGCTGTGACTGAGCTGTGAGGATCCGAGTCTGGGGCTTCAGCACAGCCTGGGGCTGGAGTGGTGAGCCCCGCCAGACCCATGCTGGTCCACATGCTGGCTGCTGTCACTCATGTGGGGAATTTGTGCTCCCAAGGCCGATGGCAGTGCGTGGCTCAGAGCTCAGGCACTGCTCTGCCCAGCCTCTGCTGCACAGGGTGTCACACGAGCACTGTCACACACAACGGGCCTGGAACTCTCAGTGCTGGCTTCCAACTCCACTCCTGGGATCTGCAGCCTGGATTTAAACTGTGGATTCAGGGCATTGAAACAGACCCTTTGTGTCTAATAGCCACAGTTTGGTTAAAGACAGCAAGGCCCAACAGACCAGAGAGATGAGACACTCGGGGCAAAGAGCTTGTTACAGCTGCTCTTGCTAAGCAGCAGGTTCTTGTGGGACACAAATATCCTCCTCCAGTCCTGGTAACTTCAGCTCTCCCTGGAAGTGACACTGCTCCAGCCCAGCTCCCGCTGGATGTCAGCCAGTGGCTGTTAGGACACGTGCTGTGTCCGGCTGCTCAGCTCCATCCCAAGCCCATTCTCCTCAGTCTTTCTCATCACACCCCAATGGCTTTGCAAGCAGCAAATCTTTCAAAAGGTGTGAGGTGCCAGACATCTGGCAGGTGCTTGACAGCTATCTCCTCCCCTGTTGGCACCTCAGCTCCAGACTAGCCCTTCCCAGGGAGCTGAAGATCTGATACACATGGACGTTATTGTTTCTGCAGACAATCACAAACGCAGCGAGCGCAGTGCCTCTGCTCCCTGACAGAGACAGATGAAGGTGATGTGACGCAGAAGGAAGAAGGGTCAGGTGATTTCAACAAAAGTTGGAAGCTTTATCACACTCCCTCCCAACAACTTATGGAGAACAGGATTCATCAGGGAGACTCCAAAATTTGTCATGTCTCTCTAGGTGGGTGTACACAATCCTGGCCCAGCTATCCCCTCATGTGCTCCAGCAGCCAGATCTGTGTCTCCCATCTGGACAACTTCATACCAAAACTCTTGTACTTGGCACTTCTCTGCCAGGAAACTACAGCCAAGGTGCTCAATGCCTCGTGCAACAGAAGGGGGGAAGGTGTGGGGCGGCCTGAGCTCTTGGGAGACCCCAGCCAGTGAGAGCCATCACCCCAGGAGAGCTGGCATATCCCTGTCCCCAGCAGAGCCAGCTGGTACGCCCAGCCCTGTGACCACACACAGAGGAACAAACAAAGCTGCTGGGAAGTTTTAGGAGTTCATGGGTTCGGGTGACAGGGCTTTCCCACTGACAGTCAGTGCTGTATTACAGCAGCCTGGAATTAGCAAAGCAGCAATATTGCATTAGACCTGCATTTTGTGGGGTTTCAGATCTGAGATGGCACCTTGCTCCCACCAAAACAGACACAGACTCACCCCCCTCCCCTTCACAACACTTGCTCACACCTACATTGCCTCAGCTCCAACTCTCACCTGTCTGCACAGGGAGCTGACACAGGAGAAAACCCACCCCAGCCAGTGAACCTAACAAAGCCCCATAGAGACAAAGCTCCCAGCTTTCCTTCCCTGGACTATTTTTTTCCGTGGTTTGCTCACACACAGAAACACAGGTTCAGGGAATCAAATTTTAGTCTTGGCACAAGGCGCAGAACCAAGCGGGGGTGGGGAGTCATGGTGTCAATTTACATTTACATCAGCTACACGTCTTGGAGAGGCAGTATGACACTGACACCCGTCTGACTCGGCTCCAAGCCAGCCTCCAGGAGGCATCCTTTGAAGAATCCGAGTTAGTTTTTCCCTGGGCATCTCACAGGAGTCACTTTCACTGATTTGGATTTTTTTTTTCAACTAGACATCACCACCACCCGAGAACAGCTTGTGCAGCATCTATCCTGTGAGAACTCACACATGTGGGCATTGACTCTGTTACCTTCACCTGTCAGGCAAGTCCCCACATCACTTTCCATTCTGTCCAGGATCACAAGACACACAGTACTGACACAAATAAGGACTTTTTTCTCAGTCTCTGCCCCTTCCTCTGAGACTACCTGAAAATCACCTTTTGAAGAGTCTAGAAGAAAATCAACCACACAAGAAACACTTTAAATAAGATTTATGAGTAATTTCTGGTTTATGGACTCTCATCCCAATAGAGATACTGTGGCACTACCTTTGAAAAGGGAACCTAGTATTTTGAGGATATTCCACCCCAAAATGGGACAAAGGCTCTTAATATCACAGCTTATTTTGGAACCTCCAGAACTGGTGTACAAGGCAAAGAGATGCCACCCACAGGAGCGCAGGTTTGTACAGATATGTCCATAGATCTATATTTTTATTGTTTTATATATATTTATAATATATTTATATATTTTTTAAAAGAATCCCTTCAAAAACTACCCTCCCACCTAGCAAAACAAAGATTAAACAATCAAAGACGGTGTCCTGGAGCAAAGTATCCCAGGGGGTCTCATAGAGCCAGAAGGACTGCTGCGCACCAGCACCCTCTTTCCAAGCTGTTGTGATGCCCTGGGGGTGCCAAGGTGACTGTCACACCTTTATGGCTCCTGAAATTGACCTGTCAAAAGACAGGGAAAGAGAAAGAGAGAAACACGTGGCCGTGGCGAAGGGGGCTCGAGCAGTTGGGGAAACAGCAACGCGTACAACCTGAAGCTCAGAGTGTGAAATGCTGTGATGAAAAGGAGGGAGACACTGCCTGGAAGGTCGGTAAAGAAGAAAGGAAAGAGAATAAACATGCAGCAGAGTTAGTTGGCAAGATGGATCTTGGAGAAGAGCTCAGAAGCATCACGCTTGGGACCCCTGCTACCCCTCCATCTCCCAAATCTCTTCCTCTCACCCTCCCAGTTGTGAAGGGAGATCCAATTAGTTTGATTTAGACCAAATCTTCGTGCTGCCCCGGAGCCTGCGGGCACAGGGAAAAAAAAAGAAAAATTAAGTTCAAAGTGGATGCTCAGGTTCATATCTCACTTCCTTCCTAAATGCACAGAGAAAAGTGCACTGATGCTCCCACACACACACGCTCTGTCTGCCCACACTGCTCACCCTTTGGCTTTGGAGGTTTTCTTGCTCGCTTGGCGCTGGTTGGTGCCAGGAGCCGGCTCCCTGAGCTCCGTGAGGTGCTGCTCTGGGTCTTGGGACGTGGCTGCTGCAGCGGCTGCTGTTGTCACTTTAATGGTCTTCTTCAGGTTTGCCACCTGCAATGGCAACAAAGCAAGAACTAATGGCTTTCCCAAAGCTGGGGGTTTTTTGGCAACGGGCTTTTTTAGTTGCGCTTTGGGTTTTTTAAAAATTTGTTTCTAAAGGAAGCCCTGGAGCTAAGAGCTGCAAGCTCACATCAAGCAAAAGAGCCAACATCTGTCCGGGCCCCTGCACTGCAGAGGAGCATTAAGCTGATTTAGGACTCTTCTTCAGGCAGAAGTCCCTGGGGGGTCTGGCCTAGGGAAAAGGCAATGCCTCACTTCAGCAAAGACTCTAACAACCACAAGGTACTGGTTCTAGTTGTTTTAAGGCGAGAGGCTGCGGCTGCTCCCTGCTGCACCCACTCACCTCGCTCTCGATCTGCTGCTTCAGGGCCAGCTGCTGCTCCTTGTGCTGGTTGGCCCGGCTGACCTGCTCTTCGATGCCCGACAGCACAACCTCGCAGCCCTGGCACCTGGAGAGGAGACCCACAACTGAACAGGCCAGAGAATTGGCACAGCATAGAGACAAATGTGAAAGACAGCAGATTTCAACTCCAAAACCACTGGGAGGTGACAGCTGTGCCAGGCAGGGAAGATACAGTGACAGAAGTCTGACGTAATAACGCAGGGAATTATGTTATTATCTGGGAGGGGGACAGGTAACAACGCCATGCTGGGTTAAGAACTACACTAGATAAACACTCAGGAAGCCTCCTGCCAGCAGCCAGCGCTGTGCAAAGGCTGCTGCATCCCCATCACCCCTCTAGACACAAACAGGGGAATTTGGGAAGTTATTTTTGGAAAATTACTTTCCCTTGGAGTGTGAGAAAGGGGATCGAGTAGGTCACCTCCCAACACCCGCCACCCTTAGCAACACACAAAGGATCCAGGGAAGCCCCTGGCCACTCCTGCAACCTTTTTTGGGTGTTAGTACTGGGGGCTTCCTCCTCACCACTCCTGCAATGTGCGGGTGATGGTGCTAAGCTCCTCCCTCCGGATGTCCCTCCCAATGCTGTAATCCACCTCCAGGCGCTGGTTCCGTTGATCCAAGCTCCCTCGCAGCACATCTGCATACACAGCCTCAATCACCAGGTCCTCCAGCTGCCGGACATTCTTCAGCTGCAACTGCTCCAGCAGCACTGAGTAGGGGATGCACTGTGGAAACATGATGGTAACTAGCACGAGATAATCCCAGTGGGACGAGAACTCAGGAAAAACAGGGCCACTACCTTGATCTTGGCAGCCAGAGTGACAACTGACAGGTGCCTAAGTTTGTTCTTCTGGGCCTCTGTCAAGGGAGGGAGGTTTGCTGCTTCAGCTGTTGTTAGGGGAAAGAATGGGATATTAGAATTTATGCCTTGTTTCCCAGTTCTGCACAGAAGCATCTGTACCACACCCGTCTCTTAAAACGTCTGCACACCAGTCCCCCAAGTGGTGCTTCGTCTTGCCAAGCCATCCCCATCAATTCTCAGCTCAAAAGACCTTTTCTGAGCAGCCTTTCTTCCCGCCACCCTCAACTCAGCCTTTCTAGCTGTCCCATGCGTTATTTATGCAGGTCTGCACATCCCAATGGATATCTAAGTCTCTCCCCTGGCCCCTCAGAAACGTCTTTTTCAGGAGGCAAATCCTGATCCATTTGTCAGGATGCTCTTTGGCAGGTGGCAAATGGCAGCGTTAATCTCCGCCAGGTACCCCGCTAGTCTGGGGCCCAAAGCACAACCGGGCGTGTGTCGGGCCGGCGGCTCAGCCCTGGCTGCATGGGGGTGCTGCCAGGGGAAGGAGGCCCTCTGCGCCCCGCGGGATCCCCACCACCGGCCCGGGAGCTCGGGGCCCCCG
>VXBC01001745.1:1465401-1495741 GCA_013399945.1 Ploceus nigricollis | reverse complement strand
GAGGGGGGCTGCATGCCCGTCTCCAAGTCATCTCTCCCCGTCTCCTTCCCTGTGTCCTTTCTCCCCCTTTTTCTTTTCCCTTTCCCGATCTAGGTGCTCTTTCTCCTTCCAGCCAGCTGTCTCCTTCCTCCCCCTTCCTTTTCCTCCTCTTTTAGTCGGGGGCAGGGGATGCCTGAGGTGCCGGGAGGGAGGGGGCACAGCCGAGGGATCGCTGCCTCTTACCCTCCAGCTCCGGGCTCCATCACAGACCTGTTGTGCTGGAGCACTGGAGCCTGCGCTGAGGAAGGCGACTTCAGCCAAATTGGCGCAGCTGGAGAAAGGAAACAGAGGGGTCAATCCCACCTCCTGCCTGGCCAAGGGTGCACCATGCAAGAGAGAGCAATTCAGATGTGGAGACTCAGCACTTGAAGCACTTGGATGCCCGGGAACAGTAGGAAACTGGGAGGCAGAAGATTGCCAGACTCATGACATGTATTGCAGGCAGGCACTAGATGGCAGGGGACCGGCATCCTAGAGTGCTGCTTGGAATGGGGCCACACTCACAGTTCCCAAATGCAGGGAGACTTAAGCTCAGAGGACCACTGATGGGCTTCACACGCCCATTCCCTTGCTAAGAAAACATCCAAATGCAGCATCACCCTTCCAGCTCTGCATCCTGCCCCAGCCTAGGATTGCCATATCCAGCCCGTAAGTGCTCACCCTGGCAGCCTGGCACGGGAATTCCTATCGGCAAGTCACTGAACGCTGCAGGACCTGCACTGACTCAGGGCGAGCAGTGTCAGCCCCTCCGGGATCCTGCTGGGTCCTCCTGGGTGCTGCCACCAACCCTCTCAGCCTCAGACATCAGGCAGAGCAGCCTGTGAGCCACTGCATTCCAACTGCCAGCCCCCAAATTCAGCCAGCTCTGGGAGGTGCTGCCCCCAGCCCCATGCATAGCAGGAACTCTTTCCCTGGATAGGCTTGGCATCTCCACCCCAGGGTACCAGCGTTAGGATTCACAGTCCCAGCTGCCAAAACTCCTCCGAGTGCAGCAGAATTGTCTCCCTGTTCTGGGATTCCTCCCTTTCCCTGTCCCCACCCAGCCAAATACAGCAGGGCATAAGCATAGCCCCTTTTCACCAACACCGGGGTTCATGCTTCCTGCTGCCAAACCAGTAATGACTGCATCTCTGCCTCTTGGACCATGAACTCCGGGGTGTTCATGGCCACTGAGAAAAATACAGGTGTGGTGTGCCCAGGGCATCACACAGTGTGGGGGGGTCTCGCTGCCAGTGCCTGAACTCGCTCTGCTCAGTGCTTGGAGATAGCTGCTAGGTTCTGTGGTCCCAGATCACAGTCTCGTGTAAGTAGCTGTCACCACAGCTCTTAGTGCTGGCTGGGAGATTAAAAAATGACAGCCAACCTAGCATTCCTTCTCTGTAAGGAGGGCTGGGTCCTCCTCAGGTTTGTTTTGATTTTTTCATCACTATTTCGAGTGGAATCGTTGCAGTGGGGGAGCTGGGCGAAGCAAGGATTTGCATGAAGCTCTCGGTGCTGCGGGGTTGCTAATGGTGAGCGTTATTTCAGCCAGCAGTAAGTTTCATAATCTTGGCCCAGCTCTTGTGAATGTTCCATTTTTCAGGGTCATGAGCCTCTTTACCCTTCTTCCATCCCTTCCCCCTCTCCCCAAACTGGTTGGCAATTTCATTGTTCCAGTGGAATATATCCGTCATGTGAGGTCATCGCTGCATAAGGAGAGGTGATTGATTGCTTAGGTCACTGGGGCCTGTCCCATGCTGGGCTTTGAATGCTGGTTTGGAGACCTTGAACTGGACTCTGTGCTCAAAGGCGAGGCGATGTGGGGTGCAGAGGGGCACGGTGATGCATTCCCGGCAGCTTGAGTCGCCGAGCAAACAGACTGCTGCATTCTGAACTAGCTGGAGCACTCTGAGAGCAGACAGCTTCATTCCTAGAGGCACAGTATCACAGCAGTCAAGCTCTAGATGTTACAAAAATACAGATAGATCATCATCTGCCAGCTGAGCCAGACAGAATCGGGTGCAACTCTTTTCCCATCCCCGGATGGAAAGAGCCTCTACCCGCTCCTCACTAACGCGGCTTGTGTGCGCTTGGCTTAGTCCAACTGCTCTCCAGTCAGAGCTGATCTCGGCTAGGCATTGAGAAAGCCGTGAGATTCTCAGATTTTAAGGCCAGAGGGACCATTTTGATCATCGAGACTGACCTACAGCAGAGCACAGGCCAGAGAATTTCACCAATTTCATTTCCTGCGCCAAGCCCATAACTTCTGATTGAACTGTAGCATCTCTTTTAGGAATACAGCCAGGCAAAGGCTGCAGGCAGTAGGGAACACACCACCTGCCTAGGTGAATTGTGCTGGTGTGTCACCCTCTTTATTAATAGTATTGTTCCTCATTTGAATTTGTCAAACTTCAGCATTTTGTAACAGAAGGTTACAGATTGCACTTGATGCGAGGGAGCTACAGCACACGGCTGGCACCTTGGTTCTTTTATTCCTGCCATGCCTTTTTTATTTGGATAGGATTTATCTATGGCATTAAGGTGTATGAGAATCCTGAACACGGAGAAGGAGTAAGCGAATCCTAGGGCTTTCCTGGGGCACAGTAGTATATGAACTCCAGAGCTCAGAGTGTCACATTCAGGGTTTATTCAGAGCTCCCTGCTCTGAGCAGGAGTGCAGCAGGCTCTGCTCCTAGCCATTAGGTAGGATGTAAATTCCCAGCCCCCCTTGGTGAACTGCTATGTAAGCTTTGGGGCATGGCTGCTGTGATCTCTCATGTCCCAGCAGCAGCGGGTCCATGCTCCAGGAGACTTACAAGGAGGGAGGAAGCACAGATGGGTGTGGGGAACAGCAGCAGGATTCATGCTTCCATCCTGCAAATGCATGAGAGCAGCTCCTAACAGATTAGCCTCAGTCTGGAGTGATGGTGGGGTCCATATGCAGCAGCAAAGAACAGTGTAATTCTTACTCACTGCTTTCAAGCACCAAGATTCACAAACTCAGCTCAATGAAGTGCCCCGGGGAAATAGCTTTGTCATTCACACTCTGTCATCTGTGCATCACAGGACTGGAACGCTGAGATGAAGGCTCTGTACCTAGAGTGAAAATATACATGTTTCCTGTTCAGACTCTGGGAGTAGCCCTGTCCAGTTTTATTGCCATTAGACCTGGGAAACACATATGAAAGCAAGAGCCTTGCCATGAGGTACTGGTGCAGAAATCCAGTCTCTCTGCTCTGGCACACAAAGGCTTCTTGAATGCTATAAGGTGGGATTTATACTCCCAGGTAGTGAGAGCATTGGCATCCCCTCCTCTGCTCTGAAGGTCTACCAGTTTATTCAGGATCCACACTGGGACCTGCATCCAGAGCCAAACGAAGGGCATATGTTACTCTTGCCCTCCAACACAGCAGGGTCTGTGCCCAGGACACAATCCTGCTGCCAGTGGCTGACCCCAGAGTGCCCCAGACATGCTTTGTCTGCTGTTTAGTCAATAATCCACAGGGACATCCATGCTCCATTTCGAACATTAACTCTCCAAGCATGCTGGAATCCAGCCTTCACTGCCTGGTATTTTCACCTGAAACCTTCCTTTGCTCCCACACCCTCCATGCCATGGGAGACACCTCTGTCCTGCTCCCAGCTCCTCCACAATCAGTCCTGGGTGTGCCAGTGCAGGACACACTTTTAGTCTTTGGCCATGATCTCACTAACAAACCAGAACATGTGGATGGAGACCAACCAACTTTGCATCGTTCCTGCACTCATCTGGAGCCACCTTTGGGGCATCGGGAATCACCAGCTCTTCATTCTAGGCAGCAGAACCCATGCACAGCAGTGTCTCCAGTCTGAGGCTTGCACCCCCATGTATGGGCTGTCCCCTCTCCGGCATCTTGTGCACATGAGGTGGTCACTGCTGGGGCTCACCCCTCCTCAGCTCATTCCATACATTATCTGCTCCATAGGGCTGAAATTTAGATAACCGTGTGTGAAAGCCATCCAGGATTTGGCTCTGTAGGGTATCTTATTCCCAGGTTTTCAACCCTGGAAGTCCATAGACTGGGGTGTCATTGCTGGAGCTCACAATCTCAGCTTAGAAGAACAAGATATCTCCATTATGAGATTTCCCAACAAGCAAGGAGAGCGCAGAGACCCCAGCATGCCTACCCTCAGGCGCATTTCTGAGGGTAGAGCCATCGCTGTTAGGAGGAGTGCTAGAGGTTATATGTGCACCACTACTGTGCCACACTTCCCTGTGGGACTGGCACTGAGGTCTGTCTGCACCTGGAGAAGATCATCCCTGCTGGGATGGCACTGTCCAGCCCCACATCTCCTGCTTCCCAATGCAAAACAGCCCCCTGCCCCTGAAAACTTGAGCTGTGCCACAAGCAGAGCAGGCTCTTCATCCCAGGGAACTGCTGTCCCGTGGTGAGCCCCAGGCATGGCCCCAGGCACTCCAAGCCACCTTAAAACCTCTCCTGCAATATGTCTGCCCTCCAGCCTGGGGATTCACACAAGGAGGTCCTCCATGCTTGGAATTCCCTCCCTTTCAAAGTCCAAAATAAATTCTGTCATGGATTTCTGTTGCCAGACATGATCTTCCACAGCATCGTGATCATAATCCAGATGGCCAAAATCTCGCCAGTATCTGGGTTCAGAAGAAACTTGCTCCATTCTGCTGTCTCTCTGCAGAGCTGCATTTTAATACTGAGTCCCCTCCAAGGCTTAGAGGTTCAGGAGCAAAGAACAAAGAAATGCTGAGAATAGCTGCTCTTTTCTCCTCATCTTCATCTCAGGATCCCTCCAGAGACTGATCTTGCCCCAGAGGGAGGGGCAGGGCACATTAGCCAACAATTCTTTTTTTTTCTGTGAACTTTGTTTAAATATTTAACAGAAGGAAACTAAAAATATCCCCGGTTAATGCAGCAGGAGCTAGACAGCTACTTAGTCTTGGGTGCCCTTCCTCCTGGCCCCTCTTCTCAGGTGTACATCACAGCAAGCCCTGGCCTCTTCCCTCAGGAAGAGGAAGCCTCCCACGCAGGAGGGGCTGCATATTTTGTTCAGGACACGGGGTGAGCAGGGGCGGATGGCAGTAGCCCCTTGGAAGCCGGGAGGTGCAGCACAGCTGGCTCAGGGCTGGAGGGGCAGGGTTGGCCTCTACACTGACTCCCTCAGCCAAGCATTCCTGTTTCTCCATCCCGGCAGCCACAGGAGGGCATGACCGTGGGTTGTCGGCATTCATGGTTTCCCCTTCACGATGAAGGAGCAGGCTGAAGATCTCGCATGATTTTTTTTTTGTCCTGTGCGTGCGTGCGGTTGCGGAGAGGATCCGAGGTCAGGCACACAAGAGCTCACCGGGGAAGGGCCGGCACGGCGCTGTGCCCAGCCAAGGGAAGGGGCGGGCAGCAGGAAGGGCAGCCGTGCTGCCACCGGGCTGATGCCGGACGGTGCTGAGCATCCAGGGCAGAAATCCGGCTGAGAGGACCTGACCTCACTCCGTGCTTTTGTTGCTCAGCCGTGGGAGGTGGGAGAGAAAAGGGAGGAATAGGGGAGAAAGGGAGGGATGGGACAGTGCAGAGGACATTAAGACAAGGAGTGTGGGAAGGTAATTTCATGTTAGCTAAGAGGAAAGTAAATACTAAATATTTGATAGGCATATTTTTTCTCTTAAATTCTTTAGTGAGGCTGGACTTTTTCTCGCTGATTCACTCTTTCTCAGTCGTCTTGGTTTACCACTCTCATGCTTCCCCTCTCGCTCCTTCTCTCTGGCACACAATGAAGAGGCTCTTTTTTAATAAATGGATTACACACTCCACACTATAAATAAACACAGGAATTAAGATTCCAACTTGTTCCAGTGATAAGCAAACAAAGATGCTGAATCCCCCTCTCGGCCCTAAGACAGGAGAGTCCCTGGGGAAGCCGCGCATGTGCCTGGGCACGTGTGCTCCAGAGATCGCTCCTTGCTTTTGTGAGCATATGCCAACGCATGTGTTTCTGGGTGGACTTGGCATGGGGGTGGGGACGATGCACCTCTGTGCATGGGGGGCATGGGAGCAGGAGAGGGTGCACGTGTGTGTGCATGGATTCCCCTTATCCTGCCAGCCGGGGCCGGGAGCTCACCTGGGGTGGCACCCACTGCCTGCAAGGAGAGAGCTGTCACCACTGCATGAGGGGACACTGACACCCCTCCCATTTGGTTCCCAGTGAAGAAGATGAGACAAGATCCTGACTGAGCAAAGACACTGTTGCATCTGAGATGGAGCCCAGTGCCTGGTAGGTTCACAGCTTCCCACATTGGCAGGTGAGGTGGGAAGAAAACAGGAGTGTGGGTGGTGGGCTGCTCCTGGCTGCTTGGCCTTTCAAAGGAGGAACGTTTAGATCAGGCTCTCTTCTTCTTCCCCCCACCCCGCAGCAGGATGCCTCCACTCCTCTCCCGCACCCACTCCTTGCAGCTGTGGCATCTCCTCCTCGTCGTCTTGGCCGTCCCTCCTCCTGGCACATGGTCTCTTCGCTCTCGGGGCCCAGCAGCCCCTCGGCCTCTTTGCACCCGCCGGAGCCCCTCGGCCCCACGGTCCATTTGCATCTGGGAAAGGACCTCACAGCCAGAGCGGGATTCCCGCTCGGATTCCCGCTCGGATTCCCGCCCGGCCGTGCCGCGCCACCGTGCCCTGCCCGCGCGGGGAGCAGAGCTGCGGCATGTGGTGCGGCTGAGGCGCCAGGCCGCGGGGGCCCGGCCCGCCACGCCCTCGGGCTTCGAGGACGGCATGCCCTCCTCCCAGTACCCCTGGGCCATCGTGTGGGGTCCCACGGTGTCGGATGAGGATGGAGGGGACACAAACTCAGCCAACCCAGGCTTCCCACCGCTGGGATACACCTTTGTCTCGCCGCACGGGATGGCGACGGCGCAGCCCAACTCCCACTCGCTCCTGCACAACGCGGGGCTCAACCTGCGCGAAACCCCAGCCACCCTGCGGCCCTTCCTGTTCGGGCCCCGGGGGGAAGGTAAATCTGCACTCTGCTTCTCTCACCCCCGGTCCCCTGCAGGAGCAGCTCCTTCTGCAAAACTCATCAGGGACCTCCCCTTGCCCTGCTGCTCTCTGGGGACGGAGGGAGTGGCCATCACAAGCCGCACTCCTCTGTCTCGCAGGTGTGGACCCCCAGCTGTACGTCACCATCACCATCTCCATAATCATTGTCCTGGTTGCCACTGGAATCATATTCAAGTTCTGGTGAGTGCGGTTTGGGCTAATGGAGGCTCTCACTGGGCCGGTGTCTACAGGAAGACTGTGGGCTTTGGACCCATTTGTGCCAGGGGTGCAGATCTGGTGCTGCAAGGCGCTTGCAAGGTTTGGCACTCAGCCACGCTGGGCTCTAATGCTGAGTGTAGCGGGGTCCACCTCACAAACCTCTCTATCAGTAAGGGCTGGGGCTTGTCTCTTTACCTCACCCCTTGTTCTCTCCAAAGCTGGGACCGAAATCAGAAACGCCGGCGTCACTCGGGGCAGCAGAGCAGTGGGAGGCAGCAAGAGAGCCAGCAGCCCCTCACAGACCTCTCCCCCACCACCGTCAGCATCCTGGGGCCCTACGGCGACCCCCTGACCCCCACACCTGAGGCGGAGGAGTCCAGGCAGGGCCAGGAGGGTGCAGAGAAACTGGGTGGCCACGGGAAGAATGCAGCATTCCAGCTCAACCGGTGAGTAGCCAGTGAGCTGGGGCAGGAGGGGCTGGCAGGGGACAGGGGGACAGGCACACTGAGGCAGGGCAAAGTTGGCTAGCGGGAGTGGGGGGTTGGTTGGGGCAGTGTAAGCGCTAATAAATTTCCAATTCCCTCTTTCCCTCAGAATCCCACTGGTGAACCTGTGACGCTCCCGGGAGAGGCTGAGCTGGCTCCCCCACCCTCCTGTCACCGCTGGCGAGCGCGGACTCTCCCCGCCTCTGCTACCCCAGGAAAAAAACAACCTCCTTGTGCCACGGCCCACCACCACCACCTTTATTAACTAACCCCACCGGGATATGCCTGGGCAAATGGACGAGCTGGGCCTCCTTAGCCTACTGCTGGGGGAAGGTTGGGGACCCGCCCTGCCCACGTAGGACAGGGTGACGAGAGAGCAGAATGGTGGGAGGGAAGACAGCTGGTGGTGGTGTGAAATCTTGACCTCCCCAGCCCCTCTTCTAGCATATGTGTGCAGACACACTTGGATCTCCATGACTCTGTCACCAGTGCATGCCTGACATCGGGGGTAGGCAAGGTGGAAAGGCGTACCCCTGTCCCCGTGGGCCCTCACCCTCTGTGTGTCCCTTCCCATGTCGTGTGCTTTGCAGTGAACGTCTGGAGTTCAGTGGCTGCAGGATTGCCTGCCAGGTGACTCAGATGGTGGCAACTTCGTCTGTTCCTGAGACCTTGGCCCTCCTGAGAGTCCCAAGGGTGGGTGAAGCTTGGGCAGAAGAGGCTCACAGAGCACCTGGGCCCTCTCAACAACCCATTTCCTTGAAGGAAACATTATCTTCCCCCTAGATGGAAGATATTCACATCTTTCCAGTTTCCTTCTGCCTAACACTCCTTTGGGGTTTTTTCTCTTCAGCTTGTATCTTTCTTCCTCTCTCCGTCCACAGTTTTTTCCCTCAGTTCCCACCCCCATGCCACTTCTCTTGCCAGCTAAAGTTGGAAATTATTCCTTTAGCTTTCCAAATGTTTGATCTTTGAAAGCCTCCTTGCTGTCCCTCTCCACCCCTTCAGCCTCCTTCATTAAGGTTTTTCTGAATAACACCAGTCTATGATGATGCTTTCCAGAAAATCCAAGGTGAAGCCCTCTGCTCACTGTGTTATTTAGCAAGTGTCCTGTACACAGCTAAAGCATGGAATGCAGACATTGCTGGCATGAGGAACTTGAATTTTGCTGGGCTCAGGAAGAGATTTGCTTTCAGATACTCCTGGCACAGGCAACAAGGCAGCAGACAGGACTCTGCGCCTGGGATGACCAAGAGCAGTTTAGAGTTGATCTTGGGAACATTGAAAGGGTTGCCATGTACTGCTGGTAGGTCTCTCCTGGAGTGCAAGGTGACTGGAAACCCACAAGGCAGTGCTCACCAAGGGCATGAGAGAGGGGTATCTTGGGCTCCCAGATGAAGCTTCATTCAGTTCCCCAGCTGGTTAGAAACTGAAAGCAGTGGCACAGGTAATCTGTCCAAATTGGTTGCCTGCACATGTTCTTCAGGGCTGTGGTGGTCTGTGGGGCTGGCAGCCACACTGTCACTTACCTGTGTGAGCAAGATCCACGTATCTCCACCTCTTCCTAGGCATGGACCCATGGGTGTCACTTTGAGGACGTGTGAGATGGCAAATTTCAGCTTAATGACAATAGTTCCTCTTAGCTTTTATGGACAACTTCAAATTAATTAAAACCCCGCACTGACTACCACTGAGGTGAAAAGATGCACATTTAGATAAGGTTGCTCCTACAGTGTACAAACACCTTTAGCTGCTGGACTGATGTGGCCAGAGGCAGGAAAATCACCCACAATTTGAAGGCCCTAATGCACCGTACAAGATCTCTGACAAAAGTCGTCTTGGAGAAAGGGAAGTGGCCTTTCATCCTTTATCTCTGCATAAAAAGCCTGTTCTTTATAGGACAAAGCACAGGGAATTTCATAAGAGGCCTGGTTCTGCCCGTTTACCTAGCTGAACCATTAGGTGTTCTCGGGTCCCATCTGACTCACTGTGAAGGGCATTTAAATCAGAGTGTAAATTACAATAAGCTTCCCAAAAACAGTAGAGATTTGGAGAAAATGACAGGTCAAATAAAATTACTGGCTTATTAAAAGCACAGAGTGGCTGAAAGATGTAGGTGGAAAAGGACTCTGGAGATCTCTAGTCTAAGCACAGGTTGATTCTGTGCTTACCGCGGGGGATATTAGTGCTTTACCATAGATCGATCTGTTACTGAGCCTGTTCTTATTCAGGATCCGTGCAAGGCTTTGGTGGACATCTAAGCTGCAGATGGACATGGAAGGACCAGGTGGCGGTTCCTGCTTGCTGCCCCATTCATTGCTGCCCCTGTTCCCCCTCTCCCTGGCACATCCCTGCTGGGGAAGAACATCTGCAGGAGGCTGCACTGCTGACTGCTGGCAATTTGCAGTACCTTGAACTGGTTGAAGTAATTTTCCAGACCAGATTAATTAGATTGTTCTTTGATCAACAGCATTTGTTGAAACAAGGCCAGAGTTTAGACTCTTCCACTTCAATGGCTGTCCTTGGACTTTCTCTTTCCACATGCTGCATGGAGAGAAGGTTTGTAAGAAAGTGGCAGGGGACCACAGGAGGCATAGTGAAAACATTTTCCAACACTTGATGTGGGGAAGCCCTGTGCTCTCCTGGGAAGGCTTTTGTAAATTCTACAAACAAATCAGATTTTGGTGGTTTGGGGTTTTTTCCTCCACCTTTTACGTGTCTCTGGTTTTGGTAAAAGTATCTCCAGGGAGAGAAACCTTTCATGGATACTGTGGTAAGGGGAAAGCTGGTGAAGCTGTGTAGAGAATACTCTTACAACAACAGAGGCTTGGGTACAATGAACATATTTTCTAAGAACAATTTTCCTAGCCAAATACATTTTAATGATAGTCATTAAATTTCTCACACAAAACAGGTTAGATACAGGGAAACAACTTCATTGTCCTGCCCAAACATTCATTGCTATGCTTTGTCCCTAGAACAAAACACTCAGAACACATGTGGACACACAAGCTTCTTCCAGATAATAAATAATCTCACTGGATCTGTTTTCTCCATGACTGGAGCCTTATAAACCATCTTCCCCTACACAGACTGAAGCCAGAGCATGCCTGAGGTCTTTACCCTGGCCCAGGGTAATATTTTGTTGGATGTGCACATGGATGGGTTGACAGCACCAAGCCAGGGCGGAGGACAGCACCTTCTTAATCACAGCCCATCAGGTTTCCCTGTCTTCTAGACAAATGGAGGAGAAAGATTTTTTTTTCTTTCCATTAGAGAGAAGAGTGTGCAGGGAAACCAAGTGGAAGTGTTCATAATCTTGGGCTAATTCTGCCCAACATTTCTATGCTATTAAAAGGGAACATCCAGGTGGGCCGAGTGAGATGAAGTAACTGTGTCTCTGCTGAGCTCCTGGAGAGCCCTGGCTTTTTGAACACAAGGGTGGTCTCTCTGTGAGCACAGTGGAAGGGAGGGAAGTTCCTGCTTTGAAGCAGGAACTGGAGTCTCCTTCTCCTTACCCAAGAGAGTGGTATGATCCCAAGGCCAAATCCTGCTTGGGCTTTCCCATCTGGTTGGTTGCAATTGTTAGGCAGGGAGCAGACCTCTGGTGTGTGTTTCCACACCTCCACTCCAGTCCAGTTTCCAGGGACTCACATCCAGCCAAGCATCCCAAAATTCAGAGAGGGCTATCTACCTCTTCCTCAATGGCACCCAAGTGCCCTTGCAAATCTGGTCCCTTCATTTCCCACTCCACTTCCCAATGAAGAAAAATGCTTGGAAAGGAGTGGTTTGTTCATTCCCTGCAAGTTCTCAAACAGGACCACCTTGAGACTGTTCTGAATTAAGCTGTTTTGTTTTTTCACTCTGACAAACCACATCTGTGGCACAGCCTTAGAGCTGAGACCTGCAGCACAATAGTCCTAGGTCAAACTCCAGCTCCCCAGCTGCATCCCTGCTGTCCCACTGTAGTCCTGGCCCTACCCTGGCAGGACCATAGAGAGAGATCCCCTTCCTTCACCAGCTGCTGGCTCTCTACTCCTCTTTTCCTGTTGTTTTCCCTCTCCCACTGTTTTCCCTCTTCCCACTCTTGTCCTGTACCATGGTCTCCCTCCTGGTTCTCTCTCCCTTCCTATTGTTTCGCTTTCCCTGCTCCTCTCTTGTTCTCCCTTTGCCACTCGGTCTTGTTCTGCCACGGCTTCCATCCTCCTCCCCTCCAGCCTCCCTCCTGCTCCTCTGCTCAGTCTCGCTCTTCCCCCTCCCCTGCCCTTGTGCGCTGTGATATATATTTTTGTAGGATTTCTCTTCTCCTTGTGGTGAAATATTCAAATCTTGTGGGATGTTAGTTTCAACATTTTTAAATAAAACTTTGCAAAGTATTGAAAGCAGACCTCTTGTGTCTGTGGAAGGTGCCACACTGGAAAAGTCAGGGTGGGATGAGAGGTGCACCCTGGGCAGACCGTATCAGGATGGGGGCCCAGACTGGCATCCCACATTCTCTTCTTGGGAGTAGAGGGGGCAATTTGGCCCCGTGTCCATCTTGCCTTGGTCTCTTTGCTGACTGAAGGGGCCCTTTGACCACCTTCATGCATTTCCATGGGAGGTGGCGCCTAGTGGAGGAGGAGCCCTTCTTCACCCACTTCCCCACCCAAAGCAGCTGTCCTGCCTCTGGAGCTGCTGCCTCCCAGGCACGCCCTGGGGCTGCTTGTCCCGCTGGGGGCCAGGGTGTCCGGAGAGGTGACAGAAGCCGAGGGGAAGGGAGGGACATGCAGCGCTGCAGGCGCAGAAGCCTCCCTCACTCTGTTCCCCGCGGCTGCCTCCGCAATTTCTATTTACAGCCCTGCTGCCTCCCCTCCTGGCCACAGTGCTGCTGCTGTTGCTGGTTTCCAGGGCTGCTCTGTAATTAAGCATCCTTGTCTCCTGCAACTCCTCCACTTCACAAGCCCAGCGGCAATCGGGGCTGGGGCCGCACCAGGCTTGATGGCCACTCCAAAGGGCTGCTCCCCGGCAGTGGCTGAAGACTGCTGGGGATGGGGATGGTTCCCAGCCCCTGCTCCCTCTGCCCTGTCTGAGTCCTTTGGGCACTGGAGGTGTCCCTGATCCTCTGCTTTACTGTTGGAGGAAGGAGCAGACTTCTCAGACCAGACCTGAGCTCAGACTCTGGGGTTTCTGCCCACTGGAAGGACCCTTCCCACTGCAGGGCCAGGCCCCTCCACATGGCACCCTGTACCCTGGACAGGATCTCTGTGGGTTGGTGGTGGCCCCAGGCCCATCACAGAGAGCAGACACACTCCTGTGGTGGCTGTCCCAGGGTACAGGCACACAAGAGTCTGAACAGCACCTCTTCTGCCCCTGTGCTGAGTGTGGGAGGGCAGAGATTTTCACCCCTGTTGCTTTAGGTGGAAGATCCTCTCCAGTCAACACCTTTGGGCCTGGGCAAGCCAGAGAGACTTGACAGAGGTGGCAATAGGTTCTCATTGTGCTGGAATTACACTCATGTACTCATTGGTGCAGTGAGATGTTTTGCACAAACCTCATCTGATTCCTGCCAGAGCTTCAGCCCTTCCTGCTGACTTCTTCTCTGTCATCAGATGCTTTTGCTCTGGTGCCCTCTCTGCACAGGCTGGGGCTGCAGGCACTCAGCAAACATACCCTTTTTCACCAGGACTCACTCTCTGACTCACGGGAGAAGCTCCACAAGCTGCCCCTTATTCTTCTGGCTTCCCGAAACACTGACTCCCTGGTCTAGTCCCCTCCCCTCCCATCACCACTCCCCACTACATCACTCCTATTCACCTGTCCATGTTGACTTCCCACCCTTCCAGTTTGGTCCCAGCCCTGACTCCTTTTCCAGCATCTCCATTCCTTTCATTTCTGTAGCCTTGCCTCCTTCCCTAGCATCTCCCCCACATCCTGTTCTCCAGCAGGGAGCTAGCACTGGGAGTTGCATTCTGAATGAGGACAGCAGAGACGGGAGGAATGAATGCAATCATTTAAATCAAAGAACAATATACAAAACCTGTACAATGACTTCAAGACACATAAAAATCACCCTAATGAGTGCCCAAAAACTAAGCATGAGGTGTTGCTGACTGCTGTGATTTCCTGGGAAACAGAGTAGTTCAGAAAAACATTTTGAAACCATCTCCAAAATCTGGGATTCCCTCCAGCTGAATGCCTTCTATAACCTGCTATAAATTATCCCATTATGGGAAAAAAAAAATCAGGCAACTGTCAGCTGGAAGAGTCTGTATTGCAGGGATGTGGCAGCAACCAACAACACTTGCTTACCTCCCCTGCTCAAGGACCTTCTCCAAAGCTGTGGCTGGAAGTTAGGACCCCATGTGCTCTGGCTCTGCCCTCCTCTCCAGGCCTGTGCTGCTGGATGTCATTCCTTAGTGTTCCTTTGCAGCGCGCCTCGTGAGAGAGCCATCCCAACACTGTGTGGGCATGAGGGGAGTGGTGGGAAAACACCTGTGGAGCTGTGGGCATCCCTGTGCTCCTGGAGGAGGGTGTGGAACAGGCATGGCAGCGTGGACAAGCTGTGCTAACTCAGGTGTGAGCCTTTGTGCAGGGAGAATGGAGAGCTTCAATCACAGGTAGCTCTGCACTCTATAAAGGGACCTGGCTGTGTGGATGGCCATTTAATTAGGAGAAATGCACAACTTGAAACTGCCATAAAGAGTCGCCCTGAAACAAGCAACTTCTCATTTCAGCATCATGTAAAAGAGTTGAGTAGTTCCCTTGGTTCATTCCTGCTTTGATCCTTAGAGGCAGAATTGAATCTTTATTGAGGGCTGCTGCGTCTCCGAGTGCACATTGCACTCAGTGAATAATAGGCCATTCAGTGATGCATTCCACATTGATCCAAAGCCCAGCTTTCTCTGGGAGTGACCAGAATGCAAGCAAAACCATCTTCAGCCTCAGATCAATCCTCACAAGGGATCTGGCAGGGAAGCAAATGCCAGTTCCTGCTCCAGGGCCCTGTCCTGCCTCTCTGTGGCCCTCGTTAGCGCTCCAGTGGCAGAAGAGCAGATGCTCTAGGGCAGCCAGTCTAGTTTGAAGCTCAGACTTTTGTCGACAGCTGGACATACCACAAGGGTTCAACAAACAAGCAAGCAAACAAGCCTGGGGTGACTTGTTTTCTATCAGAGGAACATGGTGTGATGCCTACAGCATGCACTGGTCAAATCTGAGTTACAGCCTGGCCTAGCTAGGGAGCCAGTTGGTTTCCTTGTTAGTTTGCCTATGAAAAGACGCACCAGAATCACAGGCATCGTGATTCTCTCAGGTGCTCTCTAAGCCTTGGTAAAGTGACATAGTTTGCAGAAGCTTTCTGAGCTCTTCCCAAACCAAGGGGCAGTCAGTGGTGGGTGTCCTCTGCTAGTGTCAGGGGAGTCAATCTAGCCAGGTTAGGACACAGTTTTGCCTGAAACGAGTTCATTAACCGAAACATGAATGCAGTGGTTAAATACACCTACAGTGGAGGTTTGTGCTGGTCTTATTCAGACACATTTGGCAATACCAGGATGAGTTATCTAAGCCCAAAGTGGTTTCTCTCCCATGCCTTTTTTCTGCTTTGGCAATTCTTTTCTTATGTGATTACACAAATCACACAAACATCACACAAATGAGATCCAACGCTCTGTGTACCCTGCGTTGGCTGGATACACAGCAGGAACCCTAAGAGGTTCCTTTATAATGAGATTTCTCTTATATCAAGCATCAGGGCTTCCATGACAAAACTGAACACCAAAAATACTGTCCTGGATAAATGTGGGTTTCTTGTATCTACTCACTTTGGACAGCTTACTTGTAGCTCCCTAATGCAATGCAGTAATTCTGAATGCAGGACAATGGGGAAGAGACAGATTTTCCCCTTGTACCTGCAAGTTAGAGGAGGGCTGGGACAAAAGGGTGACTGAGCATAACACCACCTCTTCCGGGGTTTTGGTGACAGTTCTTTGTTCATACTCAGGCAGTCCTGCAGAGAGAAACAAATTGCCTAACTAAAATATAGGGAGCTGAGGCTGTCAAGCAAAGGCCTAAAGAGAGGTATGAGGGAGCAGGAATATGAAGGAGGACAGGAAAAGGCAGGGTGAGGAGAGAGTGGGCAGAACCAGAAATTGTGGCTAGGATTAAGTGATGGGGCTGGAAGGAGAAGCAGGGTCAAAGCAGAGATCAGAATAGAAATTTAGAGCTAGGGGACATTGAAAGCACTGGGTAAATGAAGACAAGGTTGGTGAAGCAGGGCTCTGGGAGCTCACAGGGACCAGGGTGCTGCCAACACTGAAGCCCCAGTTTAGCCTGAGCACTTACCCAGCTCTCCTGACCCTTCCAGCTGTTTCAGGAGCAGCAGTTGGATCCTCCCCTGCCTCCTGGGGAGGGAAGGGAAGGGAAAGCACATGCTCATGGGTCAGCCCTCAGAGCTCAGCCTCACTGCTACAGTGCTGACCCAACCCATAAAGGAGAGATGCAGGACTGTCACAAAATGTAGGTCAGGGGCTGAAAATCCCTTTTGCAGGTTTAAAAGTCTCAGCCCTCTGATGTTTGCTCCAAAGGATGATACATCCCCAGTTAAGGGATGCTGCTCCCTTTTCTTGCTTCCTTATCTATGTTAGTTGTCTGGCCATTATTTTCCAGGAGCTGAGATGGAGTCCACTTCATGTGACCTACAGAGATACCAAGAACTAAGCCATAGGGATCACACTCTGAACATGCACAGCACTGAGACCACCAAAAATGAGGCTGTCAGAGTCTGCCCTTGTGCTTCCAGAGCCAGTCTTTTGGCCTCTGGCCTTTACCACTAAAGGGCAAGGACAGTACCACCTGGAGCAGGTACTGGAGCAGTGCCTGGTGAGGGGGGAGTCCCTCAGACCTGGAAATCTATGCACTGGAAAGCCCAGAAAGAACGATGCATGAAGAAAGTGCTTAGCAAAGCTGAAGCCAAGGATGCAAATGTGAAGGAAGGAGTGAGTAGTGGTATGAAACAGTGAGCACCATCCTCTGCACCAGGAATGCCAGTGCATGATAACCTGACTCCAAGCATCTATCAGGATGGTGGATGAAGGAAGAAGCTGGCGTTTCACAACTTCTGAGCTCCCTTTGCATCCTGGGTGGTTGCTGCCATTTGTTTTCTTCTTTGGTGATAATTGTACGTCGTTTCTGTGCACGGTTCACTGCACAAATGATTTCACATACCCGCCCGAGCTGTGCTTTATTGTACTTTGTTTAAATATGCGAAATTGTATGCAACTCCATGTGACGTCTTATGCAAATTGCTTCTTGTGTTACTGTGCATATTTGAAATTAATTTGAGTATGATCACAGCCCTGACTCTGAAGCCATTGTTTAGACTGAGCACTCACCCAGCTCCCCTGATCCTTCCAGTTATCTCAGGAGCAGCAGCCTGAGCCTCCCCCGCCTGCCTCAGCCTTGATCCAGAAGCAACGTGCATTGGAGGTGACACAGCTTAGATGAAGGTCATGTTCCAGGCCTCTGCTGAGTTTGCCAGTTAGTGCAGCCAGAAACTGAGTATTTAATGGGGAAGCTGGAGCACCAAACTCATGTCCCAGAAAGGTCTGCAGACATGCACTCATGGGGAGCAAATTTTAATCCCTGCAGAGCCAGGCTAGACTCTGGACGAGGACATGCCATCCAGTGGTTCAACAGCTCACCAAGGTAGCCAAAGGCATGTAGGCTTAGAAGAAAGCACTGGTGTTACAACGTCAGGAATTAAAGATGCTTTCTCGAGAAGCTTGTTAACAATCTGCCCCTTCTGGCAGTGGATCTGCAGATATAAGGCAAATGCTCTACACACAGGTGTTCCATGTTTTTAAAAAGATCAGATTCCATTAAGAACATCTACTAAACACACCAGCCATAACACAGGCAGCAATATATTTTCTATGTTAATCTCTGAACAACATTCAAGCCATTCCAGCAACATTCTTCATGCTAATTTTCCCTTTTCTCCTCTTCTTGGTTATGAGTCAGCAGCTAGGCTTGAAACCCCTAACCTTCATCGCTGAGGAATGATGTAGACCTCACTCTGGCAAGGCCTTAATCATCTGTTAAAGAACAGAAAAGAGACAGTCAACCGCTGAGTTTCTCGTAACTCCCATTTTATCCCCGGCTCATATAACCGGGAATATATAACCGGAAATTCTAACACTGTAATCTGGCAGTGAAGTGTTTCATGCAAGGATTTCTGCACTGGGCAGTTGAGTACAGGTGGGTGCTGGGAGGCAGGGGTGGCTGGAGCTGTGGGCCACATCCCAGGGCTGCTGGTGTCCAGGGCTGGCAGCAGAGAGGAGCGAGGCAGGCGGTGCTCCCAGGCAGGTGCAGCTGGTTCACTGTAGCACCCAGCCTGTGGCTGTCCTGGGAGAGCTGCTGTCATCTTTCCCTTTGACAGATGCTCCTGGGACATCCCCTTCTCTCATCCCCTTTTGCCATCCTGTGCCAAGGTGGTCTCATTCAACTGACTGCACACTCCGGGAAAGGGGTGATGGAGGGACCCTGGACAGTTATCAGTACCCTGGCTGGGCACTAAGCCAGTGAGGGAGCTGGCCTTAAAGCCCCTGAGTGCCCAGCTCACTCTCCCCTGGGCTGCAGCATGGAGGAGCCCTCTTCTGCTCATCAGAAATCCCCTCAGATCTGCAAGACACCAAGCTATCACCTGAAGCAATTGGTCTTGGGCCTGCCTGTCACACACTGTCCCCTCCAATTTCTGTGCTTGGCTCTCTGTACGCTGGAGGCAAGAGGATGCACGTCCTCACTCCCTGAGTAATTACAGCCCTACAGCACTCTGCAGTATCCCCAGGACACCATCCCACAGCCCCATACAGCCCCACTTCCAGGCGAGCCCCAGGCACCCAGCTTGGCTGGAGATGCTTTGAGGACAAAGGCGTTATGAAAATGTCCTGCAATTGTGTAAGAAGAGAGGACTGGCAGAGATCTCCTGCCTGCGGCAGGCAGCCCCATCACATCCTCTTGCTCAGAGACTTCCAGTCCCACAACAAGTTGTCTCCTGGCCTCACTGCCGCTGTTGAAAGGCTGTTCCAGATCCTTGCACTGGCAGGTGGGAAGCTCCTTCTAATTTCCATCCTCAGTGTACCCATGGCCCAGCCTGTGATAACTCATTCTTGTGCCAGCACTGTCCTCAGGCTTAAATTCAATGTCAAAACCCTTTGTTAACACAGAGTTAATGTTGCTTGGTGATAGCTCATTCATTCCCAGAACATTATGTTCATCAAAATGCAAACTTGTGGAAAAACAGGGCATTTAGAGCTACAGTAGATGCCCAGGCAACCTTACTTGTGCACCTTCTGAGCTGGCAGCTGCCAGAGGGACTGTCAGCTCTCTGTCTGCATTCACTGCGTCAAGTATAAAGTGTTCTGTGATGATCAGTGGGAGCATTACCTGGGACCAGAGGCGGTGAGCAAGGAGGGGAGAGCCAGTCCCTTGGGGGCAGTCGGGGTGGGGACTTTGGCTGCCAGCTCTGGGATGAAAGGCAAAGTGTTTCTGCCCATGGGATACCAGGTTCTTTTAGTGCACCACTTTCAAGGACAGAAGGAGATTACATGTGATTAGGACGTCCTGGGGTAAAGATTTCACCAGGCATTCCACTCTGCAACATCACCAAAGGCAGCAACTTTCTGGCAAGTGTCAGCTCATAAAAATGCAGCCGTGTGGCATCAGTGCTTTGGGGAGAGCACACCAGTGCTCACCGAGAGAGCAGGTCCTGACCCGCTGCACTGCAGAGTCACTGGGCTGGGGGGAAGCCACCTCCAGCAGCAAGTTTAGCTAGCCCAGCAGGTTTGGCACAACCACAGCTGGGGAGGACTCCTGCGATTTTTGGCAACATCAGGCTGTTTGCCCTTTTGTGCAGTTGCAGTCATGCTGTTTCTACCACAGAGGCTGCTGTGTCTATGGTGAAGGATGCTAGGAGGCTGCCATGAGCTTCAGCCCCATCCCAGGCTCCATATTAAGGGAATTCAGACCAGGATTGCCAGCGCGGCTACAGAGATGTACAGTGCAGAAAAGCCAGGGCTGAAAATTTTGGAAATTTAAATACATGGTGATTGCATAAGTTTCAAGCACAGAAGCAAAGAATGGCCAGAGGGACTCCCTCTGTACACCACTGCCCTGTTACCCATGCTGCTGCCATTTCCAGCTCACCTTTCTCACTGCATTAAAACATTAGTGCTTTAGAAACTGCTAATGTTTAAAACAAATTTTCTTACAGTGTTTGCTGCTGGGCACATATTTTGTAAAGAGTGACTTACAGGAAGTTCAATATGAAGGACAGCCACAAATCCTGCCCTAGACAGGCTGCTCAGCATCCTTTTGTCCAGCCAGGCTTTGTGCTGGACTCCTATCTCCAGAAGTTTTGGGGGAGCAAGTAGCATTTCTCAGATTTTTTCTCTACTTTCTGAAGTTTTTTGTATGTGTAGTGTGTGCAGTACCTGCCTTCTTGCTGACCCAAAAGGGCAGCTGGCCATACTTGCCATAGCAAGGATGTGCAGATGATGGGAGCTGATCTGGGGGAAGCAAAGGGCTGTCAGCTGGCAGGCCTGGAGGGCTCCACTCCAGAAAAAGGAGACAGGGAACGAGCAAAGAGTGATTTCTCAGGTGGCAGCTGCTCCTCAGACAGAGCCAAGGCTTCTGCGACAGATGCTCACTCTGCCTGCAAGGCTGGAGGAAATGAAGCCCCAGGTGACCGTGATGCTGAGAGAGTTCCTGGAAAACACAAGCATCCTTGCTAAAATGAGGCCCGGCAATGATGCAAAAGATTTTCTAGGAACTCTTGAGTATCTAGGTGAGACTGAGAACTGCCCTGAGGATGTGGAGATCATTATGCCAGCCTGTCTGGGAGGAGGAGCTCAGCCAGCTGAGTGGGAAGGAGGCCCTTGAACCTGCAGAACGCTACTTGCTGCATCTCTGGACTCACCTGCCCTGATCCAAGGACTTGCTGCTTCCAGTGAGGCACTGGGCAGGAAACATGTGCCCTTGGGTCCCACATTCCTCCAGACAGAACACCTGGCCACAGCTGGACTCCCTAGAGCCCTGACTAGAGAAGCTTCCATGTGGAGAATCAATAAATAATCCAGGAGCTTTTGGGTCTAGTAAGAGGGCCCAGGAACAAGTTCACAGCTCTTGTGCACTCAGCTTGAGTAGTGGAAAATTACCCAGAAAGCAGACAGCACTGTGGAGTGTGAAGAACATAAGGATGGAGAGTGCAAAATGAGAAAAGGACAGTGCTCTGTCAAACAGGCAGAACACGCTTATGAATACAGGCAGTTGGATCTGCTTGCCTCTGAAACAGAAGAAATACATCAAATCCTGATGGGGTGCACCCACAAGTGCTGAGTGAGCCAGCAGAAGTCATTGCAAGGCCACTCTCGGTAACTCTTGATTGGTCATAGCACCTGGGAGAAGTACCTGAGCACCTGGGGAAAGCAAACATCTCTCCTGTCTTCAAGAAGGGCAAGAAGGAGGATCCAGGGTCAGTAAGCTCCACCTAGATCCCTAAGAAGATGATGGAACAGGTAATCCTGGAAATAATTTCCAGGCATGTGGGCGACAAGAAAATCATTAGGAATAGTCAGCATGGATTCACCGAGGGGAAATCATGCTTGACCAACTTGATAACCTTCTATGATAAAATGCCTCACCTTCAACAGGGCCTTTGACACTGTCTCCCACAAAATGCTCACAGACAAGTTGCTGATGTATGGGCTGGATGAGCAAACAGTGAGGTGGCTGAAACCTGGCTGAATGGCCGGGCACAGAGGGTGAGCAGTGGCACAAAGTCTAGCGGGAGGCCAGTACCCAGCATTGGCTGCTGGCTGATAGAGGCCCTCTGGGTGATTCCTCAGCAGGGGCAGGCTGGACCAGATGACCTCCAGAGCTCCCTTCCAACCTCAGCTACTCTGTGATTCTGTGAAACCACTTACTGGGAATGGTCTCTGATGAGCGCCACCCCAGGCCGTGCCTGGGCTTTGTCTCAGGCAGCAATAGCTGAATCGGGCTAAAACTGCAGCAGCTGTGTGACAGGACAGGTGACTGCAGGTCCTCAGTCTGCCCTGTGTCCCATGGCTGAGTACTCTGGCACAGATACAGTCACGGCTTCAGCAGATGGCAGGCTTAGCCTCTAACAAGGACAGAATGACCTCCCCGTCCCAGGAAGAGGTGGAATGAAGGAAGGATGAAGCTGGTATGGAGAAAAGGACATGATGGACAGGGAAACTCTCAGCAACTAGCTCTGCTTCTCCTCAGGAGCTGTTCCCTCTTGCCATATGGCTGTGTGCCTTGCCTGCTGGGGAAAAAGGAGTGTCCAGGTATGTGATATGGGGGAGAAACAGTGGCAAGATTGCAAGATGTGCTGTGACTAGCTAACACTACTGCTGCTGAGCTTAGCTCTTTGGGAGCTACAGCACAAGGAGGACAATGAAGAAACCCTGGGAGATAAGCTGTCTGCAGTACAGTGAGAGGAAGCAAGGCAGCTAGTGAGTTCTCCCTGCTGATGTTGTAAACACATCTAAAAAAGTACTTCCCTGAATGTGATGTTTACCTGAAACTTGGGAGCCTTGCCCAGAGGGATCTGCTCCAGATGCTGTGAAAACTCTGGGATACAGTAAAGGCGCAAGTGCTGCTGAAATCTGAAAAGCCACCCAGAGTGATGCAGCCCAAGCCTGTTAACTCTGAAAACCTCTCAGCATGTTTTAGTCCATAATGGATTCCAGAGGGGTTCACGGTGCACAGACTTGGTGCATCTCTGATGTTACACACTGTGAAAACACTTGTAGCAGACCGTCCTTCCGCACTTTGCGGTGCTTACCCGTGGGGCTCCTGGCAGACTCTGTTATCCCTAGAAACCCAAGAGCAGACTACTTGTCCAGCACTGCATTTTATCCTGCCTGGATTTGCCTCCTTCCCCTTCAGCCAGCCACAGCCCCAAGCCCCTCTCCCCCAGCCTCTTTCTCATCCCTGTCAGGCAGCAGCTGCACGTATGAATTAGCTTCCCCTCCGATGGGCACTTCAAACCTGAAAAAACCCTCCAACTTCAATTCATCAGGAAGATCACATTAAACCCATCTAATCTCGCTGTCTGACAGGGTAACTGCACTGGCGGACTGGGGGGGTGTAGTAGATGTGATACGTCTTGACTCCAAAGCTTTCCATAGAGTGAAAGGCACAAACAGTGGGAAAAAAACACAGTTGGAATTTCCAAAAGATGCACACAATTGCCAAAAAGTATATACAGCTGGTTTGGGGAGATTGCACTGTCAGGGTGGAAAGACACTTTTCAGCGGGGCTGTGGAAATCGGTAGATTCATTTTCATCACTGAGAGCTTAAGCTGTGTGGTAGAAAAAGCTTTTTAACTATCGAGCAATAAAATGCTGGACTAGATTGGCCAGGGAGCCTTGTCACTGTAGGCTGTTGAGAACAGGTTCAACAAATATCTGTCAGGAATGAGTTGTGCTTACTTAATCTTGTCGTCGGGTCAGGAGGCTGAATTACATGATTGCCTGAGGTCACGTCCCAATTTCATTTCCCCCAATTAAATTAAATAAACCTCAGAAATCATTGTCAGAAGCAAGCTGCAGCAAGCTATACTTACTGCAACCCCCCACCCTCACTCAAGTGTTAGATCAGAACTAATCCCATCCAGGTGTAAACTAGGTTCAAGACCTACCACTCCTTCTCCAACATGAAAACCAGCACTATGAAACCCTTTCAGTTCTGCTGCAGAGACATTGGCATATTTAGTTCAGACTGGCTTTTGTGTATTTCTCCAAAGAACCGAGCCTTTTCTGAGATGCTGGCTTTTAAACCTCCTTTCTGAGAGAGCTTATGAGAGCAGGCATTGTGTGGGAGAAACACCAAGAAGTCACCTGCATAAAGAGCACAAGACTTTGGACTGATCTCCTACCCTTGAAGGAAAAACTCTTTGGGGGATGGAGCAGAAAAATGTGGGCTTGTGGGCCTGTGCTCAGTACATCTTTTCTTATAATGCTGTGCTTGTCGTGCTAACCTGCTCTGCCTGCCAAGGAAGCACAGCAAATTGCACGGAGAGGTAAATCTGTGCAGCCTTAAAAAGAGCCAAACTCAGAAGAGAAAAGGACTGCCCAACTAAATCATGGCTGAGCTCCTTCCCTCCTATAATGGCTCATTTTGCTGCGCACATCCCTGTGTATAAAATGGGTTTTTAGAGAGAAGTTAATCCATTCCAGCCTTTTGTTAAGCTAAGGAAGGCTCCATGTCCGCTCATATGGAGAGCAAGGGTAGGCACGGAGACAGATTCTGTTATTCCAGCTCCCCCACACTGCTGCCAGCCCTGAGCCCACCTCTGAAGATGAGTGACAAATTGTATATAGCATCCTAAATAAGATTAACGTAATGATCTCTTTAAGGCTGTTGTCTTTGTGATCACGTCACATTGGGGCTTCATAATCATCTCGTGAATGATGAATGCACCCAGATCTGTCTCTTCTTCTGTCATTTCCAACCAGCGAATCTCTGTGTGTAAAAGACATTCCTGTTAGCAGGAGCAAAGAAAAGGACCTCGCACTTCTCTGCTTCAGACTGTGAGTAATTCTCCTAAATGCATTTAATCAGCAAACTTCCTTTTCATGCTGCTTTTTGCTGAGCTAGAGCCATTACTGCAAGCAGAATTATTCCCAAGGCCAGTGACATTCCTCCATGGTGGCAGTTCCCTTTTGACTCCACACATCATCTGCCTCTCCCTGGCATTTTACCCACCTAAAATTCTCCTACTAATTCCTTTCACTTCAGCTTATCTAGCTGCCTTCCAGCCCTTACTGCATCAAATGCCCTACTGAAATCCAACTAGATTAGATTTACCAATTTCTTTTTTCACCCAGGTAAGGGAAAGGAGGTAAAGAAAAGGATCAAGTTAAGGGCACACAGTGCTTTTGTTGATAAACCCATTTTGTATTTGATTCCATTTTCCACTTACTGCTGTAGCTTTAATTCTGTTTTCCTTCTGTAATTTGTTCTTAACCTTATACTCTGTTGAGACTAGACTAATGGGTTTGCAGCTGCCCAGAGTACTTTGTTTTCTCTCTTACTGAAATATAGCTCCTTTTTCCCAGCCCTGACATGCTTACTCTGAAGTTGATGGATATGCTGCAAATCTTTGCTCCCAAAACTGCTGCTTCCTCAGACAGCTTTGAAAAAAAACCCCCGACAAATATCAAGGTAAGGCGGTGAGCTCCAGTCTTGCTTTTACAGAGCTTCTCGAGGTTTGCTTTTGCCTTAATACATCAAGTTACTGTTCTCCACCCTTTCTTCTATCCTCTTCTCCTACCTTTTTCAGCATCATCCTTCTTACTGAGAAATGACACAAGGCAGCTGTAAAGACCCAGAGGTGTTTTAGCAGCACTGTGGTGAGCACTGAAGGGGGTGTGAGGAGTGCATCAGCTGAGCACCCACCCCTCTGCTCTCCTGGTGAGCTGAAAGCCACAGTTTAGGCTACCACAGAGGCAAGTTTCTCAAAAATATGGGGGCTGAGAAGTGACTGTTTAACTTCTGAAAGGGAACAGAAATCCCCTGAAACTCATCACAGACTCTCTGACTGCAAAGAAACATGCAGACACCTATACCAAGAATTTAAAGGAGTTACTAAAGTCTCTCTGGTTCTGAAGGGGTGAGGGTTTTGTGTAGGGAGGGAACTCTTACATGCTGCAATATAGTTTTAAATGACATTTCAGTAATAGCTGCTGTTCCGAAAAACATGGGTGTCACAGCTTAAGGAGTCACCCCCAAACCAAACAGATCTTGCTGTTAGGAGATTCATCTGTAGGTTAAAATGGGACAAGTTGTGCTACAGAGGGTGGCGAGCCAGCTGGAGAAGAGACATTCGTGCAGAAAGGCTTTACAGATGCTAATGCTGCTGTCAGCACAGATGCATTTCCACGGGGCCAAACAAGCATGCTGCCCTTCTGGCTCCCAGTGTTGTGAAGACACTGAACCTGGCTCATGGCAGATGAGCAGCACAAAAACACTGACCCACACAAAAAGTCAGGTGGGAAGGGATTTCTAGAGGTCTCTAGCCCAATTATAGCAGGGTAAGTCCAAAGCTAGACCAGCTTGCTTAGGGCCTTGCTCACACAACTTCTGAACATCTCCAAGGATAGAAATATCCCAGTTTTTTAAGGCACGTCTTTCCCTACTGAACTGTTCTCAAGGGGAAGAACTCTTTTCTTACACGTGTTTAGAATTTCTTTGTTTCAACATTTGTCCCTTGTTTTTTGACCTTTGTTTGCTGCCTTCTCAGAGTCTGGCTTCCTCTTCTCTACAGCTTTCCTTTAGATAGGATCAGACAGCAACTAGACACTGCCTCAGTCTTTCCTGTTTAACAAACCCAGCTCCCCCAGCCTTCTCCTTGTGCATTGTGTGCTCTACCCTCCACCATGGGGGCCTTTTTCTGGCTATGCTGCAGCTTGGGTGTAATCTTCCAGGTGGGGCCTCACACCTCTCAGGTGGATAGGAATAATAATTTCCCTTGATCTGCTGACTACACCGTTGCTAATGCAGCCTAGGGGACCTTCATTGCTTGAAGGGCTCACTGCTGAATCATGTTTGAAATGCTTCTTGATAACTTTTGTGGGGATCTAATAAAATACAGGGGTTATTGCCACAGAGAACTTATTGCCCTACTGGAGCAGGCTTTGCCTGTGCCCATGTACTGTGCTTTGGCTGTGCCCACTCAAGAGAGACCCTCTCAGGCACTTCTGATGTAACTGTGATTTTTGCCCTGTGCTGAAGGTCCTCAGCCACTCTTGCTGTCCTGACACATCCAATGAGTGATACTTTTTCCTCCTTCGAAATTATGGGATTTGCATTCATGGCACACTGGCCAGAAGCTTCACTACCTAACTTCCCTGACTACACTACAGTGGCCAAATGAACTCAGGCTGGAGCCAAGGCTGTTCCAATCACAGGTTGTTACATTCCTGCCCAACAGGGACCCACCTCCAAGTTCCCAGTCCTCCTAGTTTCTCCCAGTTCCAGAGAAACTTCTTTCACTGAAAAAGGATTGCATTGTTGCTGCATGTGCTTCAGATTCCAGAGTGTATCCCAGGTGTGTGTTCCCTGCTCCTTGCCCTTAACAGAGCAAGATGCCGCTGTAATGAAATGATTCAGGCAACCAAGCATGTGCAGGATAACACACACCTATAACTCTCCATTACTGTGTATTTCTAAAAGCTTAAACAACACTAAGCAGAAAAGTTACCAAGCAGGGGAAAATGCAATCTATTTCCATGCAGCAGGAGAAAAAAACCAAAAACAACCCAACAAAAAAAAAAAAAACCCGACCAAGAATGACGTGCTGAAATGCTCTCTGCTGTGTGCTGCCAGGGGATTTAATCAGCCGATTGCCAAAGAGATGTCAATTCCCTGAAAAGAGTGAGGACAACACGCCTTGCTGAGAAATGTACTCTCAAGATTAAAATACCAGCTGCAGAATAAACCAAATATTGTCCTACAAGCAGCTAAAAATTTGGGTGAGAATGAACAGCCACCATCCTTAAAATGTGTGTCACGACATCATCACACCTTCCAAGCCTGTCTGTCCATCTCTGCCTACTGGTCAGTACCCCCAGCAAATTCAGGTACCACTTGAGCCAGCTTAATGAGGCCATCAGGCCTCATTAGGCCATGTTTACCAGCCCTAGGAGCCAGCCAAGCAGACACAGAATGACACAGAATACCACCTATGTTACCAGGACAGCCACCGTGAGCAGTGCAGTTTACACAGAGACAGCAAACAAAAGGTGTTCAAGCACAAGAGAGTACAGTGGCACCACGGGAGGATGGTCTGTAATCACAGCTGAAGGGCCAGGGGTGTGTGCTTTGTGTTGGGGTGGTGAAAAAAGAGAGAACTAGAGAAATCAGGAGCGTAGATAAAGAAGGAAAGTGCTGAGGTGGGAACGTGACAGTCAGATGTGATTGTGGAGGAGGCAACAAGGATGGGAGATGGAGCAGGCAGCCAGCGTGGAGGTGTGTGTTTGCCACCCTCCCGGGCCAAAGCTGCACAGCAGAAGTTGTTACAAAGGTTGTGAGAGAGCAATTGTCGTGGTAACCGGCTGGCTTTCTCCACACATTTTCTTTTCTGAGCTTGTCAGGAGCTGGTGCCCTCAGCAGGAGGTGGGAACCCGGCTGTGTTATTCACATGATTCTGCTCCCAGGAGGGAGGCCCCACTAACCTCCCCCTACCACCTGCTCCAGGGTTCTGTTACCTCCTGCAGTCACTTTGCGTTGCTGCTGGCTTATTTCCTTGCTGCAGAGTTGTGAACATCTCTGTCACGCCCTCCCCAGCTCCCAGCCTGGGCTGGCCGTGCCGCTGGGCGAACCCCATGGCTGGTGCAGCCTAGCCACCCTCCTCACACAGCTCCAAGCAAGTTGGATGGATGGAGGCTGTACCAAAGCTGGCCTTTCTAAAGAAATGAGCTGGTCTGGAGACTGGCCTGGGGGTCTCCACTACACCATCATGTTACTTGCTGTGGGGCCAGCTCTCAGCCAAGCCTGTCTCTGTGCATGAGCACAGCATAAGGAGGGCACCTCTGCACCCCACACTGCTCCTCCTGCCCCCAGCACCAGCGGTTTTACACAGGTTTTTATTCACCACACTCCTTAGCTGAGCCCAGCTGGTCAGTGTTATGAAACCCTAGAAGCCCTAAATGCACACACGTGGGGCACGGGCATGTCTCACCAGGAGAAACCCACAGTGGCAGCCAGGATGCTCTTCCCTGGTGTGGAAAGGAGCAAGAGCTGCCAGCATAAGTAAAGGGAGGGAACAGAGAGCTGGGAAAGAAGGTAAAGAGATCAGCTGTACTCTCCAGAGACGCACACCCGTGTTTCTCTGACTTTGCCTCCTCCGAAGGAAAGGAGATAAGACAAATCAAGTGTCTGTGGCAGATGTTAGTCACGCTGCCTCACGTGCTGCTGAAGGGTGCTCGGCAGTGCGGGGTGGGAGGGGGAGCAGAAAACTCCAGGCACCCTAAGAAAAATTAACCACTTTGTCCCTATCCTCAAGTGACAATTTCCCTTGCCAGGTATAGGGCATTCTGACAAGCACTCCCGGTTATCAAGTCCAGGACAGCTCTCTTCGAGGAGACTCACTCCTGTTTCTTCCTAGGCAGCATGCAGGGAGGAAGGAGGCTATAAAGGACACTCTGGCAAAGAAGAAAGAAGTAAAAGAGATGTCAGTGCCAGGTTGGAGCTCCTCTTCCAAGGCATAAGATTGAATACATTTGCTGCGTTGCAGAACGAGGAGAGAAATGTCACCTTCAGAGGTGATCTGACAATCACAAAAATAAATTACAGAGGAGAGAAAAAAAACCCAACCACAACAAGATGAGCATTTGTGAATATTCATGAGCAAGTCAAAACCCCCAAATTAACAAGGAAATTAATTTCCAAACTGATTAGGCTGCCAACTTCTTTTATTTAAATAAATCAACAATTGCCTTCATGTGACTCCTGCTGAAGAACGCAGAGCTAATCCTGACTCCTCCCAGGAGGAAGTTTGGTGCCGCCTGCGATGACCAACACCCCAGCACGTTCTGGGGACGGGCAGGCGCTGTGGCCGGAGCCGCCGGCAGATTTCCCTCTGCCCGCTGCTCCGGATGCTGCGGTTTCACGATCGCCCGAGCCGATCTAACCGCGGGCTGCTGTGCTTGTGCTCTCCCTGGTCCCACCCTCTTACTCATGCTGGCTCGGAAAAGCTGTTCCAGCATGCCAAGCTGGCAGAAAACTCACGCAACAATTAAAAAAAGAGGTTTCTGTCAAGTCAGAGCACTGAAAACAGCTCAGCCAAACGCCCGGCGCGCAACACCACAGGTGAGGAAGGTAACCTAACCTAACCTGACCTGGAGGTGGGCCCAGCGCCAAAATTAACCCTGCTACGAGTAGCGGAACGAAGCGCATCTTATCCTGAAATGTCTAAAGCGGAGCAGAGCAGCAGCAGCCAGCTCGGCTTGGTGATTTGGTGGGATGTCTGCAGTCCGGCGTGGGGCTGACCCGCCAGCCCGGCTTAGCGGTGTGGCGGAGCGGCTCCGTGCTGTGTCCGCAGGAGCAGCCCGGCTGTGCCCGAGGCTCAGGGCACCGAGAGCCCGCCGCTCCTCCCGCTGCGCGGCAGCGCCAGCGCACGGGAGGCAGCGGGAAGCTGCCAGACGGAACTGGGGTGGGCTGAGCCTGTGGAACTGAGCTCTCAGTGACTGGGAGCCAGGGTGAACTGCAGCCCCCTCTGGGGTCAAGCTGTGCGCGGTTACAAATACAAGAACTATTGGTGCCTGGGTGAGGTCACACGGAGCCTCCGGCTGCCGGGACAGGGTTACCCTGTTCCCCTCCGCGCCCGGCCCTGCCCTCCTGCTCCCGACAGGGAATGAGAAGGTCCGGTTTGCCCGTTCTGGCACAAAGCCAGCTGGCGGGAAGTCCTTTCTGTTGGCTGAACAGGACAAACACGTTTAACAGCGTGCCAGGAAACGCTCGAGCCAGCGCGGGCTGGGACCTTCGCAGGCGCTGGCAGCCAAACTTTGGGACAACTCCTCTGGATCATC
>VXBC01001745.1:1435507-1465266 GCA_013399945.1 Ploceus nigricollis | reverse complement strand
CCCCTGACCCGGAAGCTCCTCCCCGCTGTCTTTCCGGTGAGGAGGCCGCCGCCGCCGGAGCCGGGCCGGGGCCGCCGCTGGGGGGGAGCCCGGTAATGTGCGGGGCGGCGGTGAAAACCTTGCTTTTAATGATACATTCTTGCTACATCTTACATAAGCTACATTCTTCCAAGATAAAATTAACCTCTTCCAGGCTGATATCCCAGAGGAGAGCNTGCCCCGGCCCGCGGGCCCCGCGGAGCGCCGCCCGCTGCCATGCGGGGCCCCGGGCGCCCCGGTAACCGAGGCGGTTTATTTGCAGAGCCGGCCCTGGAAGGAGGAGAAATGCAAGAAGAGGGAGAGTGAGAGGGGTAAGGAGCTCCCAGAGCTGCGTGAGTGACCCCCGCCCCTCCCCCGGGGGCTGCCGTGGGGCGGGAGGAGATGGGATGGGCCGCGGGTCCCGGAGCTGGGGGCGTGAAGACGTTTGAGCTCCAGGGTGCGGGGAAGGGATTGACCGCCTGGAGGGAACTGAGGCGCAGGGTATGCCCTCTGCCAGGCACCTGTTCCAACAGAGGCTCGCTCGGTCGGGGTGGGGGCCACACAAGTGTTGGGGAACGGCACCAAAGTTCTGTCTCTAGTGTGCGGGTTTGGGATCCAGGACTTTGTCCGGTACACTTGGGATATTCCTGGTGTATGTTCAAATGCGCTTGTTCTAAAGGTGTAGCAGCGTTTGAACTTTCTGGTGCTTATGATTAGCGGGGAAGCATTTTTGCTTGTGTTCTAACAGCCTGTGTGGCTTTCGGCATCCTTAGTATTTTGCAGCAATTAAGGTTAAAAGCTCCTTGTCATTGAACAAAGATCTTGGGCAGACATAAAACAACAGTCTAAATTGTTCCTGAGTATTACTCTCAGAGCCTTTTGTTGACTGAAAGCTCCATGCTGAATGGGAAATAAAAGCCAGGCATCTGGAGAATAAAGAAACCCGTGTTAAAAGTCAACCTCTGAATAAATACCTGCATATCCAACCTTGACTGTGCCTTCCAGAAACACAGCCTCTATCTCACCGTATACTTGCACGTGCTTTTATCTATCTGTTTATGATTAAAAGTGGTGACCTGCCAAGAAGTATAAATGCAGCACGTTGAGTATGTGATTCTGTGAAGTACTCTGTGAGGTCTAAAACTCCAGATCCCTTGTCCCTTGTGAGTTCTCTGGTTCACTCGGTTGTTTATTTGGTGTATGTACATTTGTGGTCTGTACACAGAAAGTGTTTTTGGTTTATATCAGGAGGGTACGTTGACATCTGTCTGATACTAGACTGGTGAATAGGAAGAAGGTCCCATCTCTGGCCTGTTTGTGGAAGCTGGGATGATGAAGGCCCTGCAGTGGGAACGTGCTGTGGTACAGGGTTGAAGCTCCAGCCCATGTCTGGTAGTTATAGAGCAATTGGAAGGGTTACAAGCAGAGTTCTGGTAAAGTAAGTGTGAGCAGCGTCTGAGTGGGGGCTGCCAATAGGGGTGCATGTTTTCAAAATACCCTTTTAGCCTAAAATTGGGGTAGGGGAGGGACAGCTCTGGGTACTTGGACAGTAGGTTGGTGGAGGAATCTTACCTTTGTTTTCTGCCTTTGGAAGACTGGCTTGCTAGTCAAATTGCATGAAAGCTTCAACTTTTACACCATTTCTCCTTTTCCTCCACATTCTTATAACTCCATCACACTTCAGCCTTTCAAGCCAGAAGTTTGAGGCGTGATAGATAATATGGTCAAGCATTGAGATTTTTGGACGGGGAGGTGCATTCTAAGGGAATCTAATGAAATCACTGCAGGCCTTTGAAGAATCAGTAAGAGCCGTGTTTGACTTGCACACATAGTAAGCTGAGCAAACAAAAGCTAGATTCTCTGTGAAGTTCTGGTGGAAGACAAGATGGAGACAAGCAGCCACTGAGTGCCCTGGCCTCTGCTAGTCTGGATTTTGGAATCTGGAAATGGACTTGCCTTTCATTACTTGTTCTTTTTAAATAAGAAAGCTGTTGTGAGGGTTTTTTTGCTTAAATTGGCATCTTTCTGTTTAGCTCCTGAAGTTTGCAGTTGCATCTAAGGGAGTCTTGGCCAACTGCAAAGTTTCTTTGGAAAATGCATCTGATTATTATATGAGACTTTGTGGTTTTGGATAGTCAGGTTCACTTTGGTGTTTTTGATGTGGAAGCTAAGCAGATAACGGCTTATTTATTTTAAAAACAAAACAAAAACCAAGCAAAAAACCTCAAACTTGGAAATTCCAAACAAAATACTGCTCTTGACTCAGGTGGTGCTCAATTGCCAAGGATGTGTTATCTCCTCATGTGTGCCCATCTGTGGAAGAAAAAAGTCATGTAATTAAGCATTACATGCATGGGACTGTGCTGTGGGCAGTGTACTTAATAATTAATTTGGCTCAGAAAAGAAAGCAGAGGAAGGAAGGTAAGAGTCTTGCCCCATCAGCCTCTGATTGAATCACAGCAGTGTAAATCCAGAGTAATTCAGTCAGGCAGCGAGCAGTCTGACTGCATGCCACCAACGTAAGGTAAATAATTTATCCTTAAGTGTGTTTATTGGTTGATTTGCAGTGAGTGAGTGAGGCAGGAGTACTTGGCCTTGCTGTTGCATGAGCAATTCATAAAAACAAAATTATCGGGTAATTTGGTTCATTTAAATACTGCTTCTCCACATAGAGGAAAATTATCTTTGCATTTTGGCTCACACACAGCAATTCCACATGTATTTATTCTGTCTTGATATACTTCTGTAATGTAAGTGTTTCATGCTACTGGGGGCGTCCCTCTGAGCTCCCCTGATGATTGAGATAGACCCTTCAGAAACAATTTTGTTCAATTATTAGACCACTGACAGACCATAACAGAAATAGGAGTAGGACAGTTTGCAGGTAGCTGCATGAAAAACCTACAGTGGTTGTGCTCTCTGCCAGATGTATTCTGAGCATAGTTTTTACTTACCACTTTTGCCATATTTGTTCAGGAATAGATGAATCTTCTGTTTCAGAAAATATTGTTTTGTTAATTTCTTTAGGTTTTGAGTAGTGTTTTTGCAAGTGCAACAAACTTTGTCCACTAATGGTATTACACAGAGGAATGTAAGGATTAGAAAGGAAAGTGCTCCTTCAGTCAGGTGTTCCCAAAGAGATTATACCTCTGTGCTCAGGAGACTCTCTTTTGGTGTCTAAATTGTCCTCTGAATGCAGGGAGAGTTGAGATAGAGCAGTAGGCACTTGGCTAGGGACAGGGTCCTACAGAGTCTTGTCCCAAAGATGGGAAGAAAATGGGCAATGGAGAGCCGTGACATAATCTCCCTTGGAAATAGGGTATCTCAGGAGCAGGGGAATCAGGTTATTTTCCTACTGCTTTATAGCTTCCCTGGCCCCACTCATCATCCAAGATTCCAACACTGCTTAGTCTCATTGGAGGAGAGTAGGAATATTGAATGATATTTTTGTGTTTCTTTCAAGAGTGGGGCTGGGGTGGGCAGCAGGAAGTTAGGAGCCCTGAGTTTGACTTCTTGGTCTGCTGTGGCTGTCTGTTATCTTGGGCAAGTCTGTTTCCCTCTCTCTGCCTGTCTTTCTTCCTGTGTAACATAATGCTAATGTCCCTTTGCTGCATCTGGGTCCTTAGTGTCGAGCTGGGGTGGAGGGACTGGAAAGGTCCAAAATTTTCACTGCCTGTGGGGTCAGACTGTCTGTGATGGTGAAAAACAGTTTTCATCTGTATTTGCCTGGTTGCAGATGCACAGACTTCATTTATGCCACGTACTTGGGTGGATGATAATTGGGAAAATTTGGATGTGTTCTGGGTTTCTAGTCAGTCCTGTTTTTTGCATGGAGGACTGCTGGGCAAGGGGCGTTTCAGATGGACCCAAGCCCATGGGAATAACAGGCACCTTTTTCCCCTGAAAAGAATTTTTGTATTTGGGCAAATAGCTCAAAAGCGGGGAGAAGTTGCTCAAGAAAGACAGGGGAGATTAAGGAACTGTCACAGCATTAGACTGAGTCAGTTCCACATTGGAGTGTCTTTGAGTTTAATGGGTTTTTTTTGTGTGTGTGTGTCTGTCTGTCTTCCTTATCCTCCATTCCTCTTCCCTTCCCCCTTCTTCTTGCCCCCTGTGCCCAGCTAGGATGGAAGAATCTCATTTCAACTCCTCCCCCTACTTCTGGCCAGCAGTGCCCACCGTCTCGGGACAGGTAAGATCTTCCAGCCTGTTACGTTCAGAAGTTTATGATGCGCGTTGCACGATGAGTGTTTCTGTTGCATTTCTTGCTCAGCCAAATGCTGGGCAAAGCTGTGCCAGGGTATGCTAAAACCTGTCCTTCCCCCCGTTTAGATTGAGAACACCATGTTCATTAACAAGATGAAGGAGCAGCTATTGCCCACAGAGAAGGGCTGCAGCCTGGCTCCCCCCCACTACCCTGCCTTGCTGACAGTCCCCACCTCTGTGGCCCTGCCCACTGGTATCTCCATGGACTCGGACACCAAGCCGGAGCAGCTGACACCACACAGCCAAGCCCCCGTGACTCAGAACATCACCGTGGTACCAGTGCAGTCTGCTGGGCTCATGACAGCAGGTAGGGCACTCCAAAGGCTTTGGCAGCGTACGAAGGGGGCTGTGGGATGGGGAAACACAAGGTCCTGGAGAATCCTTATTGGCCTGTAGATTATTCCTAGCCTTACTGGTGGTGTGGCCTGCCTTGGTGTGGTTTCACTGTGAATCTCTAGGCACTCCATACATTCACCCTCTTTATGGAAGTTTGACTTCCAGCAGTGGAGACTGGGAATGCTTTGGGAGGGGAAGCTACCCTTCTGTTTGTGTTGTAGTCAAAAGTAGATGCTTCTGTGGGATAAGGAGGTAGGGCATAATTGGAGATGTAATAACTGACTTCCTCCACCTTCCTTTGTTTGCAGGTCCTGGTCTGGTGATAACCTCCCCGTCAGGTTCTCTGGTGACCACAGCCGCCTCTGCCCAGACCTTTCCCATCTCAGCTCCCATGATTGTCTCTGCACTACCCCCTGGCTCCCAGGCAGCCCTGCAGGTGGTTCCAGACCTGTCCAAGAAAGGGACAACCACCCTCGCTGAAGGTGGCGGGGCCGGGGGAGTTGCCCCCAAACCACCCCGGGGCCGGAAGAAGAAACGATTGCAGGAGTCGGGGCTGCCAGAGATGAGCGACCCCTTTGTGCTGACAAACGAGGATGATGAGGACCAGCACAAGGATGGCAAGACATACAGGTGGGGAGTGGGGTTAAACCTTGACTGTAACATTGCATGGGGATGGGAGTGTAACCCTTCAGAAGGTTACATAGGGAAGGAGAGATCTCTGCCTTGTACCTAGAGAGTCCCTGAGTAGAGAATCTTTGAGCTGCAGAAAGAGTTGAGTTTTCTTTTGGGTCAGGAATATTTACAAGCTCATGGGTTGACCCAAAACTAAGGATTTCCTTTTAGTGGACACTCTTGATTTCCTGAATATATAGTTGTTAATGTTACTAGGTTAGTTAATGACCAGGATGTTACGGAGTCTAAACTACATCCTTGATGGCATGGCCAGGTAATATGGCTGGTGTACTGCAGAGTGCAGTGCTGGCTGGTGCAGCTGGAGCACTTCTGGTGTAGCTGAGAGCCCTGGTATACCTGGGTGCTCCTCAGTTAGGACTCCAGTCTGTCCAGTGTAAAGACCACAAACTGGAGACACACAGAGCAGGAAGTGAACTGTGGTGGTAGTGTCCGCTCCTGTGTGTATTGCCCCATGTGATCTCCTTCCATCTCAGCATCCAAACAAAACAAGGGAAAAAATGTATTTCTGAATTAAATATAAGGGTGTTTCTGAACCCTAAGCGTGTTAGATAAGAGGGAGGAGAGTTCTGAGCCCTGAGGTTGGGTTTCTGAGCTTGGAGGGATGTGGCTTGAGCTTACGAGTGATGGGGAGGGGAGAGATAAGGTAGGAGGGACTACTTGAACCAGAGGATAAGTAGTGTGGGTGTTTCAGAAAAGGTGGGAACCAGACAGAGCAGAAAGTGGTAGGCAGTAAATGTGATGGTCTGTCTTAGGCGGGAAGCAGGAGCACTTATGGGTGATTCAATGATAGGTGTTTCTGACAGGTGATTAAGATAAATAAGAGGCAAAGTAGTAGCCAAATTGAAACAGAAATAGAAGATGGTCCCTAGGTCTTCCCACTTGCCTATAATGTGCCCAGGATCCCATATCAAACAGTTTTCCTTTTATCATCCTAGATGTTCTTTGTTTTGGTACAGATTTAGTTACCTTTCTGGAATTATGCCATAGGAATATGAAGGCATCTACGCAGAATCTGTGCACCCACCCCAGGCATTTTTTCACTTTTAACTGTAGCATTTTTTTAATGTTTACATTTTTTTAAATCTACATAGTTTAATGGGTACAAAACCAAAGCTTGGATCAGCCTTTTTATCTTAGCCAATGTCCCAGTTCTTCCACTTTGAAAACATAATCAGCGTATGGTGAGGAAGGGTGGGAGTGTTAGGTAGCTTGCTATTTGTAATCCCACCATTTATTTTGGGCCATAGCCACAGATCCACACTACTCAAGCTGCTTACAGTCTGGGTTGCTAATTAGGTTGTTAAATATGTATTTACAGGGGACACAATTGGCAGTGAACACTAGAATTAAAGCTGAACCAGGGCTTTAATTATAGCTCCTTGTTTACTTGTAAGTTTGGAAAAAAATGCCCAAGACCAGGTGGAGTGACTCAGCAGAAACTTTATGAACACGCATAGTCTGCGTAATAGCTCATGAAAAAGGCTTTGCAGGGAAAAAACAGATGAGTATATATGTGGGAACATGTAATTTCTTTATGTTTAAGATTTCTTTATGTTTAGTCTGAGTGTAGTACCTCTTCCACCAGCCCCCACCCCAAGTAGGCCTTCCTCTGAGAAGTGCTTAGGTATGAGAGCTAAATTGAGATTTATTGAAGACCACCAATAGCGGTACTTCAGGAGGGAGTACTTCTTCCCTCCTTGAAATCTGCTCTTTGGATGATGCATCCCATGTGCAAGTTTGGAACTAAAAATGATTGTTGGAAAAATAAAGGAAAGCACTATCTTCTCTTGGAGCTGTGGGAGAGAAGACCTTTGTGCAACATAATAAAATCGTTTCTCTATAATATGCATATGAATAGACTCACAAGTTAAAACTTGAAAGAATACTGGGATCCTTCTGTATTCTAGAGGATGATTTCAGTAGTTCCCGCCACTACAGTAAGCAGACATATGCTAGCTAAATTAAGACTGTGGGTGAGGTTCATCTACTGCTTCTTTCTCAGGCTGGAGGAGGAGTTGGTTTTGGCATTCATATGACTACGTTTGTATGATTTCACTGATTCTCATGATGAGGCGCTGAGAATCATGTACTCAGATTCCTGGAAGGAGTTGTACTACATTGATCAATGTGATTTTTTTTTTTTAATACCCAATTCCTAAAGCCTGGGATTGTTTTGTCAAATTTAATTATTTTTTTAAGCTTTGTTTTTGAGCTCTGTGAGCTCTCTTGTCATGAGTGTCTGGGCAGGTGGCTAATATTTGTAATTCCTGACTCCTAGTGTGGTGATAAAGACAGAGTAAGGCCTTGAATGAGGAGCACAGCCAGGCAGATATGGGAGGTGTTGGAGCATAAACCTTGATACATATACTGCAGCTAATCCCATTCTCTACTAAATGTAGAAATGCCTGCTCCAGCAAATGGCAACTGTTTTACTGCTGTATCATCTCTAGAAGTGAATTAGTAGGCTGCTGTGAAAGTGGTGGAACAATTTCTGTGACTAGGGGTTTTTTTTTTGTGAGAAAAGGTGTAAGGCTTTTCTAATGATGGCAATACTTGTGGATCTTCGATGTCTATCCTTAGGATTCATCTGGCAGAGTCCTTGGTGCTTTGCATTGTGCTACTGGAAGAGTGCTTGCACCTGCAGGGGACAGCATCTAACCCAGTCCTATGAAGCATTTTCCTTCATGAGTAATGTCACTTCAGTCTTGTCTGGATTCATCATCAGTTCTTTGCTAATCTTCCCTGACATCTTTGTAGAATTTGCTTTTTCTTTGGAAAACAAGATCAGCATTAAGAGTCTTTCTAGAAAGATGCTGGCGCTGTGGAGCACATGGCTTCTTCCCAGTGCTTTAAAAGGTGCTGAGGAAAAGGTAGCAAACAGGTCCTGGATACAGTAGGATTGTTTTTTAGTCCTGGTGTGGTGCCTGTACCTGTGCACTTTTATAAGTCTGTGGTGTGATGTGATCAGTGGACAAGACTGATAAAGTGGTTCAGCCACTCTGGGCCAGATCATCAATTCTCTTTCTCTTGACAGTTCTCTAAGCAGTTTCTTTGTAAGAGGAAGCGAGCTCTGTATAGGCATTGCTAGGCTCTGGTACTAAGTAAAATCTAGGATGAATACCAGTTTATAGTCTGGAATGTTTTGCAAGCTGTGCTCTGGAGCCTCAGATACCAACAGAAAGGTTGTCAGCTTGAGAAGAGCCTCACTGTCATAGTGTAATCAACAAGCTCTATCTTCTCCACTTCTAGTTTTGGGTTTTCCTTACTTTCACTGGGGAACAACAGGGAAGTTGGGAGACAATAAGCAGCTGAGGGACATAGGAACTTCAGAGATGAGTCCAAGGTGCAAAAGTGTACAGAAGCCTTAGTAAACTGAGCTGTAGAAGGTGAGGAAGCTGGATGGAGACCCTCATTAGAGAGCAAATTATGTACACAAGGGGAACCAGTGTTTTGAATACAGCATGTGGGCATCTTCTCAGACATGTCTTGTTTTAAGCCTGTTTTTTCTCCCCTGTACTGGATTTAGCATACTGTTTAGGGAACTTCCCATAGTTTTGAATCAATTTGTAATGTGGTGGCTATGACAATATTGTGTCTGTGACAATATTGTTGAATTTGGCCGGTTTTAAGCTTGGAAAAAATCCATTAAGCATGCTCTGAAATGATTTATAGTTTGCAGGTGGAAATATGTGAAGGTAATATTTTCTTTGAGGCTTCTTGAGGCTTGCACAACTCCAGGCACTCAGCAGACAGTCCATCTCCACAGAGGAGACAAATACAGCCTAACTTCTCTCAGTTTCTGTGTGAGGCTGGACTATAGATCTACTCTTTCTGTAGCTGTAAGCATCTTCTAGAATTGCACTGAAGGGCCAAACATGCTTTTCCTTCGGGCACAGCTGCTCCTCCTTCTGCTTCAGAAGGAGTCTCTAGTGCCCAGTGTGGACAGTAACCTCCCCCTCTGATGGACACAACAGCAAGGTGTGGGAAGACACTGCTTGGTTCAAACGTGGTAGGGATAAGAATGAGGTATGGGCAGGGACTGGAGCTGTTTGTGCTGAGGAAATCTGGAAACTTGGTAGAGGTAGGAATCAGAAAGGAGGAGAGAAAAGACAAGAGCCTGCAAACTAGGGAATGCAGCTGAGGATGTGATGGGGAGCCTCTTTGCAAGGGAGAGAGGGGAGAGCTAGCACTGGAATAAGCTATAAACAGCCAAGACTGAGGGGTGGAGGGAAGAACCAGACCTGCTAGGTGCTAGAAAATGAGGTACCTAGAACTAGCAAAACAGAGAGGGACAAGAGTGTGGGATGTGGACAGAAAAACAGAAGCATGAGGGAGAGGAGATAAATATTAGGTTATTGAGGGAATGAAGTAGTGAAGAGCCCCTGTAGTAGAGGATCAAGAGGATGGGCCGTGTGGGTAAAGAGCTTGGGTCTGGGCCTTGGTGCAGGAGAGGGGATTGCTCTGGGCTAGAAGGCCAAGGGCAAAAGGGGAATTAAGTTTGAAGTGTCAGGCAGAAAGTTTGACCACATTCCCTCCAAAGCCTAGAAATATTAAACCCAGTGTTTCTAAATTTTGCCATGGCTTTGATGTCAGCATAAGAATGTGACCTCCTCTGGCAAAGAACCTCATCTCCCTCTTAGGCTAGAAAAAGGTGACAAAGTATTGTTGCTGTCATTTATCATCTTAGCTGCAGTGGCAGAGGTCTGTGCAATGGATTTTAAGATTGCTGATGACCAACGTGGGTGTCAGTATGATGCCACACGTTGGAATTTCTGTTTGCTTTTTTTAACAAGTAGTTCCGTGAGCAGCGGAACTAATGATGCCTGGTTTCCAGCGGCTCTCTCCTGTGTGGATTCTCTGATGTCTAATCAAGGGTGAGCTTATTAGCCTTTCCCTCAGCAGAGGACTCCAAGAGAGTCTCTCTTCTTTCCTCAGCTGCATATTTTTGAGACTTTTGTTTTAAGATCCTTACCCCTTTTCCAGATTGGTTGGCATTGGCTTATGATCTCAGAGCTCTAAGGAATACTGTTGCACATACACATTTACATATACACATGCAATTTGTACACATAATCCTTGCTTTGTATATAAATGCAGTGCTTGGAGCTTAGAAAATGACAATTTGACTGGCCATGTGCCTGAGGGTATAATGAGGTAAAACCTTGTGTTATGGTAAGTTCTCTCCCTTCTGCAGAGATATTGTAACTGTGTGTGAGCACTTACGTGCTTTCCCTTGGCAGTTCCTCGTAGTGCCAAAGAGAAGGAATTGACAGGAGAAGTTCTGCAGTCACAAATTCTAATTTTGGCATGTTACTTGTCAATGGAATGAGTGTGTGCAAGGGAATGAGGAGGACAGTCACAGTTTCAGCTTGGGAGAGAGAGAACTTTAAAACTGTATTTTGTGCCTCTTATCTGATTACACCTTAATTTGGCCCTACTGAGTCAATGCACTTTGATACCATCCTTGATTAGTTATTGGTGCATGATAGCCTGTCAGAGACCTGCATGTTTGCTCAACCTGAAAGGAATATTCTGTGAAAAGAAAATAAAATGCATTGGCATGGGACTGTGGAATTGAGGAGGATGATCTGAGGAAGGCATTTGCTAGTATGAAGAGCTGTTGATTACACTTGCCTCTGCCACAGATTGCTGTGGTATCCTACAGCCCTACAGATAATCTTGCCTTGAAGTGTGTGCAAGTATGAGTTAGGTTGAATCTTCAGTGAATTTCCATTTGTCTCAGGCTACAAATGACCATAGAGAGTTATCCTGAAATAATTAACATTTGGTGTTAACAAAACCATAATCTCAAGTATCATTGAACACTCCTCTGTTACAGGTCAGACCCTGTTCTGCTTTGCAGAAGTGTTGCATCTCATAGGAGTAGCATAGAAATCTATAGGAGCAGTGATATGAATTTATGTAATAGGAATTTTCCTTTAAAGGAAAAAAAGAGGTCACAGATATCAGTTTGGCCACTTGGAATTAGTGGGTACATCTCTCTTACTGTGTTTCACTGTGTCTTTTGTGATTCCCTTCCCTTACAAAAACTAAAACAGGGACATTGTGGGGATGGATGAGTGCTTATGGAGCACTGATATTTCTGTGGTGGGTACAGGAGATGAGTGATCTGCTTCACGAGGTTGAAATTGCATGTGGTTGACGAGGCTTAAGGCTTTCCAGAGTGGTGCTATAAAAAACTGTATGCTTGCTTGTTAAGTATCTGTCTGTGCAACATAATAAGAGTGCAGTTCTGTGGAAATAGTCAATGAAGCTGTATCAGAACGCACCTGCATTATGGTGACACGGATAACCTTAATCCTGGTGTTTCCAAATTTCCTAGTGCTTTCTAATGGGCCTTTTGTATTCTTTTAATTTTAGCTCTTGCATGTTATCAGTATACTAGGAAGCGCATTATTGTGTTTTATTGTTTTCTTGGTCTTTCATGCTAATGCTGACTGATTTCAAAAATTGGTGGACAGTGTCTTAGGCCTGATGTTCAATGATTTGGAGGTCAACAGAAAGTCATGGCTGATAGCCTAAAGATAAAAGCAGTGCTGCTGGATAGCTGTGAAGAAATGGGATCTTTATGTGATTGTTAATTGTTCAGACAAAATATATTTTAATACAGTCCCATAGAAGACTTAGCATTTTGGGATAGCGTGATGTCTCCAGCAGCAGGGATTGAGATCCAGATGTTTGGACACAATGGAAAACATTAACAGACAGAAGTGTTTAGTTGGACTATTGAATGTCTCTGGTCTAAAGGAATATGGAGGAACAGTATCCTGGAAAGCAATGACTGTGAAAAAGACTTTTAGGAATTAAGTGACATCATGAAAGCTCCCAGTGCAAGACTATGACAGAAAGGGTTTAAGGTGCAACTGTTGAAAGCATGAATGATTGAGTCATTAAAAGAAGACAGGCAACTTGTGAAGTATGCTGAAATACCACAAAATTCTGGGTCAGGTATTTTTAGGGTCATTTGGAAAAATGGACAAAATGCAGGAATGCCCTCTAATCTGGGAACTGGGAAAGTGCCATATGATGAGAGCATTTTAAACTGCTCTTTGCCTTGCCAGTATATGAGAGTATGCTTTTCTGCAGCCTTACCAAGCCACCAGGTGACTGAAGGACTGTGGAAGTAAGTTGACCAAGATCTCTGAGCACAGCTGATAGATTTGTTACACACTCCAGTAGTGTAGGCTGTTCAGTGGAAGCACAGCATTGGCTTCTGAATAGGAGCTGATGCTGGGTGTGCCAGTGTGGAAGCAGAGGTATGATTCCTGTGCCTTCATTTGGCATCTTCGTACTCACTGGCTTTATTTGGGTGTTGCCCAAGTGTACCTGTGTATCTTGGATGTTACTTTTGTCTCCTTTCCCCTCCTCTTACAAAATATTAACAAGAAAGTGTTTAACTTCAGCTTAAAAAATGGGGGAATGTGAGGGTCAAGTTAGCATTTATCATGAACTGTACATCCATTATTATGCTATGCTTGCATTAGTTACTTCATTAACTCTGCATTGCAAAGGCAGGACATTTCCTTCCTTTTTGAATGAAATGCTGACTCTGACAGCCTAAACTTACTCTTATCATCTAGTCTAACATCAGACTTTCCTGGTTTGATTTTTAGTTTAACTGATGGTCTTACTTGTATATGTAGCCTAACAGAAGGAGCAAGGACTCAACTTGTAAGACTACTCTCAGTAGATACTAGGGATTCGAATTCTCAGAGCCATATAAAAGCTTACACAGTCTTCACAACTGTGATACTGATTAATTAAGCACTTGATTGAAAAAAGCTGTTAATCCATGTTGGGCAAATTTTACTATGAGCTGGTATTTCAGATGGTATTTTATCTCCTAACAGCATCTGATGAATGAGGCGGAACATTCCATGGAAAGTGGAAAAAAATACGGCACTAGTGGTGTGCCACAGAGTTGTAGTCTAGTTGCTATAGGCATCATTTTCTTTATGACTCATTGTGATGACTTTCATATGGGAGTAGAATTAGAATTGTACATCCACCTTTTGCTGGCATTTCATGATTTTTGAGAATGTGTCTGTCTAACATGAACATTTTCTGCATGTCTTTATTTCCTATAAAAAAGAAAGCGTTGTAAACATTGGAAGGGGTTACTTTTGATCTCTGGCATATGGCTGAGTGCTAATTTAACTGTTGATAGGAACCTCTGTTTTATTAAGGATATTTTCTCCAAGGCTGTCTGAATTTGCAGAGCCATAACAAGCAGCTGCAGGGGATGTTGTGTCACACCATCAACGGGAATGCTGCAGTCATTTCTGTTTCTTGCTGTCAGAAAGAATGCAGCCAAAGGAGGGGTAGTTTAGAAGCACAGTGGGAAGACTATTAAAAATGGATATTAAACAGAGGGGGGGTAGAAATCAATTATTTCATATAGTGTTTCATTCATGCTTAGCAAGGAGCACTCCCTATTTTTCCTCTCCCCAGCCAGAATTTCACTGAAGTAGATACTGAAATGCAGCTAGTGTCAGATGGGATATTCTCATTATCCATATAGATTTAACATTTTTTTGAATCCATATTTGCCCACTAGAGGGCTGATTGCATCTTCCCCTTTAATATTTGATGTTGTCTGAAGCAGAATGCAAAGCCCTTAATTAAATGGATCATTTGTTCCTGTGAAAAAGCCTGATACCACACAATATAAAATTCTGAAATGCAGCTTTCTGTTATATTCCAGGGCTTTTTTTAACTCATAAGGCTCATGAATTTGTTAATGCTGCATAACATTCTTGCTCTCTCAGGGTTGATGCTAATTAGATGATTAGAAAATGAGTTCTTGCAAGATTTTAATTCTGAATGTTGTTTGAAAAACAATATCAGAATGTCTATAGCTGCTAAATTCAGACAACAGGAGTTGGTTCGTTTGTTTGTTTGAGGGTTTTGATTTTGGGGACGTTAGGGTTTTGGGGGGTTTTGTTATTGTTGTTGAGGCCTGTTTTTGCTAATAATCAGGTTTATCATTGTCATGCAAGTGCCAGTGATGTTTTGAAAACTTCTTTATAATTTGATTTTGAAAATAGAAAAGGACATGCAGTCTGTTTCTCTTAATTGAAGTTTATTTTAGAGAATTTCTGACCTGAAGGCAGATACCTGGCAAAGCAAATAAGTAAAGGAAAGGGTGTACAGAAGTTATGGAAAATAAAGTTGATGGCTTTATGGCACTATAGATTTAATGCATAGGACTACTTAGACTTGATGGCACGGTAAAGTTCATTAATTTTTCAGAACAGAATAGACTATTTAAAATGTAGAGTCCTGTGTACAGCACAGAAGAGGTTAGTGCCCAGCATTCTCTTTAAACTGGAGCAAAACCCTTAGAAGGGTATTTCTCTCAGAAAGGTACCTGGATTCTCAGAATCCTGTTTGTAGGGGCCAAGTGATTGAGACCATATTGTAGCCTCCAAGCCTTGTTCCAAAGATGCATTATTCTCAGGTTGGAAAAGGCCTGTTTCCTCTTTTCTCCACTTTTGATGTCAGTTGTTGTTCCTCATTATTCATAAAATAAGCCCCTAGTAACTGATATTTTTCTCCCTACATAGATTTATTTGGATATTGACCAAGTTATCTTTTAAGCTTTACTCCAAACCTAGATCGACTGGAGTCAGTGAATCTTTCCTGCAAAGCCAATTTTCCACATGCCATCATTCTTTAGGTTTGCTGAGCCTGTGTGAGTTTTTCAGTAATTGTTGAGGACATGGACTTCAGAATTAGACATGGCTGTTGGCAAGAACAGTCGCTCCCCTCGTGTATACAAAAAGGATACCTGCTATTCCCCTTTGTTTTGGTGAGCCATATTAGCACAGCATCACACTGGGAGCTTGTTCTCAATTGAATGGTTCCTTATCAGAGGGCCGATGCTGTGGAACGGGGTTCAATAGAGAGTAATGGAAGTCAGCATCTGCTGAGAAGGAGCTTGCTAAAAGTCAAGCATGGGATTATGCTGTAATTGCTTGCATTAGCAGGAGACTGGACTTGGCAACTCAAAGGTATTTTTCAGTTCAGTATTCACCTCAGAGTTATTTCTAACATTGGTGCTTTCAAGGATACAAGGATTTCAAGTCCTCATCATGTAAGTATGACTTGATTACTGCAGAATACATATGCTCTATTCAAGTCTAGCATTTCAGGAAGTCTGGAACAAACTGTGCGACTTGAGATAGTTTGATTTATAGACCAAGAGCTACTTTTTTTTAAAAAAAGATGATGCTGATGTACCTTTTTACTCCTTATATCTGTAATTGATGTAGGGATAAACAGCCAAATTGCTTCTGTTTGTTGATTCCAGCAGGGATTGGTGTGTGTGTATGAGCAGGGATTTATGTAAGAATGTAGTTAGTTTGCATGTTCTGTTAGGGCTTGCAATTAAAATGGATTAAGCGAAAGATGAAGGTAGGACACGTGGGAACAACTGTTAGAGATGATAATGAATGTAAAAGAGCAAAGGTGGAGAGGAGGGAAATGTTATGACAGGTGTGTGTTAGAGTGCTTGCTAGGGAGGCATGGCTTCCAGCTAAATGGCTTGGAATCAAGCTGTGGCTCGGAAGGGCCTGTGGAAGGTAAGGTAGGTGCTGGATAAATACTGCTTACATGACATACGCTAATCAGACTGCACACATCATAAAGCTTCTGGCTCCAACAGAGTCACAACAGTAGATGTAATGAAGTATCCTCCTGAGAGGAGATGGATATGGGGAAGAGCAGGATCACCTCTGTGGCTTGTAATACCTGCAGAGACTTTTGTTGCTGAGCAGTTTTGTAAACACCATAAAACTCAAGGAAATTCCCAGACAAAACCACTGTGAAAGTTGAATTCATGTTAAGCATGAATTCCTCTGGCTGGCATTTCTTCTCTCAAATGTGACCCTGGAAGTTACATGTGGAGATTCTATTTTGTCCTTAATGTAAATGAAGCAGCTAAATTCAGATAAACCTTAACTCTGCCCCTTGTTTGACACACATGGCGGGGTGGGGAAGAAATGAGTAACTTGGATGCAGTTTCTATCTCTCTGTCAAATTAACAACCACAAAAGCTTTTACCATCTTGAGCTGTAAAACAGTACGAGCTTCTCTTAACAGCCTGGTGTTGTAGTGGAGGAACAGTTTTTAACACCAGCATTCGTAGCAGAGCGATGCCAACTGCTTCTTCTTGTTCAGAGAGTCTGTGTGTTAACAAATACATTTCTGATCCTTATGGGAACAGATGGATCCAAACGCCCAGACAAAACATTTTGCATCACATCAGTAAGACTGAAATGATGAAAGCCCACTAGAGCAATGAAATACCACATTTGATATCCAGAGTATCTTTGTGAGGCCCACTAGGAAAGCAGCACTGCTGTTATTCTCAGCATTTTGTATCCTAAATATTTGAGTGTCTTCTCCAGAAATGGGAGCAGAGTTAAGTGGATTTGGCCATTTCTGCTCTCACAGACTTCACAGTACATGGAACTAACTTCTAATATGAACTATAACCTGGGATTTCCAGGTTTTCCAAGGTTTTTTTGACTGCAATAAATAATAGATTAACAAAGTGGGGGTTTTGTCTGGGAGTTATTTGTATCCCCTTAGGATTGCTGTTGGAAAATTTCCAAACTGCTGCCCTGTCTCTCTTCAAAGCCGGTTGGTTTCTTCCAATGCCTTCACTTGTCTGGCTCTGAAGTATTGTTTGTTCTGTTACACCAGTTCCCAGCTTAAATTTGTTCCCCTGGGACTGAACCACTCACAGCCAAGCCATGTCCCAGGTGAAACCTCCCCAGTACCACATAGTGGGAAAACGCCCCTTCCTCACTCAATGTGGAAGATCCCATCCTGTTAGAGTTAATCCATATTGGGGCTTACCCCCATGTGACACTGTCTCTTCCCCTCACCCCGGTCCTAGGTGCCGGATGTGTTCGCTGACCTTCTACTCCAAGTCGGAGATGCAGATCCACTCCAAGTCCCATACGGAGACAAAGCCACACAAGTGTCCTCACTGCTCCAAGAGCTTCGCCAACAGCTCCTATCTGGCCCAGCACATTCGTATCCACTCAGGGGCCAAGCCCTACACGTGCAGCTACTGCCAGAAGGCCTTCCGCCAGCTCTCCCACCTGCAGCAGCACACACGGTAAGGGCCAGAGGAGGCTGGGGCCCTCTGCACTGCATGTTGCCGTCATCCCAGCATGCTGTGAGCACCTCAGTGGCGACTGCCTGGGCAGACCTGGCTGGTTGTCACAGGCTGGTCGGGTCTTATATGCGTCAGACCGGCAGTAGCGGTATCAGACTGGTCCCTGGCTGTGAGGGGCTGGGTGCGCTCAGGTTAGAGCTGCTCTGCCGGAGAGGTGTCGGCAGCAGAGTGACGCTTTCTGACAGTAGGTAGGGCTGGTTGTGTCAGTGTGAGAGTAGAGCGGGCATAGGAGGACTGTTCCCTGTCACCCCAGTGTAGTTCTGCCAAACATCTCAAGTCCAGGCTTGCAGCCCCCCTGCTATTTCAGCCACAGGCTTCCCACACACAGCTCTGCCAATGCCCCTCAGTCCAAGCTCTATAGTTCCTCTCTCTGGATCCTCCCCCGGTGCAGACAGACCATGGTCTCTTGAATCCAAGGGGAGCACGGTTTGAGACCAAGAGAGCTCATGCTGTGTTTGGAGTTCCTTCATGTAGCAGATAGCGTGGTGCTGTCCCACCCCCTTTGTGCCCTCATTCCATCAGCACTAGCCAGATGGCGGTCATGTCCAACTGCTGCTGCTCCTCCTCCTCTTCGGCAGGATCCACTCCAAGCTCCACACGGCGATTGTCAAGCCGCACAAGTGTCCTCACTGCTCCAAGAGCTTCGCCAACAGCTCCTATCTGGCCCAGCACATTCGTATCCACTCAGGGGCCAAGCCCTACACGTGCAGCTACTGCCAGAAGGCCTTCCGCCAGCTCTCCCACCTGCAGCAGCACACACGGTAAGGGCCAGAGGAGGCTGGGGGCCTGGCCCTGGTCCCCCCGCGCTGCCGGCATGCACCTCTGGAGCACGCGCGCCAAGCATGCGGGGGGCGGGCGGGGAATGCGGCCGGCTGCACCCCCAGAAGGAGGTGACCCACCTGAGTGGACGGAGTGGAGGCTGCGCAGGAGACACTGACCACGTCAGGGCTGAGATGGGCACATGCTGTCTCTGGGGATCCTTGGTCTTGCACCGCGGGCGGCACAGAGAGAGAGCGATAGAGAGAGAGGCATTGGCTGTAGGGGATCCCAGCCTGGCACCACGGGGGTTGGACTGAGTGTGTGGAAGCTGCTCCTGGCATTGCAGGGGGACAGGGACAGATTAACACTGTAGGTAAACTCAGCCTGTTACTTAAAAGGAAAAGTGTTGGTGTGTCTATCCTGGAGGGAACAGAGCTGCTTTCTTGGTACTGTGGAAGCAAGAGAACAGATTCCTCTTGGTCATTTGGGACTCCTGAGCTTGGAGCAGGAGGCCTGGACCTCCAGACCCCTTCCCAATACATTTTTAGTTAGCTCACATGCTGAGCTGTCCAGGTGTTCATAAGCTCTTGCTCCTCAATCCTAGTCACTCTGAAATCTGCTTCACTGCCTGTCTTCAACTTCTAACTGGACGCGGGAGCTGGGCAGAGCTCTCTTTGTCCAGCTAGAGCAGCATCTGGAGGCAACATCATCCCCTTCACACAGCAGCAGGCCCTGGCAGTCTGCCCTGTCTGCCTGCTCACTGCCTCCCATTTGTGCTCTTCCTCCTCAACAGTATCCACACCGGGGACCGACCCTACAAATGTGCTCACCCTGGGTGTGAAAAGGCTTTCACCCAGCTTTCCAACTTGCAGGTAAGGGGCTGGGTGTGTCCTGCTCCCTAGCAGGGGTTGGCAAGGGTGCCTGTGGTAGAGGAGGTGGAAGAAGTGGGGCAGCTGGGAGGAGAGTAAAAGAATACAGAAAGCTATTGAAGCCCTGGGCAGGGAAGAGGTTCCTGACTTGTGGCACTGGTGGCCCATAGAAGTCGCATAAAACAGTCGCATCCTGTAAAATTAACTTGACTTGAAAGTGGTGAGACCTTAGTGAAGTTCCCCCCATCTGTTTTGCAGTTTTCTAATTTAGCTGGGGTGAGACTTTTGCAAAATGTTATACCCAATAAAGTCTGGGTATCTGGGTGAGTTTTTTGTTTGTTTTACAATGAAATGGAGGGCATAAGGGTAGGGATATAGGGAAGCAGAGGTGGTGTGTCCTGTTGCAGTACCCTGGAGGAGGGGGACTGTAGAGTGTGCCAAAGAGCAAAGAGTTGTAAACACCTGCAAGCAGTTAAAGCAAATCCTGCCCTGAAGGTATTAGATGCAGGGAGCAGATGTATAGGGGGGCAGAAAAGGAGAGACCAGGAGAAGACTGAGAGTTGCACGGAAACTGAGAAGATGGGGGTTGTGGAGCTCTGCTGTTCAAATAACCTAGTATGCATGAGAGGGAAGGCATGTGTGGGGAAGGTGTGGTGGGCTAGAGGGAAAAGTTCTGTCCCTGTGCTAGGAGCCAGGTTTACCTTTCTCAGCAGCCAGGAGCTTGGGGCCTGGCTGTAGCAGGGTGTTTGAGGTAAAGCCATCTCCAGTACTAATACTTGCTTCCTTTCTCACGCTTGCTTTCTCTTTCCTCCCGGCTGCTGCTGCCCCCCAGTCCCACAGACGGCAGCACAACAAAGACAAACCTTTCAAGTGCCACAACTGCCACCGTGCGTACACGGATGCTGCCTCGTTGGAGGTACACCTGGCTACGCACACGGTGAAACACGCCAAGGTCTACACCTGCTCCATCTGCAGCCGGGCCTACACCTCGGTGAGTGTTTCCTGCCTTGGGGGTAGCAGAAGTGGTCAACTTCCAGGGAACAGCTCCTGTAGATCCAATGGGAGCAGTCCCCTGAGTTGCTGTGTCCGTCCCTATTGGCTTTGGCTCTTGCGAGCGTTCCCTCCCCTCACACGGTTCTTCCCGTTGCAGGAGACGTACCTGATGAAGCACATGCGGAAACACAACATCCCTGACCCACAGCAGCAGGTGGTTCAGGCACAAGCCCAGGCCTCGCAGCAGCAGCAGCACTTCCAGCCGCAGGGCGGGGGGGCAGCAGGGGGCCCTTCTGGAGACACTAACCAACCCAACCCTCCCCCCCAGTGCTCCTTTGACCTGACTCCTTACAAGACTTCAGAGCATCACAAGGACATCTGCCTCACTGTCAGCACCAGCGCCATCCAAGTGGAGCACCTCTCCAGCTCCTAGAGAGACCTCAACCCAGGGAGCAGAACGCCTCTTGTGCATAGCCTGTGCCAGGGGCACCGCTTGTGCAGCGGCCCTCCTCGTGCAACAGTTTCTGGCCTCTCCTCCTGCAGCAGCCTCTTCTGGCTGTGTAACCCTGTTCATGGCAGCCCCTTGCACAACAGCCTGTCTCAAGGGGGTGCTCCTTCTGTGCAACAGTCTGCCTGGTAGGAGGATGCTTCCTTGTGCAAGAGCCCCTTTCCTGTGCTGGGATCACTTCCTCATGCAAGAGCCCCTCCTTTGAAACCCAAAGAAAGGCCCCTGTTTTGCCTTCTCTCTCACTGTAGGATGCGTACGAAGCGGGGTTGCGTGTTGAGACACGCATGGTGGATGGGATGGAGAGATGGCCCTTGTATATACAGGGGCTTGGACACGTGTTTTTAGCAGGCCACAGAAGAATGTGGCAGGGTTCACAGCTGGATGGGGTTCTTTGAGGATTGCCTTGAGTGTCTAAGAGAGAAATATCCATTCCTGTCCCTCCTGCTTGTGAAAGGGGGGAGGGGTCGCTCGTCCTGCCCCAAGGACTGGATGGGAGAAACCTTCTCCCCAGTGGAAGGTGAGACCAGTGGAGGGGGGAGAGGTGAGGCATGTTCTCTGGGATGGACAGGTGTCTACACTGCCTAAGGGTTGTGGAGTATTGCATTCTTTCTCCTTCCCTGGTGGAGAGCAGTAGAGAGGAGTCTGTCTGAACTGGCTGCTTCCTCTCTCTCACAGCTGTCTGAGCAGCACAATGGCCCCATAGGAATGTGGGTTCCTGCTCATTGCTCTTCCTGCCTGTTGTGGATGATATCCTAGCAGCTTGTACTCCTCCTCCTCTCCCTCCTGCTTTTCCCCCCACCTCCTCAGAAAAGCCTGCAGGCATCAACAACAAACCAAAAAGCAACTGGAGGGAGGGTAAGAGACTGCCAAAATAATCATCACCCTTCTCTCTACTCCCTTTCCTGAAAGGCGGAATGACAGCAGTTCTGATACTCACATACCTGTCCTGCCCCCAGTTTCCCAAAGGGAAAGAGGAGGAGGAGGAGGAAGAGGAATAGACCAGTCTTTTCAAGGGGCTGGCAGGAAGCAGGGAAAGGCTAGCTTCTCCTGCTCGTCTCTTGCCAGAGTGCTCTCCCAGGCTCCCTCTTGCCAAGACGGGCTGGACTCACATGGCAGTGGTGGCCTCTTCTGGACCCTGGTCATGGGAGAGAATCCCCAAAAAGGTGGACAGTGGAGAGAAGGGGATGAAGATCCCCACAGAGAGACCAATCTAATGAGAAGGGGGAGCCAACAAGAATAAANATTGGTCCACATGACTGCTAGTCTTGTGTGTTACTTACTAGTTTCTTTGGATCATGGAGGCTGACTTGGAAGAGAATGAGAAGGCAAGGGAAAAAGCATGTGTTGTTGGGTTTTAAAATCAGTCACCCACCCAAAGCCTATAGAATCCCAGACTTCTGTATGAACAACCAATAGGGGCTTCTATTTTATTTTTTTTAACCACCCTGTATAGAAATAAATTGGTGTAAAAGGCTCCTTGAAGGTGCTGCTGCAAGCACCCTGCCCCTGTGACGTGTGTTCCTTCCCCCTGCACCCGACCCCTGCAGGAGCCTCTGGCTGCCCTGAGTCTGGAGGGGCCGTGCGGGCAGGCGCGAGGGCGGCACATCCCTGCCTTTGGCACTTTGCGGTTTGCACAAGGAAAGTGAGGAGCTCTGCACCCGGGGAGCCTGTGGCAGAAACCTTTTTCTCTGCGTTTAGTCACCAGGGTTGGCTGCAGATGGGTGGAGTGTTTGGTAGGTGCATAGGCTAGGCTAGAAGGAGCTGTCTGGTTTGACTCCTGCATTTCACAGGTGACATTTCAATCCATTTAGGCTGTACTGAGCCCCAAGAACTGATGAGTATTTGAACTGTGTTGACAAAATGCATTGGCTTGATTTTGGGACACAAAATCCATTGGTAGCCTGCTGCAAGGGCTTCATGTTTTCACTGTTTAAATATTTAAGCCAGATTTCTCCTTGCTTTGGCTTCTGATTCCTAGTTCTGGAAACATTCATCTCTTTGATTCAGAGAGACTGAATGGGACTTTTCCCCCCCAGACTTGCATTTAAACAGTCTAATGTGTCTTCTCAATCCACTTTTTGACAAGGTAAACAGATAGAAGTCTGTAAATCTTCCACTGTAAGGGATTTCTTCCAGCCCATGAATTATTCTTGTCTTTTCTTTCTACATCTTGTCAAATTTTTCATTCTCTTATAAACACATTCATTTTGGAATTGAGTGTTGAAGCCCCAGTGCCGTGGATGAGGTCCCCTGGCTCTTTGCCTTAATTCTGCAGAGATTGCATTTTCTCTCTTCTCACAGCATTATAGAGAAGCTCAACGGTGGCTGCTTGTCTGGTCAAGTCTGATCATCCAAAGTATCAGTTTTCCATGATAGTGTTTTCCCTTCTCTCCAGGTATGCTCTGGGTTCTTGTTTCTTGGCTCTTCATGTGGGGCTGTGTCCAAGTCCAGCCTTTGTGAATGGACCTGGCTGACTGATGGACCAGGTTACTCACAGCTTTCACAGCTCTGTCACCCGCAAACTGTATCAGTTGTTATTTTTACTTTCAGATCCAGGTTGAAATGCAATATTGCATCTGACCTACGCTAACTTGAAAAGCATTGAGTGCAACTTCTCATTAGCTTTTTTTTGAGACTTGCAGGCTGAACATTTCTTAATCCTCTTAGTATTTGATTATGTACAGTTTATCTTTCTGACTTATGGTGCTAGGTCAATGCCTTATAAAAATTTAAGTATGTTGCACCTATGCAGTCCCCTTTGTTAAACCAAATGTATAATGATGTAATCTAAGAATGAAATTAGGGTTTGGGGTTTTTGTTTGTTTGTTTGTTTGTTTGTTTTACTACAGAATCTGTATTTCGTAAAACCTTTGTGTTATAGGTTTTATTTTTTCGTTCATTAATTCTTCATCTCTACAGTTTTTCCATAATTTTGTCATTGAGTCGTTTCATTTGCCTTTTGGGAGTACTGTCATGAGTGTCTTAAGGTATTTGTCTAATATCCCAAGTTTAATTTAAAGATCAGAATCACTGGGCTAGAGAGCTAGTTACTAAACTCTTTCAGGCCTCCTGTTTCTTTGCTGATTTAAAAATATACATCCCTAGTAGGTGTTGTCTCATCTCCTACTTTGATACTATGGTACTAGATAGAAGTTGCTATTTTCATATGACTGCTACATTCTGTTCCTTTCTTTAGATGGAATTGGAAGTATTTCTTGACTGGTTTCTTCTGTTCCGTGTCACTAGCATTTTCACCATTTTTATCTAGTATAGATCAGTACTATTAGTAAGGTTTCTTTCTTTATTTTGCGATTGAAAGGAATGAAAGAGCAAAATATTCCTTTCCTTTTACCACTAGTTTTTCTAGTCAAAAAGTTTTTCTTAAGAGTTTTCTCTATTTTTATAGTGTCTAATTTATGTTGATTGTCTGGCCTTCACATTTTCCATCTGTTATGTTTCTTCTTACAGGAGAGTTTAATTCATATTCCTCTGCCTTCTTTCTTTTTTTCCCATGGACAGCTCATTTTATAGTTTTCCTCCCCTTGGAAGTTATCAGACTCAGCACAGGTTTATTACTACTTGTGGTCTCCTCTGCATGTCCATGTTCCACATGGACAGGACAAAACTGCCACCTTCACTCAAGTTGTTCTGTCATCTTGAATGCATCATCTTGAAGTCTGAAAAATTACTTGGTTTGGGTGCAGAGTCTTGAATTAAGCTGGGAAGGCTTTAAAAGTCAGAGTAATACCTTGCTGACTGGTTAAATTCCCTGGGGAATGGCTCACAAGTTAAAATTCTTCGCAATGATTTTTCATTTTATATGTTAAAGGTGCTTGAAATCACCTTTCCTGGTGTTGTTTTCTGATGTCTGCTACTTTTTCCCTTCTTGGAATCTGATACCTAGCATGGGCATCCATATGTATTTGAGGCTGTACAGTTCCTGTTACCAGTCATTTCAAAGGTGTTACTGTTTGTGTTTGTGCAGTTTGCTGCTGAGCCTTGCCCAGGAAGAAACTAATTATTTCTTACTAAGGGACTTACCCATTGAGCTTCAGAAATGCCACTTTATTCCAGGCCTCCTTTTTTTTCTTATCAATGAGAATTTCTGTGTTTACCCAGTCCTGTTGCTGATGTGGAAATAACTGAAGATACCTTACCCTCATTATCTCTGTCACTTCTTTGAGTTTGGATTAGGTCTTCCTCTTTGGATTCACGTGGTTGTTTAACATATTCAGAGTGCTCCAGGTGGTTTAAAAAGTGCAGTAGCTACCTGTGAGACACAAAATGTATCAACTTGTACAAAATTCTTCCCTCTTTAGATGAAGCCTGAGGTTCTGCAGTCTGCAGCTTTGTGCACTCAAGCCAACAATGGTTCAATTATTTACCTCCCACTCACAAGAGTGGAATATTCTTTTAACAAGATCCCATCGTCCTTCTTCAGCTTCATGAATTCTTTGACCCTGCATTTTCATTGTGCTGCAAATTCATTTGTTTCTATATGTTTGTGCCCAAGAAGACTTGACAATGACTCTGGAGTTCTGTATTAGGTTGCATCTTGTATCTTTGCTGAAAGGCAATAGCACTTTTTCTTCTTGTCCTTTTCCAAGCTGATTTTCTGTTCTTAGCTGGATTTTACAAATTATCATTGCTTTAAAAGGAAACCTCATGTAGGCTGGAAATCATTTAGAAAAGTCACCCACAAACAGTAACAGAATCTCAGCCGTGACTAATGATAGTATTGCTGGTCTATAATTCAGTTAAATCTTCAAGAAAGATTTAAGACTTTTATAATTTAAAGCCTTATGGTTAATCAACCATGTCCCTTATTATAGTTTTTTGTTAGTTATCACTGCCATTGAAACTGCCACTCTATATTACTACTTTTTAAAATTTTAATCTATAGGGTCTTGCTATGCCTTTGTTGAGTACATTAAAGTCTTCTGCTATAAGAAGTCTTTCTTCTTGTGTAATGAATTACAGACCATGATCAAGTCACTGTATTCATCTTTCCAAACAGCTGAATTAAATTGAGCTGGTTGAGGTGTCTCACAATAAGGCTTGGCTCCATCATGTAGTTCTTATCTGTTGCCTTTCTTTTCCCTTTCAGCGACCCAGCTGCGTAGTGTTCAGTTAAAGTCTTGCTACATTAGGCCTAGATGGCTATCTTGAGCCACCAAACTTAGACTGCCATACAAAGATATCCAGTTCTTTTAATGAGGTCTTTTCCTTCAAATTAAAACAAACAGCAATATGTTTCTTTCCTTATCCGAGTGCAAGCCCTGTCAATGCCACTGTGATTTTGCCAGTGTTAGGTTAACTGCCTTACAGCAACCTGGATGAGCCCACTTGCTTTGCAAATACTTTTTAAGTCAAAGTATTGGCTGGTCTGGAACACATTCAGAACTTCAAAGTTGTTTGGAAAAGAAAGCCCTTTGCTTCCATCTGCTTACCAGATAATTCTTTTCAAATTACTGATTGTCAGTTTCTAGCTATGCAACTTCTAGGATATTTTATTTAATGGGTAGAACTAAACATCTTCCTAAATCTCATTGGCAATAGGTAATATTTCATTACCTCATGGATGTGTCTACATCATCCAACTTTCTTCCTAATATAGAATATAATTATGAGATTCTGTCTGTCTTCTATATTTTTATTGATTATTTTATCATCTTTATATCAACTAAAGGATATATATCATGTTTAGGATTTTCTTCTGATATTTTGCAGGTAATGTACCTGAAAGCTGCCCAAGTTTACTAGTGCAGTTTCAGAACATAGAATGAAATTGCTCTGTACACTTCCTTAACTACAAGATAGGTACCTGTTCAATCGTCCTTTCAGGTACAACAGATTAAATTTGTGTGCATGGTTTCTTGTTTCTGTATAGTAGAACACCAAAGTACTAGAGAGATGTAGTAACTCGGTCCAACAAACATTTCGATTTCATGTAGTGTCTGTGTAATGAATGGAAAAAAACTGCAAGAAAAGAAATCGTGACACCAAAGAACTAGAGTCTACGCCTAGTTTTGCTACTGAAGTAGGGTATGTTTTTGAAACATGGACACAGTTATAATTTGTGGCCTTTGGCATCCTCTTTCATTTGTAAAGCTAATTAACCCCCTTGGGGCCAAGTGCTGCAGATCAATCATTTGCCGTTTGTGAGAACAAAGTGTGGGTACCTCTCCTGTTTCCTGAAGACAGGAAATTGAAAGTTCAGAGACCTCTGAACTGAGAATGTTAAAGAATGAGGAGAGCTGAACATACCTCAACAGCAAAAAGGTAACTGAACAAGGGTCAGAAGTTACAGCTGTCCTGCTGGGTTCTGCATGAGGATCCCTCTCAAGCACTGGCCTTCACCTCACAGTCCTTGGACAACATTTAAGAAGTCTATAAGGTAACTAAAATCTGGAGGCTTGAATTTGGTATGCAGATGTTTACATTTCCAAGGGAAAACACACAGGCATCTGTAGATCAATAAATGTTGAGAACCACTCCTGCAGACTGCTTCCATAGGCCGTGCAGCTTCCTGTGGGAGGTGCTGAGGCCTGGGCAGCCCCGCTCATCCCGCAGGTCGTCTGTCGAACCAGGAGATACCTACAGGATTAACTGCAGGATGGAGCTGTAGCAGCAAGCTGGGGCGAGGGGGAGGAGTGTGATAACCACAGGGGTTAGCGTGTGAGGCTTTGTTCCTACAGCACTTGCCAAAGGATCAGCATGTGAGGCTGGGTGAGGGTTAGACATAAATGGGCCTGGGTCTCTAGAGCTTAATCCAGCTGGGAAGGCACCTTCCTGCACAGTCATCTGCGCCCGTGCTCGGACTTCAACGTGCAGAAGAGTTTAAAAAAATATTCCTCCTCTCGACAAATAACTACCATGCTGACACTTCCTCTGTGGGTGAGGATGCTTCTGGAGCCCTGAGCGATGCAAACCCTTTCTTTGACTTTGTGAAGAAAGCAAAAATAACAAGCTGTCCGGGACTCAGAGCTCAGGAACTAGTTTTTGCTGGAATGGTAGAGTTTCTACTGCTGTGAGACCACACAGGCACACAAAACTGCCTCTCCCCTTTATTTTGCCAATTCACAGTGGCAGTTCATGCAGTTAGAGGCACATTTGTACACTTTACTGAGATTTGCCGTTTAGATTTTAGGCAAGTGCCTCTTCTTTGCCCTATCATTTGTATCTTCAGTGGCAAGGAGTCCAGAGGGAGATGGTCTCTCCATTTCAGTGTCTAGAATTCTGGCATCTCCCTAGCCTTGGCTTGGAGGTTAAGATGGGGTTCCCAGGTGGTCTCTTAAACAAATTATTGATGTCTAAGAATATCTGATTTTTAATATCAGCTCCATTCAACTTGGTAGCCCCAAGCAGGATGTGTTTGGGAGATTCTGGTTTAGGACTGTGACATGGTATAGGGAGCAGATTTTTTTTTTTTATGTAACAGCCACATCCTTCCCCTTAATTAAGAGTATAAGGCAATTTATATGAGAATTTTGAAGTACTTTAAAGAGGCTTAACAATAATGTTCAGCTAACTGAAGCCAGCTGCTCCACATGGGAACTGAAAAGACTACGAAATGTGTTTTGAATAATTAAAAATATGTCATAAATAACTTAAATGACTGTAAGAAGAGGAATGGAAAACTCCATCATCAGAACACAGAGGATCTCTGAATTAACCCAGTAGTTTAACAGCAAGATGGTTCATAGTTCAAACAGCTGCAGCTCCTTTATGTAACAGCTCCTCAGTCTTCCAGTGCAGGCTGCTCGAAGATTTAATCCTAGTATATCCCTATAGATAAAGGCATGGTGTCTTGGAAGATCTTTGGGAGGAAAAGAGAGAAAAATAAATCTGATCACTTCTCCTTGTGGCCAGAATCTGGGAGCATTCAGTCCTGAGCAATGGCTGTCATTACACAGACTGTCAGGATGGTGTAGGTGGGTAGGCAGGGGAAAGGCAGATAAAATGTAGTGTTTACCAAACTCAGTGCCTCCTAAACTGTACAGGATGCTAAATGAGCGCTGACCTCTTGAAAAAACAATCCTGCATATCTTGGAACCTAAGGATCAACAGAAGTAAGATAGTTTTGTCTCAGTTCCTCCATATAATCGCATGTGACTTCACACCACCACACCCTGCATGTAGCAAAGAACGGCTGGGGAAGGGCTCCTCAACTCCGCAGCATGAGGGGCTCTAAACCTTCAAGTGGCTCGTGGTGTATGGTCACGATGAAGAGAGCACGGTCACAAGTTTAACTTAATTGCCTTTGTTAGTCGGTTAGAAGTGTTACTTTGTACCAGTCCTGTCGCAGCAGAGACCATCCATCTCCGCTGGTGACACAGCAGCAGCTGCTGGCGGATTACGAGGTGAATGGAAAACCACAGTAACAAGTCAACAGCACTTCCTCGCCCAGATCACAGAATAGGCCAGGCTGGAAGGGACCACAGTGTGTCACTGCTCCAGCCTCCCTGCTCAAGCAGGGTCATTCATGCCAGAACACACGGCACAGGATTGCCTCCAGATCGTTCTGGAGCATCTCCAGTGAGGGAGACTCCACAACCTCTCTGGGCAACCTGTCCCAGTGCTCAGTCACCCGCACAGGAAGAAGTTCTTCCTCATGTTCAGGTGGAACTTCTCTGCATCAGTTTCTGTCTCAGTGCTTGGCACCACCGAGAAGAGTCTCACATTCACCTGTCACTTATAGACATGGATGGGGTTCTCTCTCAGTCGTCTGAGCCTCTCGGGCTGAACAGGCCCAGCTCCCTCAGCCTTTTCACGTAGGAGCGATGCCCCAGTGCCCCGGTCACCCTCGCTGCCCTCGGCGGGGACCGCCCGGGGCAGCCCCACAGAGCCCGAAATGGCGGCGGGAGCGGGGCGGAAGTGCCGGGGCAGGCGGGCGGAAGCGGCTTCGCGGCCGGGCAGAGCCGCTTCCGGGGACCGCGCGCGTCCGCTTCCCGCCGGAAGCGCCGGTGTGTGGGGCCCAAGATGGCGGCGGGGATGTACCTGGAGCACTACCTGGACAGTAAGAGCCGCCGGGGCGGGGCCAAGGCCGCGGCTGAGCTGGCCCGGGGGGCACGGACGGGCCGAGGGGCGGGGCCCCGCGGGCGCT
>VXBC01001745.1:1412938-1435432 GCA_013399945.1 Ploceus nigricollis | reverse complement strand
CCATGAGAAAGGAGCCCGGTGCAGCTCCAGCCGCCTCTCGGGAGCGGGAGCTTGGCTGTCAGCGGTTTCCCGGGATAGACATCGAGCCACAGATCACTTTTAGATCTGTGGGGCGGTAGTTATGGTAGTTTTCTACGCTGTCAATTTACAAATGCAGCCCTGCTTTTCTGGCCGAAGAGGAGCTCTGTAAATGCTAATGGAGTTGGCAACGTTATCAGAGCCCTCCTATGATACCTCTTACTTTACCATCCTGCCTTGAGGTGCTTAAAACGTCGTCGAAGTTTGCCCTTTGGGGATGAGACTTTCAGTGCATGTTTTACCCAGGCGTTCTTAAAATAGCCGAGCAGATCCATCAGAGGAGTTGTTTCTCAATGAATGGGCTAATGAGTTAAGATTGAATAACCTGTTCTTTGAGGAATGCTGTTCTCACTTTTTCCTGCTGGTCTGGTGTTGGCACTAGAGAGAGGGGAGGATGTTCGCGGGATGGTGTGTTTAAAGCTGGGTGGTTCTGGCAATGTGTGTTCTGCTTCACTGTACCCGGCCAGTTAAATCTCTCACTGTCTGCTTGCATGTGCATGGAAAAAAATGGAGTTTGGCTCTTCAGATGTCCTGCTACACCGGGTTTCTTCCAGCACAGAAATTATAAGGTGCTGATATGGACACAGGATGTCTCGTTCCTTGTCTTCAGTGCTCCTTTTGTCTTTAGGAAAGGAAACGTCCCTAAAAATGTTCAAGAACCATAATAAATTTCAGTGAAAGCTGAAAAGAAGCTGCAGTTGAGCAGGCAAGGATCTGTGAGGTGCAAGGAAGGAGGCAAAAGCCAGGAAGAAGAGTTGAATGAGGAGGCAGGTTGTCAAGGAGCAAAGATTTCTGTTCTTGTGCAGTTCTCACTCCGCTGTAGAAGGCTGTTGACTGCAGTTGACTGAGGCTCCTCAGCTGGGAGGACAAGGGCTGGGAAAGAGGAGAAAGAAGCAGATGGACAAGGAGTAAGTGCATAGTGGGGATGCAGGGTTTTCCTGCTGGGAGGGCAGAGGTGTATTTTGGGTAGGAGCTGCAGAGCAGAGATAAAGGAGCAAAAGCCTGGGATCTGCAGTTGGTGAGCAGAGACGAGCAGGATGCAGCGCTGAGTGTGGAGAGGTGCTGTACGTACACACTTGGAGAGAAGGGAAGGTTGGTGGCTGGAGAGTGCTCCTGCCAAGGTCAAACACCTCAGGATTGTGTCATCACAGTCAATTAAAATCAGCCAGCCTGGGAACTCCTCTTCCTCTCTTGTACAGGCATGCAGAGGAAATGCCAAAGTCGTGTCTCTCAGCTGAGATTTGTGGTCCTGCAATTGGATTAGAGTGTCTCGTCCTATTGAAGGTGGACATTAATACAGGAGAGTCACTGTTATTGTTGAGCTGTCTTGCTAAAAAATGTAATCAAAGTGATGTGCACAATCTAAAAGTCCTTAAAAATATCTGGTTACAAAGATTTTAGGAAAAACAAAACATTCCTTGCTGTGATGGTTTAGCCTTTTTTGCTTACCCTTAGATCTCTAAGGGCTTTTTCAGTTTTGTCTGGTGCAACATTACTTGCTGTTATTAGCTACTCATAAGACACTTGCTGTGCTTATTCTAGATTTCTTTCAGGAAAGCATATATGTATTGTGATACTTGGCATCAAAGAGCACCCATGACAGTCTTCAGTAAGTCAGGCTGCTGATAGGTAATAGCATATATTTCTAATTACCCATGTTGCTTTTCTCTAAGCCTGCTCTCCTCTCCTGGCCTTCTGCCTGAACACCAGACTCTGTGAAAATGCATACAGTATTTTAGACACAAGTCTTCTTGATGCTAACTGATTGACAGCATTCAGTTTCCTACTTGCTGCTCCCCTTTCTTCCCCACATTATTTCAGTGTTTTAAAAACATTCAGTTCCATTTTAAAGTAATTCACTAATATCCTAAAACTTCTTGAAATTTTATAGAAATAAATAGTCCAGAACTTTTGGTCATCTCTTATAAAAAGTGTCTAATTCTTAATTTACATCTGTGTCTTGGAAAGGAATTCTTTTAGTAGTATAGTGCTCTTGCAGACACAGTTTTCAGATGAATGTCTTTTTTCTTCCCACAGAGATTCTCTTTCCTATAGTTTTCTATCTGGATCTGCTCAGGGAATGAATTAGGAATGTGTGATGAAAGAGGGCAGTTATTTGTAAGACTTCTTCATATCTTTGAATAAAGGAAGGTTTGTAAGGAATTAAGTGAAAATTGTAGGAAGAAAAAATATGGCCTCCTGTTTGAAGCAGCTGAATATTATTCTGACAAAGTGAGTTTGGTGGGGTTTTTTTATGTCATGAGTCCCACTTTGTACAGGTTTTCCTTGCTTGGATTGTGCTTCCCTCAGATTATGAGTGGAAATTTTTAGTCAGAGGAGCAGATGTGCAGAATGCTTATAGCTGCAGCTGGAGTCTGCCTTGAACAGATAATTCTGAAAAGTCATGCTATGAAGCATTTTTGCACATTTCGAGAGGAGAGTTTGTAACTAGCTGGCCTTCTTGGCTTTAATCTCTTGGCCTCAGTAAATCTCTTGGCCTTCATTCTGTTGGTGAGGGAAATGAGCCACTCCACTGCAGCATTGTGAAAACACTTTATTGTCATAATAGTAAACACCTTGAAAAGCTGATTACAAAGTCAGTTTTCAGATTGAGCTCGGGGTCTGAGCATGTGACTCTGTATTGAGCAAAGAGAATAAAATAAAACTTTGACTCGGTGCTCAGTCACTGGGAATGAGAAACACCTTGTATGAAACATCATGTGAGTAGGTAAGTAAAAACTGTATGTTAAAATGCATGAGCAGTCTGACAAAGTTAGGCGTACAGCCCCAGTTGCTTCAGTTCATATATTTTGAGCCCTCTACTTTAGACATCTAAAGTTCTTTTCCATGATTTTTTTGTGGAATAGCCAAGTTAAGAAGAGTTCTCTTAGGAAAAATTGTCTAGAAGCTTCTTACGTCAGGTATTTCAGCAGCTTTCAAGTTCTTGCTGTAATTTGAAACTGGGTTTAGACCTAGGATTAGGCATGCCCTTTTCCTTGGTTTTAACCTGTTAATTACAAAGCAAATCTGTCTGAAATGTGTTATGCTCTTGGCAGATGCTTTTGCAGCAGAAAAATACACACATTCCTTCTGTAATGAGCATCCTGACAGAGGAACTCCATATCTTGTCTACTCTGATCACCTTTGTTCCTTCATCCTACTTACTGAGCCAAAGGATTCAGGGAATGGGAGAAGAGGAATGTGTCTTGTTCCACTTTTCTTCTTGAGTGTTTTTCTCCAGTGGCTGAATTTAAACATAAAAAGATTTCCATGTCTTCAAATATTGTCTTCCTTCTGGTTTCTAAACCATTTTATGCCTGGTTTTGAGGGGAGAAAGCAAGATAAAAAACTGCTTTCCCTCAAGCAGTAGCACAGTGCAGCTTTAGTAAGGGAAAACCTGTGGGTGCAAAGGAGTTAGAGATGTAGAAAGGAATGGAAGAAGAAGAAAGAAGAAAACTGTGGTTTTTTGTGATTAAAAGATGGAATGTGCATAAAGATTCATGAGAAGAATTTGTGTTTGCTCAAGCTTGAGTTACTGTGTTGGGCTCAGTGTTGGTCCTTGTATGAGGTTGGAAATACTGCTGTGGGGGCTTTGAGGGGCAGAAAGGGATAATGTGATTAATACAGGTTTTCCAGAAGGTGAGATGCAAATCCTGAGTTTTCTTTGTGTTTGGAAGTTTCAAGAGGATTGTAGAGCTCCTTTGTGAAAGACATGGTTGAAGCACACAGAAAACAGTCCCAAATCAAGTCTTTGTTTACGTGTGAACCTGCCATGAGTGTAGTGATTGTCTTTATAGTAGAGGGAGCTGCTGTGCAACCACCTGTGTTTTCTGCCATCAGTGCTTCCCTGTTTACCCACCTAATGGGTGCCAGAATAAAGTCCATGCAGTTAGTGACAACACATGAATAATCTTTTATGGCAACATACCAAGGCGTGTACCTCCCCTCAACAGCAAGAACTGTTTCCATCTTCCCTGAGGAACTAAAGCCAGCATTTCATCTAAATTAGACCTAAGCATTTGGGAGAGTCATGAGCAGCAGGAGTAGCAGGTTACCTTGATGAGGTGGAGAGGCAGAAGGATGTCACAGGCCAGGCTGCTCAGATGGCTGCGTTGTATTAATTCTGGTGCCTTGGAGGCCACCAGTCAGGACCTGTTCCAGGAGCAGGCACTAGGACATGTCTGCCTCAGTGCAGAGGGTGATGGAGATGACAGGCTTAGGTGAGGAGACCTCAGCTGCTAAGTTAACATGGTACAATGCAGTCAATATACCTTGGGTTTTCCCCTATCGAGTTTCCTTTGCTCCTTCTATTTGCATTTGTCAGTAGGCGCATAGAGATGCACCAGTTCAGGGCTTGTCACTGCTGGAAGACTTAAGCCAGCATAAGCACAGAGCAATAGAAGCAGCACATGTCCTCAAGGAAGTCATCTTTCTCCTACAACTGGCATGGGAATGTCCTTTCATTCCTTGATAACATTAGCTAACACAGTAAAATAGGATTATTCTTTCAGAATGGCTACATCTGCCTGGATTTTCCTCTGTATGGATTCATTAAATGAGAGCGTGATGAGTATCATCATCTTAAGGCTCTTAGAGGACATGGGCATGATGTCGGAAATTGCTGTAGGCAAGCCTTCGATTCCTTCCCAGACCTGGCTGTGTTCCAATTTCCCCAGCAGTTCTTTTATCTCTTGCATTCCCTACCTTCATTACTCTTATCCCCTCCCCGGTGTAGCATGCAGCCATACTCCTGTCCCTGCCTCTACAGTTTCTCACATCATTCTTCAGAAATGCGAGTCTCTTAATAAATCATTTCTCTACTTGTCACTGTTCTAGTGTGAAAGGTGAAAGATGCCTTTCACCTTACAGAGACTTTGGATTAGTTACACCTGTGATGCACCACACATGATCTGTGGAAAATTACAAAAGATTTCATGCAGGGGAGAGAATTTGGTGATTCATAGGCATCATTTGTTTCTGTGTGAAAGCTACTGGCACAGCCCACACTGAGCTGATACATTTAATGACCAATTCATTTAGAATTGGTTTTGTTGTTGGCTGATATTTTTATTGGAGCTGATACAAGATAGCTTTACATGGCAAAGCATGCTGTGTTTTCTCTGTAGTTCTTCACTTACCCAACTGCAAATCTGATGTCATTGTTTTGGCAAACAGCCCTGTGGTCTCTTTGCTGGTTGTCCCTGCCTTTGGAAGGCTGTGGCAGGCTGGAAATGCCAGGAGTGTTGGGAGTCTCATTTGTTGTGTCAGTCTTCCAAGCTCTCCAAGCTTTTCAAATTCAAGGTTGATCTTTAACAATAAAGATCCCTTTTCTGACACTTAAAAACATTCCCTGCTGTCTTGTCTGTGGATGCTGTGGCATTGAGCTACTGTAATAAGACAACAAAAAGAGCCCTCCCTTCCTAAGAAATGGGCCCACACTCTGGGGGAGTATTGGGTTTCCGTGGCTGACTGTCGCTGACCTTGACTGTCACTGCTGACTGGTGCCTGTTTCTTTGGACAGTGTCTGCAGCAGATGTGCTTGGATGGACTGGTGTGCAGTGCACTGGCCCAGAGCTTGGGATACGTGATATGGCCACAGAATTCCTGGATGGCTGTGACTAAATCAGTCTGCCATGCACCTAAGCACCCTCTTTGTAAAACTGTACGTAGGGTTATCCCTTACCAAGGTGTTGTGAGGATAATGGTACAGGTTAGGATTTTTTATTGCAGCAGGGCTGAGCTGTCTCTGAATAGAGGGAAAGGGATATATTGTGCTCAAGCACCAATTTCAATAAATTGCATAGGAAGGTGATTGATTACTTGAGAACACAGGACAGAGTAGAAGCAGTAGTTTAAAAGGGTGATACACTCTGAAAGGAGGGATATAAAAGGCACCCTGCCCCCTAATGAGGGAGCAAGGAAGCTCCTGAAGATTGCTGCAAGCCAGTTGTCCTGCAGCATACTTCAAGTGCTACAAAATTATGAGAATCATGGAGTATGAAAAAGTCCAATGTGCTTCCCCAGCAAGATCCCAGCCAGTATGCAGTCCTGGGGGGCAAAGAACTTACCCTGTCATTGTGGCAGTCCCTGGCACAAGCAGAAATTTTTTAAATTGCCTTCAGCAATGTCGTGTCTAAAGTGTTTGGTGAAATCTAAGCTGTTCAATAAAGCAACTGTGGTTATGTTTCAAAATGTCTTTTCCCATTTTTTAATAAAATTTAAACATACATCTAAACATGGTGGGTGAACAGATGTCTTGGGAAAGGTACTTTGTGTTTGGATGGTCCTTGGTGCTATTGATCTGTTTTTAGGACGTTGGGCAGCACAAATCCATTGTTTGGCACAGCACAGACGTGCTGCAGAGGATTGAAGCACAATTGAAGTTATCAGGCTGTGTAGGCTTGTTCTCTGCGTTTGTGTGTCACAGTTAACATCTGAGTTAAGTAGCTGAAGTTTAAATATCAGTTGCCTTCACCTGACAGCCCACGTGTGTTTCTAAAAAGAAGTAAATAATAATTATTGGAGAGGGAAAAAAGTGGGGTTGGATTCTGACTTTTGGAGAGAGAGTGCATGGTTCTTAAGGGAGAAGACAGCATGGTTTGGATGCCTGTGGAAGAATGAACAGGGGAAAGAATGACAAGGAAAGAGGAGAATAAAAGAGATGAAAGAAGAATGGGCTTAGTGAAGGGATAACATTTGAGGAGAGAAATGACGAAGGTAGGTAGAGATTTTAGCTTATGATCAGAAATGAAAACAAGGTAAGAAAAGGAGGGGATGAAAAAAATTATTGGAGAGGGCTGCACCAGTGATTTTCAGGATAATCATACCATGAGAGGAATCAGTAGGGCTGCACCAGGCTTCTGTATGGATCTGTGCAATGAGTCCATTAGGAAAAGCATTGCCAGCAGGTTGAGACAGGGATGCTGCCCATCTACTCAGCCCTGGTGAGGCTCCTCTGGAGTGCAGTGTCCAGTTCTGGGCTCCTGATTAAAGAGAGACATAGAGCTCCTGGAGCCTGTCCAGCAGAGGGGAATGAGGATGATTTGGAGACTGGAGCATCTCTCTTGTGTGGAAAGGCTGAGGCAGCTGGGCCTGTTTAGCCTCAAGAAGAGAAGTCTGAGAGGGGGCTCGCCAGTGTCCATAAGTATCTGCAGGGAGGATGTCGAGGGTGGATCCAGGCTCTTCTCAGTAATGCCAAGCACTAGGACATGGGGCAATGGACAGAAACTGATGAACAGGAAGTCCACCCGAACATGAGGAAGAATTTCTTTGCTATGTGGGTGAACAAGCACTAGAAGAGATTCCCCCACTAAAGTTGTAGTGTTTTCCTCTCTGCACATATTCCAGAACTGTCTGGAGGCAATGCTGTGCCATGTGCTCTGGGATGACCCTGCTTGAGCAGGGAAGTTGGACCAGATGACCCCCCGTGGTCCCTTCCAGGCTTACCCATTCTGTGATTCTGTGACACAGTTGCATTAATGCCAGCCCATGTTTTGGGTCAAGCTGCTGGCCTTGCTAGCACTTTCTTCCCTGTACATTTTCACCATCCTCCTGTTCCTCTCCTGCTGCTGTGCCATTTGTGTGGAAAGAGGGCCTTGCTTTTCCTTATTTTTCTGTCTGTTGTTGCATATCATCACTCTTCTCTAGTGATTGAAGATGCCTCTAGGGTGTTCTTTCTTTACGATTATCAGTTTCATAATCTGAGAATTACGTGGGTATTTTATGACAGTGTTTAGTCATGATAATTTTAGGTGAATCTTACTAAGATGAAAGAGCAAAATTAATTGTAGAGGAAAAAAAGGAGAAGAGCAGGAGGAAATGAAATTACATAAATAACATGAATGTTTTTAGAAATAGTGAGGAAAAGTGTGGTGGTAGAAATGAGGAAATGGAGACTCAAATCTATTTTTTTTTTTTAATGGCACTTAGAGAGTGATAATGTCTGGTAACCAGCACAGCAGAGGTCAAGCAATTTCAGCAAGTGTTCTGGCCCCTGTGATAAATGCTGTGATGCAGAGAATCACTTCTGTTTAAGGCTATGCAAGAGCTTTGGAGTTAAGCTGCAGATAGTAGAAAACATCCCCACAGCTAGATTAAGTTACGTACCATACAAATAGTTTGTTGCTCAGTTATAACTTGCTTATCTGCAGCTTTATCTTGTTATGCTTTTTGTTATTGCCAGACTCTCTCTGGATCATAATTTGTAATGGTCTGCTCAGCTTCCTTCCATGTTCAGTTGAACAGATAAAGTATCTTTGTAGCAGTTCTGATTATAAAGTCACTGTACTGTCACTTGTTTCATTTTCTCCGTGTATTGACGAAGCAGTGGCAGAACATGTGTCCAGTAATAGATTTGCAGGGTGAAATGTTTTGCTGTGGTTTTAGGAAATCATTTTGCTGGTTTTAGCGGGGAAGGAATTCAACTGACAGGGGTTTGTCTCGTCAGCCCCAGTGGAAGCCTGCCCAGCTAATGAGCCTCTGGAAGATCACGGCTCGGATGTGCATAAATGATCCACCCATGGTGCCTGTGCTGAGCATTTGCTCAGCCAGAGCCAGAGCCAGGTGACAGCTCTCCCCACAGTGCGAGAGCCACCAGGAGCAGGGGGCTCTGCACACCTCGAGGCAGGAGACGAGGCAGGCAATGAGGCAGGGGAGCCACTGGCCTGGCTGAGGGGCTGGCACTGAGGGGAGCAGGCTCTGGGGAGAGAGGGGCTCTCAGGGGTTGGGGGCGCAGGCTGAACAGACAAGACTGGGCACATAGAGGCAAAAGAAAGACAGACAGATATTGTCCAGACAAGGGCGTGTGCTGGCATCAGTGATGGTGGCAGATTTTTACAGTGATGGCTGTAAAACTAGAGCACAGTTCCTTTCAGGTTGTGTAGCCGAATCAGACTCCTGCTTGAGTTTCTCCTGGTGCAAGAATATCACTGTGAAATGTGACCCTAACCTCGTGTGGGGTTGTTCTGCCCGCACAGTAGCATCCTACTGGTTTTTGTGCTGGCTCAGGAGCTTGGTCTATCTAAAGGTTTCTAGCCCTGCTGAGGGAAAGCTGACAGTACCTGGTGGAATTTGTGCTTTTACCATCTGTCCTTTTCAGAAGAGAAAAAGAAATTACATTAATCTTTTCTAAAAACCACAAAGTCCAGAATTTAGAAGCTGTGATCTTCCAGGATTAATAAACTCAATAGAAATTTGACATATTGTGTGCAGTGCAGGAAGAGCTTCTGTTTTCCTCTAGAGGATACCTGTCTTGTCTTCTGCAGCGGGTGCTTTGGAGAGGAATGAAAAGCAGCGTGCTGCAGTATGACCCATGTTTCATTTGCTGTATAAATTGAAAGGTTTAGAGTTGATGAGGCTGGGGATTGCAGGAGGGAAAAAGGCATGGTCTCTAGATTCCCAAGCTGAATTTCATCCCTGCCATAAGCTCCCTCTATAAGCAATAATAATTTTCAGCATTGTGTCCCCGTCGTGTTCTGAGATGCTTTTTTGAACCGTAGGGATGTAATCTGGTAGTCAGCTGCTTAAACCTTGTGTGAAGTTTGTCATGCTGAGCAAACATGGAAGTATCAAATTCAGGATGTGCCTATAGACTTAATTTTGGCACTTAGTAATTTTTCAGAATTAGAATTTGCACTGCTAACTGTCCTTGAATGCAGGGATGATGTGTATGTGCTGTGGCTTATGTATCTGGGTACTTAAGGGCACCTACTATCTGAGCATTTCTCAGGTAACTAAATCAGAAATGGCAACAGAAATCTGTTGAAGCAGCAGCTTGATTGTTCCTAAGGATTCTGTATGTAACTTCTTATTATGTTGTTTGGGCAAAAATCTAAGTAAAAGGAACAACTTTTGTGCTCAGCAAGGCCCACAGTTGGTTTTACCTCTTATAGGAATTATTTTCACGTCCTGTTATGTAGTACTTGTTAAAACTTGTTAAAACCTTCCTCTTGCATACAGAACCTTCCCTGTCAACTGGCTGCTCTTCAGGGAAGTGGAAAAGCTCTAATTGCTGTAGAAATATGTGCAGAGAAAATAGAGATTGCTGCCTGGACCGATGTGTTGGACAGCTTTGGTGATGGCCATACACACCTCCAGTTGCACTCCGAGAGAGCTGCAGAGCGAGTTCAGGAAGCTCAGACGTGCTTCTGTTGTGTTTGTGAAGAGCTTTCCCCAGCACCTTATTTTTTAAACCTTCAAGAGAGATTTATTATTTTTATTAGGTATAAAGGTGACAGTAATCAGGCTTAGACTTCAGGTTAATGCAGTGACACTAGATCTCATTTTGATTAGACAGGCATGGAAAAATGAGAATTGTTTTTACCAGCTTTGCCAGCTGAACATCTGGTGATGCCTGGGGGGTGAGTGGCATAGTGCATTGAAAATTAATTGACTATCAACTTCACATTGCTCATTCAGAGCCCTACAAACGTTTATTATTCACGATGTGTGGCATCCTTCCAGGTGTTGGACACACCACACGAGATGACAGTGCAGAAGGCACAACAAGTTACAAATCACGAGGGGTTAAGACTGCTCTCTGTTCCCCATCCCACCTCAGACTTGATCTTTGCTCTGCCCAAAGTGTCTACTGTCCCCTGTATGTTAAATGAATGCATTAAACAGACTCACCTTTCAGTGAACTAGCATTTGATCAACTTAATTTTTACATCCTTGCATAGAAATAACTAAATGGCTTTATTTACCAGCTGTTGTGGTGGTTTTTTCATTACTGAGTGGAATTTTCACATGGAGACAGTGTATTATAATGACTGACACTCATTACAGATTTTGGGTTTCTGCTTTCTTAGTGTGGACTTCCTGCATGGCAGCAGTTTTCTGCTAACTAATGTGTATTCTAGAACTATGCTTCTGCATTAAATATATCACATTTTTATAGTCTGTCTCCTTTGGGGCCAGCAACAAATGGAAGCAGGCTGATGTGCACCAGGGGTGTGTGTGCTATTGGTTAGCTTTGTTCCTGCCTTGGCATCGTGGACAAGAACCTGATTTCTCCATGTATTCTCCTTTCTCTGCAGGTATTGAGAACCTGCCATTTGAATTACAGAGAAACTTCCAGCTCATGCGAGATCTGGATCAGAGGACAGAAGGTGAGGATCAGGGCTGGTTTTGTTGCCAAGACAAGGAGGATGTAGTTTGACCAGCTTTTCTTTGCCTTGCCTTTTTCATGGGGATCTCCAGGCAGGGGAGGAGGCCTGGAGCTGCTCCAGTCATTCAGTCTCTCCTGATGGAGGGCACTGTGGTGTGTGTGGTGTGTGTGTATTTAATGGTTCGCTTCTTTCAGACCTCAAGTCAGAGATTGATAAGTTGGCCACGGAGTATATCAGCAATGCACGGACTTTGTCTTCGGAGGAAAAACTGGGGCTTCTCAAGCAAATCCAGGAGGCCTATGGAAAGTGCAAGGAATTTGGGGACGACAAGGTTCAGCTGGCTATGCAGACCTACGAGATGGTATGAAGGGAAGTGTCTCGTGCTTATCATGTGAGCGCCCGCACTAAAGCCGCCCATCTCAGAAAGCCCTCATCTCTCATTTTTAGGCCATGCCCACTCTTGCTCCTCGGCTCTTTAGTGCAAGCCCCTGCCCCTTTGTCCCCTCTTTGTCCTCTCTTTGCCTTCCTGGGCTCTGCCCTGTGGTAACCCCTGGCCACTGCTGTCTTTGCAGGTCGATAAGCACATCCGGCGGCTGGACACAGACCTCGCTCGCTTTGAAGCAGACCTGAAGGAGAAGCAGATAGAGTCGAGTGACTATGACAGTTCTTCCAGCAAGGGCAAGAAGAGTGAGTACCACCACTGGGCTGCAGATTGATTCAGGCGGCAGCCAAGTGACTATGGAAGTGGTGGGGATGAAGGCAGGCACTGGAGTGGTGCAGATCAAAGACTGTTGCGCTGGAGTCTGAAGGACAGGTAAAAAGATGGTGACCTGGGCTCTTCCTGTGTGAGCGTATTCAAGGCCGCTAGATAAATTAAGATGGGGTGCACGGCCCAAAGCCAATATACATTCCAAAGCAGGAGTGTATTTTAGTGCTGCAGAGGTTGTCACTGTCAGGTGTCTGTTTTGGTGGGGTGACAGATGCAACACCTTTTTCTCTTCTTACCAGAGGGCCGAGCCCAGAAAGAGAAAAAAGCTGCCCGCGCTCGCTCTAAAGGGAAAAACTCTGATGAGGAAGCACCAAAAACTGCCCAAAAGAAACTGAAGCTCGTCCGCACGTAAGTGCTTAAGGGACTTGAGGGAATGAGAAGCAGCACTAGAAATCAGACCAAGTCAGGCCTAGCCAGGCTTCCCTGAGATCCCCAGACTGGAACTGTGTGTCCTCTGTCCCTTCTTGGGAAGCAAGAGGAAGGAAGCTTTTTTATTCTTTCAGGGGAGTGTGGGTTGAAGGGGAAAGCAGGTCCCCTTGGGTGTGTGTACTTAAATAAGAGAAGTATCTGTCTCTGGCAAACAAGGGCACTGTCTTGGGACACACAAAGGTACTCAAAACCAGTTACTTTGCTGACTTACTTTATTCCTGTCCTGCAGTAGCACAGAGTATGGGATGCCTTCTGTCACCTTTGGAAATGTGCACCCCTCGGATGTACTGGATATGCCCGTGGACCCCAATGAGCCCACTTACTGCCTCTGCCACCAGGTCTCCTATGGGGAGATGATTGGCTGTGACAACCCAGATGTAAGAGCCTGCACATGGTGGAAATGAGGGGGAACGGAGTGGAGATGAGTCTTGCATGGAAAGTCTTGTCCTGCTTGGGTGGGCCCTGGGACAGCAAGCAGTGACAAGGAGAGGGCTTACCTCAGGTAGTTGGGATGGGCAGAAGTGTGCCTGGCAATGACCTCTGAAGTGCCTCTCTCTTCAGGGTTTTCCTTAAAATGTTTTCTTGTCCCTAAACTTAGCAAGGGAGAAGGGGAGTTCTCCTTGCTAACAGTGTGTAGGTTGGGTGTGAATATTCAATCCTCGATCACTGCTAGGGATTTTGGAGTTTGTGATTAAATGCTGGGAAACTCTGGTAGCCCAAAAGCAACAATTTCAAAAGGAAACTGCTCTTTAATTGGCTGCTCTTCATCCCAACAGTGTTCCATTGAATGGTTTCATTTTGCCTGTGTGGGTCTGACAACAAAACCAAGAGGAAAATGGTGAGTGAAGCAACCTGGGGGGCTATTTGAACTTTGGAAAGGGGAGGTCCTTGGTCTCAGGGGAAAAAGTACTATATATACACACTTAGAAGATATCATTAAAAGGAAAATTTGAATTAAGGCTTTGTCAGGGACCTTGGAAAAAGTCTTTTGGGACCATGCACTTGATGCTCATGTCATGCCCTAAATGTTGCCTTTGTACTTCCCTTTCTAACAGGTTCTGCCCTCGCTGTTCCCAGGAGAGGAAGAAGAAGTAAATTCACATGAGACCTCAGTACTGCTGCAGGAGCTCTCTTCCCCCTGCCAGGGCCTCATCCCAGTTCCCCCAGCCCTTGGGGCCTTGGCTGAAGGGAAGTCTTGCCCTGTTTGTGGTTTGGGCCATCCCTGGAATGGTGTGTACCCTCACGGTGGTTCCTGTGTGTTCTGTATCCCTGGTTGCTTCTGAGTCCTTAAGGGAGGCCCTCTCTGTGTACTATTCCAAACAGGTCTCTGAACCTCAAAGGGAATGAATGAGGGCACCAGGGTAGCCACCAGATTCCCAGGGATTCAGGTAGCCCCTGATTTTCCTTGGCTTTCCTTCAGCCTCCTCAGAGTTCATTGCCTGTTCTCTGCTTAGAGAACAAGGCTATGGGATGGGGGAAGGAAAGGAGGTAAGTCTTCAGCATTTTAGGTCATTCATTTTCCTGGATCTTTTTCAGGAGAGAGGGAGTAACCAGGCTACTTCTTAATCTAGTGGGCTGGTTGAGAGACTGAAAACCTGATGTGCTCCCTGTCTTTAACCATTCCACTGCTGGCATTGAGCAGCCTCTTTTGTTGGGGAGAGGAGGAGGAGGCAGAGGGATGTTTAGAGCTAGCTTTGTCTCTCTTATTCCTGGGGTAAACCTGCTGGTCTGGGAAGCACACTGTGTGAAGGAGGAAGAATTTCTGACCACGTGGGGAGAAACGGCTTGGTCCAGTCTGTCTTCTGGCTTCAAAATTCTGCCTTCCTCTTGTGTAGCGGTGCTTCTCCATGACGTTGATGGTGGGAAGTTTGGGGATTCAGATCCCACTTGTATAATACAGAATGAAATAAAATTCATTGAAACCAATGCTCTGTTTGCCTTGATGTCACCTCCAAAATAAACTGCAGCAATTGGTCTCTCTAGTTTTTCTTTCTCTCTTAGCTCCGCATTTATTGTAAATGGTGAACGTGGTACAGCTTTTTCGTGTAGCAATCCTGTCCCTAAAAAGTGACATTCTGCATAAGTCAGGCTTGAAAATGTACCTAATGTACGTGCAGAAAGCTAATGAGCTTTCTGGTGGCTGTGAAAAATACCTGCCCCTGCAGTCATGCCCTCACAAGAAGGTGAACATTTATTCCCACTATTGTTTGATCATTTACTTCATCAGTTGCCTTCTCTTAAATGAGGAGGAGTGGAGGTGGCAAAGGCCAACCCTCACTGTCTGTTGGGCAGCACAGCTGAGAAGATGAGCCATCAGGACAAACCACATGCCTCCAAGAAGGTGGATAGGTTTTCCAGACATGCTGAGAGCTTGCCTCCCAGTAGGTCACAATCACCTTGTTGCCAGAAACTCCGGCTGCTGTTACTAACATAACATTAGGCTCCAAAACAAGTCCTGAAGATCTGCAGTCTGAAGGTCTGTAGTGTCTGCAGATAACTGTGAGGAGATGGCCCATACTGAAGCTCCTCTTTATGAATTCCACTGGCACAGCCTGGAGACTGACAAACCAAGTCTTCTTCCTCCTTGTGGTCTGCTCACCAGGAAGATTTAAGCCTTTCACCTGAAAAATGGAACATTTTCCTTACCCAAATTACTTGTATGAGGATCCACGGAGGATTTTGCTGGTTTAGTTATGAAGCCAAAGCACTGCTCAGGTTCAAAGGACAGTGTGAGTTTAGATCAGTGCTACTCCCACCTTGTCATTGCACGGGGACCCTGGCAGCCCTCAGCTCAGAAGCTGGTGTTGTTTTCTGTTCAAGTGAGTTAGCACTGAGTCAGTCTTTGCTTTTGCCTCGAGAAGGGATGTTCATTCTGTTTTTCTGTTCATTCTGCACAGAAAAAGATGAGTTCTTCCCCAGGCTTTAGATTATATGGTTTGTGGTACCCCTGCCACAGTCTGAATCTCCATCCCCAGATTGTATTACACAACTTCCTGGGAGTTCCTTTCTTAAACAGAGGTGAAGCAAATTCTGGAAGGTGGTGGCTGTGTCTCTGGTATGGTTTTAGTAGCAGGGAGACTCTGCCATGATCCAGTGGGTGAGCAGGCTGTGGCAGGAGAACTCGTCTCTCCAGCCAGGGGTTACTCAGACATTCACTAGTGCTCAGCTGACAGAAGAAATGGTGGATGTGGCCTGAACTGGAAGATGGGCTTTGGGCAGAGTGCAGGGGTGATGAAGGATGGAAACTGCTCCAAGCAGCTTGGTTTTGATGGATAGGACATGGGATTTAATGGCCAGCATTAGCAGCAAGCTCTCTAGGAGCTGTGGGCCAGAGAGGTGTTTGAAGCACTAGCCAGCAGCAAGGAGCATTCCAGGGACTTCTGCTGCCACTGAGGGAATGCTCTGACTTGCACAATGAGACAACTTTGACCAAAATTTGGATAAAACCTGGGCATTTTTAAATGCCTTGCAAGTATAAATGCAAATGAAAGCACATTAAAAGCTAACCTTGGAAGAGAGGGAATAAGGGCAATAGCTGTGCAATATTTAATCACCAGAGGAGGAAAAGAACCAGTAGAAGCTAGAAAATACAAAGTACAAAAATGAAGCCAGTGGGAACAAAGCCTGTAAGTGACAAGGCTGGAAACATGAGCAGCTTTTTTTAGAATGCCTTTTGTTTTTGATATAATTGAACATGGCACTTGTCCATTACTGACTGCAGATAGCAGAATTGTTTGTAATGAGAGGAGGGGAAGTGTTCTGTAAATATTTATTCTGTGTTGGTGCTGGTGTCATTTGGGGATGGTGTACTTCCTAGGCAAACAGTAAAGAAGGGTTTTAAATGGCACCTCTTGGGGCAAAGACTTTTTTGATCATCAGTCCTCAATAAATGTTGTTTGTCGTCCTGTGAAAGCCACCCGGAGGCATCTGTGGGTTGATCTCTGTCAGACTCTGGACTGCTTAGGAAAACCTATGAGGCTGGAAAAGAGCCATCCTTAATGATGTCAAGAAGGCTGCCACAACAGTCCAGATGTGAAATACTGGAACAGCGGGGAAGTAAATTGCTTCTCTCTAAAACAAGCAAGAAATACAGGTCAACAAAATAAAATCAGTTTGATGGGAAGTAGCCAAAAATATCTGTGAAAAATTACTTGAATTTTTTTTTTAAGATCCTTGTTAATAGTTACCTGGATCACTGTAGTGCTAATGGGATCTGAGAAGTTTACTCCTCCTAGAATTGAAGTGCTTAAAGCAGGGATATACTCAGTTAAAGTAATCATGAACTCTGTTACAGAACTGGCTAGCTTGCAGATTTCCTGGAACAGCTGTCAGTGCAACATAAACACTTTCTAAAATGGTGCTGGAGAAATTGCCCTTTTAGAGTGATTGGAAATATCCTAGTTGATGAGTGAAGTCAAGTCTGAGTTTCAGGAGGCTGGAGCCATAGAGCGTGACAAGAGGGAAGAATTTTGCAGCCTTGTTAAGCCCATTTATTAATAATAATTGGTCCTGCACACAAATATGACCAATTTATCTTGCCCAGTTTGATTGCCCCATCTGTGGGCCTCTTTCCTGAGTAGCTGGGCAAATGTGCTGACGAGGATGTTCAGCAAAGTATTCCCCTTCCCAAGGAGCAGATGTGCTCCTCAGGCTCCCATCCCTCAGGCTCTGCCACCACCATGTCCACGGCATGGAAGCCATCCCAGCCACGACTGTCACCTTCCACCAGTGGGACCACCTTCCTCTCCTGCTTGTGAATAAACTCACCCCACAGCTCAGCAACACTCAGCCTTTCTTTAAGCACCCTTAAGGTATTACTCACCTAACATTACTCACACAGAGCTGTGTGGTGGACACTCTCTCAGCGTCACGTATATTCAATTCAAATGTTGCCCAAATCAGCCCAGAGGTCTCAAGTTGGCAGTGGAAGACATTCCCAAGAGACAGCTTGCTCATACAGACTGAAAATAAGCCCATCTCCTCCTAGACCTGCCTGGTTTGAAGAATTCTGAGCTGTTCTGTTTTTTATAATCAACCACCGCCCTACTTTCTCCCTGCCAATGTGAAGACATTGAGAGCCTGAGTGGCAGCATCTGCTCTAAAGATCTGGCTGTAGGCAAGGGAGACTGCAGCACTGAAAGAGTTAAAGACTAATAGAAGGAAATGAAATGTCCTACCTTTCTTTCCAAAGACAACTGAAGGAAGCTTCTCCAACTCTGCTTCCTATTAGTTACAGTATCAGAAGAAATAAAGCTGTTTTCATCCAATAAAATGAATTTCATTTATAAAAATAGTCAAACATCTTGATTAATTTATGCTAATTTATGTTTATTTTTCTGAATACATAAAAGAAACTAAGACTGTTAGTTTTAAGAAAACACATTTGTGCCCAAGGCTTAAGGACAGGCAAAGCTGTGAAAAGCACTAAGCTCCTACATCTTGGTGTGATAGAAATGTTCAGCAAGGTGTCCACTTCGGTCTGTTTTTGCAGGTGTGCAATTTAATTTCAGTGGGCTGGGTTGCTGCCACTGAAGAAACAACTCATTCAAAACTGAAACCCCATCTGGGAGTAGGAAAGGAATTATTTTTTCACATTGACAACAAGCACGGAAAAGAAGTGTGAGACCTTGACATTTCCTCATTCTGAAAGCCTGAATGATGCAGTCATTGGAAGAACCCATTTACTCACCACAGAAAGACTGAGGCGGGAAGAAGCCTCTCTGGAGCCTTGTAGTCCAAGCCCCTGCTCACATTAGGGATAAAATTGTGGTTGGATCAGGTTGTTCTTGCATGAAACAAACCTGCCTAAAAAGACTACAGCAGTTTGTTCAAGCAGGCTTTTATGCATCCACTCCATTTTAGTTTGTATTAATAATTCAAGAAACCATTTTTAAATGCTGTTTTTGCAATCAATTAAATATTCCATTTTCTAAATGTCAAGTAAAAAATGCTTCATTCACTATTTCCTAACAAAATAAAATGTAAATTAAGTATTTGAATTAATGCACGTTATAACTGTGCGGTGCTTGTACAAATGTGAATAGATTAACATATCTCCCAGGTTAAAAAGAGTGCCAATTTTAATGTAAAGTCTATATTTATCAGCATATTCGCATAGGTCTCAGCCAGTGACAGTAAACCTGCTGAAATAAAGTACAAATGCAGAATGAAGATGATTTAACCTGTGAATAAAGCCAGCAATTCAGAGAATTTTGGTTTGAATCAGAACACTCCCAGGTGCTTTTGTCTGTGGAGATGGGCATCTGAGCCCTGCTCTGCATGGGCTGGTACCTACAGCCCTCCCCACAGGGTGAAGGTGTCCAGCACTGGGATCTTGGAGCAGTGCTTGGAAGAGTTAGTGCTGAACAGGAAGGGGGTCTTTGCTTGTCTGCTGGGTGATGGCTCTGAGGCCTCTTGGCAGGGCTGTCCCCTCTGCTGAGAGGCTCCCCAGGACTGTCCAACTCCTTGTGTGAACAGGACGAGTGTCCCCCTTCTCTAGCCGCTCCTTTAGCCGTGTGTTTCAGGGAATGGAGGTATCACACCTTCCTCTGGTGCACTGCAAGGAACGCAGTGAACCTGGCGTGTCTCGGGGGCTCTGTCAACCCCCTCCTGAGACCACCCCAACATCAACACAAGCAGAACTGCTCATGGCCTCCTCCCTGAGCAGCCTGCTGTTTAATTTCTAGCAACACACATCCAGCTGGGTTTGGAAGCATTTTTCTGTCATCTCTGCTCACATTTCAAATTATTTAAGACACAAGTTTTCTGGGGACGCTGCCTGACATGGAATTCACACCTAATCTTTGTGGCCTCCATCTTTATGGGGTTTTCAGCTGACCAGACATCTTCTCCCTGCCCCAAACCCCCCAGTTTAATTCACTGTGCTGACACAAGGTCTGTGAGCCACGGTGCTGGAGTTTCCAAGAGGTTCTCAGACATTGCTGCTGCTGGTGGTGTTTGTGGTGGAACGTGCAGCACGGAAAATGCTGAGAAATAGCCAAAGTATTTGAGACAAGGAAGAGGAGCTCATCTGCTGAAGAGTGGTCCCTCACAAACCAGACAGGCTCTTACAAAGCTCAGGGTTGACATGCAACTGGATAGCAACATGGAAAACACCACTCCAGCAAGTTCTTGTCCCGCTGTTACACCTCCCTGCTGCTGGCTCAGGCACTCTATAGGCCTGGGGGTTACAGCTGTGTCCCTCAGCCTGCCGGGTCCCAGCTGGCACAGGAACACTGGCTGCAGGAACTCTGTTGTGTGGCAGCCCTGAAAACAAGGGTGCAAATCTGCTTCACTGCAAAAATTACACGGCTTGTAATGCATCACCGAGGGTACAGCCTTAGAGGTGCCAAGTGAACCCTCAGAAATCAGAAAATACTGGAATTAGCATCACCCCCCTGCTCCACATTGCTGACAACTGTAATTGCTTGATGCAGCAGTAGGGAGTAGACTTCCCCCAGCCTGCAGCATTGATGCATCACGTACAAGTTACTGCTCCTCCCCTCCTCCTCCCTCCCCCAGAGATGACTTTGGTTTTGCAAAGACTTGAAATGCAGGTGCCCCACAGCCAGCTGGCACACACCTCATCAAACAGCACAGCAGTGCCTCCTCCTCTCACAGCCTCCCAACCCTGCTGGGTGCACGCCAGAGACTCACTGGCTTCTGTAGAGTCCACTTGTGGACTTTGAGTTTTCTGAAGGATTCTGACAACCTGAACCGAGTCCAGGACGTGCCACAGTGCATGAGAAGTGCTGAGTAGCCAACATGTCCTCACACCCATAACCACCTTCCCAAATAAACAGCAGCTCCCCACAGGCATTGCTACCACAGCACCAGCCAAGGGGCACTCCTTTGACAGGTCCCCCTTCTTTTGCATTCATTCTTGTTTCCTGTTCTCAGGAAAATAAATCTCTTGCTGGCACATGAAGACACAGGCAGTGTAACCAGCACCGGCCAGACATCAATAACACTGTGTGTCATTGCCCAGAGAAGTTTTGGGTGCCCCATCCCTGGCAGTGTTCAGGGCCAGGTTGGATGGGGCCCTGAGCAGCCTGGTCTAGCGGGAGGTGTCCATGCCTGTGGCAGTGGGGTTGAAATGAGATGATCTTTAAGGTCCCTTCCAACCCAAACCATTCTATGATTCTGTGATTCTGTGACATGCCACATCAGTGTGCTTTCCTTAGTCCCACATTTCCATCAGCCAGTGAGGTCAGCACTGAACTTCTCTGGGAAGCTGCTAAATCAGGGTGACAGCTCAGCCTTGGCTCTTTCGTTGCAGAGAAGTGGAGGTGATTAACAGAGCCAGGGAGCTGAAGGCCCTGCAATTGTCTAAAATCAGCTAATAAGCAATATGTCTCCAGCTAAGTAATGGAAGACTAGGAACTGCCAAAAATATGCAAGCTCCAGCAGTGTTGCCTGTTTTAATATGGGTAGCAAGAGCTAGCTGGAAAAACTCTCCTGATCATTGTTTTTCTAAAGAGCTGCAAAAGCATTCTAAATTCAGAGTGCTGTTTTCAAATGGTCAGGCTTCAAGCTTCTCAGAAACGCTACGTTCCAACAAGACATCTTAGAGCAAACTACAGCTCGTCTCCTGCCAGGCCCCGCAGAGCTACGTGCCGATAGCACACACCTTTTTAACAGGCTGCGTGGCTGGAGCGATTTGAGCTTTCACCTTGATGGCCCGAATGGCCACAGGGCACCGGCAGGCGATGTGCCCGCCCTGCATCCGCAGCCGGAGCATCCGCGGCGCGCTCTGCAGCTGCTCCGCACAGCAGAGCCACCGGAACCTCCCAGCACCTGCGGCAGAAGCGGCTCCTGCAGCAGAATCCCGCAGCGCGGCTGAAAACTTTGCCCGCTTTGCCCGCGGCTCCTCCTTGGCTCCGCCGGTGCCGCTCCGCAGAGCCAGGGGTGACAGGCGGGGGCTGCTGTGCCAGCCTGACTTCTGCTTACGCCTGCACTTCCCGGAGCTGCTGTGCCAAGCGTTTTCCTGCCAGCTGCTCACCGTGCTGGCTGTCTTTGCCTGTGGCATCAGAAGGTGCCCAGCTGTGGGAGGCACCGCGCTGGCTGCGATCCGCGGGGTGCACCCGGGGGTTGCTGCGTCCGTGCCCTGCACTTCGGCTGTCTCGGCATTAAGAAAAGGGCATGGGTGTGGGTCTCCGTCAAAGTCAGTCCTTAGAGCTCTGGGCACTTCTGTGCTGGTGGCCCCTAAATCCTTTTTGCCCGCAGCAGTCTTCCTGCTTTTTCCTGGGAAGGCTTTACTGCGCACAGCGAGGTGCTCAGGACACCCGGGCAGAGGAAGGTGCAGCTGGTGCTCCCTTGACTCCCCGGGAGTTCAGAAAGTGGTGTGTCTGCCTGGGAGAGATCAAGCCAGCTTCCCACCACACCCTGAAGCAAGGACATTCCTGGGAAGGCATGGGGTGCTTCTCAAACCCCTGCAGATGGACCAGATGTTGCCTCCTTTCCCCCGCATAAAACAATTTGGGGTTTAAGGTACCCCATAGGTACCACTTTTGGGGTACCCTCCGCCTCAGGTTGGCCTGGCCAGGCCTCAAACGCTGTTGTGGGTCGTTCCCAGCCACCACCGTGTCCCCAGTGAGAGGGAGAAGCTCCCAGCTTGGCTCCCGCACGCCCCTCCCCAGCTCCAGCGCGGCACCGCTGCCCGGTTCTGGCCGCGGTGCCGCGGCCCGGGAATGGTTCCACCGTTGCCAAGGGCAGAACCCGAGCGCTCGGACTTCCTGCATCCGCCCTGCTCGGTGTGTGAGTGACTCCCACCTGGCCACCGAGCAGCTCCACGATGCTGAAGCGTGTGGCAGACACAAAGTGGCTCCTCTGGCTACTGAGTAAGTGACTGTCCTTGCCGGGCCACCTCAGAGCCTGGGGCTGGAGCCCTTCTTCTGCAGCTGCCCCACCCCCGTCGCTCATAAGACCACCCCACCTGGCCCACAGGCCATGTCAGCCCCCAGCTCTGCTCGCCCCGGGGCAGCTGGAGGCTCTTGCAGGGGACTTAGGGTGGGGGGACAGAGGATGGTGCGGAGGCAGCAGGAGAGGGGGCCCAGCCGGAGGCAAAGAGGGGAGGGAGGAGGTGGAGGGATGTCCCCCTGGACAGGGATG
>VXBC01001745.1:1382407-1412444 GCA_013399945.1 Ploceus nigricollis | reverse complement strand
CCCACCTGGCCCACAGGCCATGTCAGCCCCCAGCTCTGCTCGCCCCGGGGCAGCTGGAGGCTCTTGCAGGGGACTTAGGGTGGGGGGACAGAGGATGGTGCGGAGGCAGCAGGAGAGGGGGCCCAGCCGGAGGCAAAGAGGGGAGGGAGGAGGTGGAGGGATGTCCCCCTGGACAGGGATGTGCCCATAGCATGGTGAAGGGAGCAGGGGAGCCACCACCATTGTGAGTGCCTCTGCAGGCTGGGGCTTTTGAGAGNGTCCCGCAGGCGTGCTGGCCTTGCCGACGGCCGCTGCTGCTCCGCCGGTGCCGCCCGTCCCGGGCAGCCCGCTGTCGCACGGGGAATACGAGCAGTTCTTTGCGAGGCTGCACCCGCCCTGGCAGGCCAACATGTTCTGCCTGCTGCGCCAGGCGTACGGCTGCCTCAGCCCCAGCATCCTGCGCCTGGACCAGGCGGAGAACCACGGAGAAATCCCCGAAGGTAAGGGCATGGCCCACCCCCAGGCTCAGAGGAGCACGCGGACCTAGCTGGAGCATCGTGGCTCTTTCTCTGCCCCGAAATGCCACGAGACTGTGGGAATGGGATAGGTTGGTTTGGGCTCTATGGCCCAAAGAGTAGCTTGGAGCAGACACTGGCAGAACTAGAGCACACCGGCTTTTGTGGCCTCTCTGAGCGTTCCTTTCAGTGCTGCACCACCACTTTCCTGGAGAAAAAAAACCTTTTCCCAAAGGCCAGCCCTAAGCAGGAATTCACATTTCCCCCCCCCACCATGTGTTGTCTGGCACCACCAAAAAGGGTTTGTCCTCTTGTAGGTTTCCTTCAAGCCCGTGTGGGCTGCTGTGACTCCTCCTCTTCACCCAGCTGAGGAAGCACAGCTGTCCCAGCCTCTCTTTACAGGTCATGTAAAGCCAAAAAAGCCACAGCCACTTCGGTGGCCCTTCCTTTCTCCCCCTCTCTGTTGGTGGGGTGGCAGGAGGAAAAAGTGGCCGCAGTTTTCTCAAGCTCAGTGTAGCTCCTCATCTCTTACCAGCTCCTTCCAACTTCATCTGAGGGTTAATGCAGCATCTTGGCTCATGGGCTCTCGTAGGGCTTTAAGAAAACTTGAGATGATAAGCTGCCTTTTTAAGTGTTTAACATTTCAGGAGCCAAGAAACATCCCAGTTCAGAAAGCACCATAGCAACAGCACCCTTCAGATCTCTGCAGTCATATTTTCCCTGCACCCCTGCATCAGAGAATTTAAGTGGTATAATTATATCTGTGCAGCTGAAAAACTTGGGACTACTTCTGTTGTATTTTTCTTCAGAGGAAAAAAAAATAGGAGCAATTTTCTCATAAAAAAATATGTCTTTATATTTAGATATGAACGTCAATGAGCTGAATGATCAGCCAACTGTGCTTATTTGGAATGCAGCTTGAGGGCAACTATTTCTTGCTGGTTTCTGCAGCTGTGTTGGGGGAACGAGTCCCACCCCACATCACCAGACCCAGGGATGGGTCCTGTGCTCCTCACTCACTTTTGCAATCCACTATGCCCTGGTGCTTTGTGCACCCAGGGTCTGTCCCTGGTTCCTCTCTTCGTGGTGCCCAATTCCCCAGCACTGCTCTTTGTCATGTCCACCCACACTCCCACTGCTGCTGCCTTCAGAGACTCAGTTCTCAAGAACAGAAGCATCTGGAAATGCCAGAAGATGGGACAGTTTTGCAGGTTGCCCTCTTTACCTTCTTTTCTCCCATCCCTCAGCCTAACACTCCTATCCAGCAGAATTTATTCCCCTTTGTGTTACCTTTTTTTCCAGTTTGGCACATTTCAGCCAGGCTGAGAGGTGGAACAGGTGTGGCAGAGTGTGTGCCCTCTCATGTTTAGCCTCTGCTGTCCTCACAGAGCTATGGCAGTGCTGTCTACACCCAGATATCCATGAGCATTGACCGTGCCCATTCAGGTGTGGTGCTGAGGAAGGCAGTCACCTTGTTCTTTAAACAAAGGACAGTGTGAGGATCTAGAGTGCTCCCTACAATACCTTGAGCTTTAAACAACACCAAGGGATGGGGTGGGGTTCTGGAGTTTTCTCTACAAGCTGGGTGTTTTTCTGGGCTGGGATCTTGGTGTATATCTGAAATTCTGCTTTTGATGGCGCAGCTGTTTGCTCAGCACACGAAGTGAGCACAGGGCAAAGGATGGTGCATGAGCAATATCAGGAGGGCAGTGCAATTCCACTGCTAGTGCCCTCCCTCTCAGCCAGCACTCCCCCTGTTCTCACAGGGCTGGCTGTGCCAGCCAGGCCATGCACTCCTGGAGCAGAGGGAGCACAAGATCACCCAATTCTTCAGGGTGTTCTGCTCTCCTGCACGCTCTTGGCTTTCCTGCAATCACTGCAAGAACTGCACCTCTGGAGTCAGCGTGTTGGCAGTGCTGGTCAAGACTGCAATTTATGTGTGTACAGGCTTTGCCAGCAGTATCCTGGCCCTATGGACCCTCCTCCATCCCCTGCAAGGCTGGAATCAATGTCAAATTATATTGTCCTGAAGAATTTGTCTCCTCTGGAGCCATCTGCCTGGAGAAGCTGTCGCAGCCCCATCCCTGACCGAACAAAACCAGGCTGGATGGGTCTTTGAACAACCTGGTCCTGTGGAAGGGGTCCCTGTCCATGGCAGGGGACTTGGAACTTGATGGTCTATAAGGACCCTTCCAAACCAAACCATTCTCTGATTCTCTGGTGCTCCCAGGCCCGGTCTGGTCATCTTTTTAACCTATTATATCACTACTTGCCTTTTCTCTCTTTTTTTTAAACCCAGCAAGGACTAATAAGAGAAGCATTAGATCCTGGAAACAGGAAGTTTGTGTCTCTGTCATAGGGAAGATAACTGTGTGAAAAAGGGCAGAAGAACAAAGTGAAACCCTCAGGGGGCTGGAGGGAAAAGGGATGTGGTGCCTGGAATCGGGAGCTCTAACAGCCCAAGGCTGTGATCTCCACCTTGGGACACACAGCTTGGACTTTCCCTGCATCCATGAGCTGCCACCCCAGAGCGTCTCCATCTCTTGGTGCACCCAGGCCTGCCTCCATCCCACATCTCTGTCTCTAGGGCCAGTCTGCTCTGAATTTCCAGAGGTGGTGCAATTCCAGACCTTCTGCCAGTTTGCCCAGTACCGCTGCCTCAAACAGCAGTTCTTCATCAAGGTAAGGAGTGGGCTGTGGGACGGGTGGGGGGAGTATCTCCTGGGAAATGCAAGAGTGAGGAGGAAGGGAAGATAACAGAGTGAGAGTCGTGTTTCTCCCTCTCTCCTCCACGCAGCGAGTCCCATGTTTGAGCGGGTCTCTAACAAGCCCTTTCCCGATGGAGCCGTCCAGCACCGTGAGCTCCTCACCAGAGGGCAGAGGCTCCCCTGTCACACAAGGTATGGCTGCACTGAGCTGTGCTGGGCACCCCTGCTCACCTGCTGCTCTCCTGTAGCTGCTCTGCACCCCTGCAGCTTTCTGTCTGGCCTCCAAAAGCCGCCCTCGGCCGCTCCATCCCTCTGTCTCACCGCTCAGAAGCAGGCTGTTCTGTCACCTGCCGATGCCCTGCTGCAGGACAGTGTGGCAGACCTTCCTTCTCAAGTTCTCTCCTGCACTGTTAGCTCAGAAACCGTGGCCGACGAAGCACCCCCCAGCCACGCCAAAGGTGCCCACACCCTGGCAGAAGAACAGGACTATGCGCCCACCAAATCTCTGGGCTGCCACCTCAACCTCCAGGACGGAATCCCCTGACGAGCAAAGCCTGAGAAAAAGCATCTGGCAGCTGATCCATTCGGCCCTCTCCTTGGATGCATCCTTGGACAGCAAGGCCTCCTTTTGGAACTTCACCAACTCGGAGCCAGGACAAACATCAGAGCAGGAAATTCCCCCCCGAGGCAGGTGAGGGGAAGTCTGCTCTTTCTGGGTACCACACACCACTCGTGCAGGGCTGTCCTTGTGCACACCAGACAGCAGCCCCAGGGCATCCATGTCCCTGCTCGGAGCAGCTGGTGAGTGTGGGCAAGTGTTCTGGAGCAAGCTGTTCCATCCAGAGCAGGAATGTACCTGGGGAGCCCTCGCTCCAGCACAAAGTGAGCAGGAAGAGGGTGATCCAGCACTGTCAGTGCCTGAAAATGGCACTGTCCTTGCATCCTGAGCAAAGTGAGTCTTAGTCTGGGCCTGAGCTGCAAGCAGGGCTTTGTGCCATGCCTGTGTTTCCCCACACTGTGGCCATCTGCCCTGTGCAATCACCTCTGCACTCGTCCTCCTCCAAACACATGTCCCAGGAGTCTGGGTGATGTGCAGAAACAGTGTCCTTGCAAACACAGGTCCTTGGCATGTGTCTCTCGGTGTGCAAGGCAAAGCAGATGTTTCTTAAAGCAGCCTGACCTGAGGAACCCTACCAGGAGTGCTCTGTCCTCACCCAAGGGGAGCTACAGCAGCCCTGGGCTGGGAAAGAGCCGGGAGCACAAAGCTGTGCAGGGCCACTACTTCTCCTCGAGCACGTGCGCCTCTCTGCACTCTGGGTGTGTGCACAGCTCTTCCTAGCGTGTTTCTGGTTCCCCATTCCGGTTTTGGATGCAGCATCACAGCGGTTCAGCTCGGGGCCCTGCACCAGGCCAGCTCGCTGCAAGCCTTTCACACACCCTCCTCAGCTCCTCCGGCCTGTGGATGTGTTAGGAGCTCATGGAGCATGCTGAGCTCTTCTCAGCTGGTCTGCCAGGATCTGTTTGCCTCTGTCCTCAGGTACCTGGGGCTGGTGACAGAGAAAAGACCTGCAAAAGGATATTATGCTTTCACTCAAATTCACATTTTGATCCTTTGGTACCTTGTGGCTGAGGACCACTTACTTTGACTGACATGCAAATATTATTTTGCTTACCAAGAGGAAAAAAAAAAAAGGTGTCTAGATGTGGTTTTCATGGAGAAGTAATTTTGGTTTCGCACTCTTGCTGGCCAGTGATGTTCCTGTAAGCACACAGATTTCGTGCCTCATTGCACATCTGTGGTTTCTCTTGAACACGCTGCACACCACTGCCACAGCACAGCCAGAGGTTCCACTTCTGCATGTAAAGATGAATTGCATCGTGTTGTTAAAGCCATAACTGTCTTCTTGCAAGCCTCTAACATATGTCATCCTCCTTCCTAATACCGTAGGAGGCTTTCAGAGCCTGGAAAAAATTTTCCTGGTGTATGTGCTCTCAGGCAAAATGGTGTTTCACTGAGGATTTCGTTCTCCCTGCCTCTGAAACTGAGCCTTGCTGTGATTGAGCTCTATTGGGATTACTGGGGGACTGCTGTGATGGCAGATGACACTCGCTGCTCTGCTGCAGAGTTTCTCAAAGACACTAATGCTGACTGTGTGTCTGTAACTGGCAGCCGAGCCCCATCAATCATGCTAAGCAAAGCTTAAACCCCCACTGAAGGATAAAAAAGCGAGATAGACCGCGCCTGTCGGCTTTGCAGCTCGCCACATCCCGCCTCCTCCCAGAGGGACTTCAAAGCATGACCTAAAAAAGGGGCAAAATGCCTGGAGGCATTTCCATTCCAGCAAGAGGAGCAGTGCTGGGTAGGACTGGTCGTTGTGCACAGGTGCCATTAAGCATCTGGTTTAACACAAGGTGGGCAGGGCTGTGATGGGCACAGATCCCAAAGCTGCGTGTCTTCCCTAGGGTCTTATGCCCAGCAGGACATCCATCCTTCTTATTCGTCCCCTGTGGCTTGTGGCAGCTGCTCTGGCAGCTATTCCAGTTTTCATAGTGCCTGATGAGGCCAGCTGTGATCTTTAGAGGGAGACAGGGCAAGGGTAGTAACACAAGGAGAATCTGCAGCACTTTGCTGTGGTCTTTCTGGTAGCAGTGAATCATTGGGTGGGAGGGGGAAATGAAAATTATTGCACCTATTTGCTATTTTTAGTCCTTATTGTGCTTTCTGCCTTATTTCCCAGTATTTCCTCTCCTCAGAGTTATCTCTAAACCATGATTCAGTCTTGCAATAAGCTAAAGAGAGCTCTGTAGCCCTTACCTTATAAAGCCCGTGCAACTCTCATTTTCTGCAGCAACTTTCAGTGTCCCTTTGAAACGCCCCCGTGTTCCAGCTCTGGGCACACTACCCAGTGATGGGATTCAGCATTTGGGTACATGGAAGGACATCAGCCTCCCTTCCCTGCTTTTCTGTTTGCAGGAAGAATTGCATTTGCCCTTTTTCCCAGAGCTTGCCACTGTTGTGTCATTTGTCAGCTACAACCCCTGCACCCCTTTCAGCATCACGGCTGTCCCAGATCCAGATCTTATTCTGTTGGTATTCACATGTGGATGCTCACCTGTGCTTCATGTGAGCCCAGCTTCCCCAGCAAGGCTGCTCCAAGCCCTCTCAGAATCCCAGAACTGTTAGGGTTGGAGATCATTCTGAACAATCCCCAGCCAAGGAAGGGTCACCTGGAGCAGGTGACACAGGAACCTGTCCAGGTAGATTTTTATTGTCTTGAGAGGGAGACTCCATCACCTCCCTGGACAGCCTGTTCTAGTGCTCTGCCACCCTCAATGTAAAGAAGTTCTTCCTGATGTTGAGGTGGAACCTTTTGTGGTTTAGTTTATGGCCACTGCTCCTCATCCTGTGGCCAGGAACCACTGAAAAGAGTCTTACACCATCCTCTGGGCACCCATCCTTGAGATACTTATGTGCAGTGAGAGATACACACACTCGTGGTGACTCCCCCTCCTCCTCCTCCTCNCTCCTCCTCCTCCTGCTTTACCCCTCCAAACAGTCCTTGTGGTGCTTGTCTACTTCGACCCCAGAGGCTTTCATTTTAAGGCCAGACCCTTCATTAAAAATACCATCCCCAGAAAAATAAACTCTTTTTGAATTATCATCACCCATAACCAGCCCTGGCATGCGGTCAAAGATCTTTTTTCCTCTTTCTGAAGCTGTTAAGAGTGGCTTTTTCATAACTGGTTTTAGTTTCCTGCAGCAAGCCCCCTAAATCAGAATTTACCAGGTGCTGGAAAGCTGCTGTTCGCTCCTTATCTTCTTTTCTGCTCGCCTCAGGTGCTCACGGCACCTCAGCCAGCCAGTATCAGGAAGGCTCAGCAGCCGAAAGCTAATGGCCCAAATCCTTGTCATTACGTGGAGGGAGAGGCGGATGCTGCTCACCAGCACTCTTCAGAGATACCACTGAAGCAGGCTCTGTGTGTCTCTCCACATCCTGAGATGCTGAAGTATGATAAGCTGTTACCTGAAGTTTTCTCTTTTGCCTTGGATCAATTACTGATCTCGGCCCACAGATTCTTCTTAATCCTGGTTTGGGTTTTTTCCACATTCCCTTTGGATCTTTGCCTCACAGTACCTGTTAGGCTTTTTCCAGGGCAGTGGTTGGGACAATAACATGCAGAGGTACTAAGCTGGGGAGGGATTTGCATTAGGAGATCACTTTAGGTAGACCCATCCCTTTCCCTGAAGCATGGTGAAACCTCCGTGCATCCACAAACAGCTCAGCAGCGTGTCAACGAGTGGAGAGAACCAGCAGCAGTGCTGTTATACTCACCCAGAGGTGGTAAATCAGCTCATAAATTTGCAACTGTGAGGCCAGAAAACCTCACAGCAGAGATGGAGAGCAGAGATAGAGGAGGAAAAGGATGTGACAGAGAGCACAGCAGAATTTCTTGGTAAACTCAGGCAGGTGGCACAACTCAGTTTTCTGTAAAGCTCATCACTTTTAACATTCAGGTCTAGGAATTGCCCTGACCCTGCACCCTGGCCTTCCTGATCAGTGCAGGACATGAAATCATGTCTGGTGAGCCCCGAAGAAAACGACAGTGCTATGTGGTTGAGCCACAGACTCCTCTCCTAACAGAAGTTTGGGATATCTTTTTGAAGTCTCTGAGCTGTGGAAGAAGCACCCATCAGCTCTTCCCATGCTAAACACCCTTGGTGTCAGAAAGATGTAGTTTTCTTCTGGTTTGAATGGATCTCACCCCAAATTCCAGTCACCAAAAGTCATTACTCTTCCACCTGCTGACAAGGAGAGCTTTCCAGCTGAAGCCCTCCTCGGTAGAGGGGCTGACTGACTGAGTGGGAACCTACTGGTGTCTTTGCTCAACTGAGTGATGCTTTTCTGGCTTCTTCCTCTAGGTGAAAGTTTTCCAGGCCTTAGGAAATCTCATCTTCATGACCTTCCTTCACATTCTCTACCTCTTCTTAAATTTTTTTTTAGTGCTAATCTGAAGGTCTCCAAGAAGTTACAGATATTCTCAGGAAAACTTGTCCACACATGTTAGCCCATGCATGGATTTCAAGAGCATTTTAATATAAGAAGTTGCTGCTCTTCTTTACTCTCTGTCAGATCAAAGTTTGTTTATTTATCACTGGCTTTGTTTCCAGACACAAGAGGAAACTATCTAATGAGCATGTTTACCTCCTCTGCATCATTGATGATGATTGAAACCAACCATCCCTGTCTGCTAACAGTTCTGTACCATGTTTACAAATTCCACTGTTCCTAAGAGATGCCAAATATTCTCATTGCTCTGATCCCATTGTCCTTAAATTTTCTACTTTTAGCTACCCATGTCAGTTTGGATGAACAGTAAACTTATGGTTAACAAGTTTTTCCCTGTTTCTGTCAAATACTCGGGAGGGAGGCTTAATATGTGACGTCCTCCAGACCCAAATGAGGCTGCCCGACATTCAACACTCAGCAGACATCTAACAAACATCTCCTCACTGTGCACTCAGATGAAATTAGGCAGCAGCTGCTGCAGGGGCCTTGGGAAAGCTCTTTGAGCTGTGCTCCTCATCCAGTCCCTCTCACATGCCCCCAAATGCACGGTAAAACCCCCCCTGTACCTCTGTGTCACACAGGCATGTGCAGACCCTGCAGAGAGCCCCATTCCTCTGTGCAGTTTAGCCAAGAGTCCAAGGTTTCTTTGGGAAAGGATTTTTTACTTTGTTTTGGGGTTGTTTTCAGTTTCTAACTAAAGATGCATCTCTTCAGTTTGTGGCAAGGAATGAGATGATTCCCTCCCTCCCTTTCTCTGTCAGCCTTCTAGCCCTGCGGAACGATGAGGCAGTGCTGGTCCTGTGCTATGCAGTGCTGGAGGGAAATTGCCTCTCATCAATGCTCACCATGGCCTGGAAGGAGATGGAGAAAAGAGTCCTTGGGTTCGGAGACTCGGTAAAGACACCAATGTCCACCTCTGGCCCCCACTGTGTGCAGGCCACCTCCTGAGAGAAGGTGACCTGGGTGACCAGGGAGGCAGGCTCCAAGCCAGGAATATGGGAACTCCTCAGCCTCCTCTTTGGGGAGGTTCTCAGTCTCCTTTTCCCCCCTGACCTCCCGCTGGATCCACCCCAGGTGTGTGACAGCCTTGGGCGGCACCACGTGGACCTGTGCCCCGACTGCGCTTTCTGCTCCCTGAAGAGGGAGCAGTGTCAGAACATCAAGACCCTGAACCGCGTTCACTGCGACTCGGGCGACTTCTCCACCTACATCAACCCTGAGATCTCAGCCCAGCACGGGCATGCAGAGGACAAGGTACCGAGCGAGCTCTGTGTCTGCTGCTCTCTCAGCAGGAGCCTGGGCTGGGGGCTGGGAAGGGGAGGAGGAAGCATGGCTCACTTTATCCCACCCCTTTGCAGTCCAGGTCCTCACAGACCCTGGAGGACTACAACATGGACTTTTTGAGAGGGATGAGGATGGAGTACTGGTGCAGCCGGATGGCCATCTATGGCTGTAAGGACCCTGCTGTGACCCTCTGGCTGAAGGCAGAGTATGACACCTTCCCAGACGTGGATGGCTCGGGAAAGGTGGGTGACCATCAGTGGGTGTTCCCATCCCTCCTTCTCCTCTTCTTTCTCTGACCTTCATTCCCTTATCACCAGATCTGTGACTCGAGCGGAGTTCAGCATCCCACCTACTGCATGTTCAAGAGCTACCAGTGCCTCCTGAAGAGCATCTACAACGAGAAGGTGAGAAGCAGCTACGCTGCCTTTTGCACAGCCTGCTCCTCCACGGCTGGCCTCTCCACAGCCAACCCCAAGCCCTGCTGGACTCACTGGCCCACTGCTTTTCCTTCTAGGAGGACAGAACTGGGTGTGTTTGGGGGAGGTGGGGAGACAAATAGTGGCCCTAGCACAAGTGGGACATCATTGCTGGGTGGGATTTGCACGGACGATGTGAGGGATGATATCCCTGTATATCCCTGAAGGGCAGGATCTCCCGCATCTGCTAAGCAGTAACAAAACCCCAAATCACCAGAGCAGGACAGAGGACTGGCCTGTATCCTAGCAAACACACAGTTCAGCTGCCAATTCGGCTGGTCTTCCCCTCTTCCCCCTGGTGCCCCGTCATCCCAGCCTCCAGGTGCCATCCACCATGGAGGTCTCTTTCCTTGGGGAAGGATGGGCAGTGGTGCCACCCCTACGAACCCAGGCTCTCCCTGCAGGTGGTTCGCGTGGAATGCAAGCGTAACAAGACCTACCGGGTGCTGAGTGCGAGGGAGGGAGACAAGGAGGTGCAGGTGTGGCAAGAGAGGGTCCACGGCCTCTCCAGGAAGCAATCAAAAAATGATTAAAGTTTGTAAAGACCTTCAAGATAGTCAAGGCCTTTGACCAAATACCACCATGCCCTCTAAACCATATCACAAAGCGCCACAACCACTTGTTTTTTGAACACTTCCAGGGGTGGTGATTCCACCACTTCCCTGGGGAGCCTGTTCCAATGCCTGACCATCCTTTCAGTGAAGAAATTTTTGTCCTAATATCTGCCTGAACCTCCCCTGGCACAGATTGGAGCCATTTCCTCTTGTCCTGTTGCTGGTTGCCTGGGAGAAGAGACCAACTCCCACCTGGCTGCAGCCTCCTTTCAGGGAGTTGTAGAGAGTGATCAGGACTCCCCTGAGCCTCCTTTTCTCCAGGCTAAACAACCCCAGCTCCTTTTGCCACTCCAGACCCTTCACAGGCTTTGTTGCCCTTCTCTGAACTCACTCCAGCACCTCAGTGTCTTTCTGGCAGTGAAGAGCCCAGAACTGGACCCAGGACTCGAGGCGTGGCCTCACCAGTGCAGAATACAAGAGGACAATCCCTGCCCTGGTCCTGCTGGCCACAATATTGCTGATCCAGCTGCCATTGGCCTTCTCAGTCACCTGAGCACAGCTGGCTCATGTTCAGCTGCTGTCACCAGCACCCCCAGGTCCTTTTCCTCTGTGCAGCTTCCCAGCCACTCTGCCCCCAGCCTGTGGTGCTGCCTGGGGTTGTTGTGACTCAAGAGCAGGACCTGGCACTTGCCCTTATTGAACCTCACACAATTGGCCTCAGCCATCAATCCAGCCTGTCCACATCCCTCTGCAGAGCCTTCCTGCCCTCCAGCACACCAACACTCCCACCCTGATGTCATCCAGGAACTTACCCTCGATCCCCTCATCCAGATCATTGATAAAGTTTTTACACAGGACTGGCCCCAGTGCGGAGCCCTGGGGAAGCCCACTGGTGACCAGCTGGATGTAACTCTATCCACCACCACTCTCTGGGCCCGGCCACACAGCCAGTTCTTAACCCAGCAAAGAATGCACCTGCTCAGGCCGTGGGCTGCCAGCTTCTCCAGGAGAATGCTGTGGGAAACGGTGTCAAAAGCTTTACTGAAGTCCAGGTGGAAGATAACATGCACAGCCTTTCCCTCATCCTTAGGCAGGTCACCTGGTCATAAAAGGAGACCAGCTTGGTCAAGCAGGACCTGCCTTTTATGAACCCATCCAGGCTAGGGCCGATTCCCTGGCAGCGCTGTGTGATTGCCCTTAGGATAACTGGTTCCATAACATTCCCTGCCACTGAGATCAGACTGAATGAGGGGAGCCTCACTGTGGCAGCTGCTGGAACTCCTCTTGGAAACATTTTTCCAGCCAAAGGAACAGCTGAGCACTGGAAAAGGCATTTCTTGCGTGTCCAGAGACATGGGAGGGACCAGAGACAGGCACTCTCCAGGTCCCAAACACAGCACGTGAGCAAGAACCTTTTGTGTGCACTTTGCTTTCCACTGTGGCTGGGTTTTTTTCTCAAGTTTAGTGGCTTATTTGGCCTGTGTCCTCCAACCCTCCACCCAGAAAAATAATTCAAACCACAACAGCCCACCGCAGCTGGTGGGAGGGTGCTGCGTGGGGAGCACACAGGAGCTGATGGCACCCCTGGGCATCTGCCCTGCGGCTCTGCCGTCCCTCAGCGGCATCTGTGCAGCTCCACAAGTGCAGCAGCACTGCTTGCACTTGGCGGAGCAGCAGCAGCGGAACTTGGAGCTGCAGCGCTCCGGCAGCTCGGCCCGGGCCGTGCGGCAGGCCCTGCCGCGGCACAGCCGCTCGCAGCCGCCCATGGCCGGCCGTGTCCGCTGGCACTGGCGGCCGGAGGTGCCGAAGATGCCGTGCCGAGGGTCCCGGTCACAGAAGTCTGGGCTGGCCCGCAGGCAGACCACGTCGTGAGCCATGTAGGGCTTGAAGTGAGAGCTCCTGGGCACCAGGAGCTGGCGGGAACCGACTCGCTTTGGGCAAACCTCTGGTGCCCCCTCAGACTTCGCCTTGAGGACATTGCCCACGCGGTGGAAGGGAGGCATGACCTTCCAGCAGGTGCGCACCTCGCAGGAGCCCGACACGCCGTGGCACTTGCCCTCCACCTTCATGTGGGCCAGGAGAGCCTGCGGAGCAGGAGGCAGCTGCCAGCCTGACCAGGGACACCCTTCCCAACACCTCCCATGTGCTGCTGCTCTCCCAACAATCCGCTCATGGGGCTGGAGATCGGGGACAGCGGAGGAGAAGGGGAAGGGGCAAAAGCGTCTTTTTAAACCAGGCCAATATGAACAGAAGGTGATCCACTCTGTGGGAAACAAGATGGTTTGGGTCTGTAAGATAAATCCCTGAGGCAGAGAGAGGGATGGGGAGCTGTTCTGACCTGCGGGGCTGTGGGGAGGGGAACAGATCTGGCCAGAAGCAGAGGATATTCAAGGGACCACATCTGACTGCGGCCCCTGCAGATGTCTGTCTCTATTGAAGAGAGGCTGGAGGGACAGGGAAGCCTTTCAGAACAGAACAGAGTAAATTATTTCCTGAATCAAAGCTGGGATCTGTGCGGAAAAGGAGACTGCACAGAAGTGAGCAGGGGAGGCTGGGACCCCCCTCCACACAGGCAGGAGCCAGCTCAGGGTAATCAGTGCAGTGCTGGGCTAGGAAAGGCAGCAGGATGCAGACTCCGCTGCCCCGAAGTGCCTTTTGGGGTGTGGGGGCTGGACCGAGCTCTGCCGAGCCGGGGAGAAGCCCCTGCAGCCAGGCTTGCTCCCAGCCCTTGTTCCTGCCCTTTCCTTCCTCGCAACCTCATTGTAGTGCAGGTTCGTGAGCGCTCAGCTGGAGGAGACACCGCGGCTCCTCTCAGGGCTGTCCACGAAGGCCTGAGAGAAGGCAGTCCCGTAAGACAGGTCATCAGAGCAGCCTGACCACTGGAAACCTGCAGAGGGAAAGCAGCCTTGTGACAAGGAAAGAGAAGCCCTGAGAGGATTTCCCAAAGACCTGTGGAGAATGAAAGCGTCACCTTTTCTGGTCTGTCTCCCCCACGGACCTTCCCCTCTGCCACCTGCTCCCTGCCACCCGCTTCTTCCTTCACCTTCAGGGCTGACTCCTCGGACCTTGCGGCCGCAGCCAGGCTTGTGCAGCTCCCCCCGGCTGCAGGCACGGCTCACAGCAAAAGCAATGCCGGCAGCGGAGATGGCGTGGATGAAAGCAGACTCCCGGGTGCCTGCAGCAGGACAAGAAACAGCACCAGTCTGCAGAGGGCAAAGGCACTTATGGGGCGCAGTGTGGGAAAAGAGGCTGTCACTGCATGCATGGAGGATGCCTTCAGATGGAGACTGCTCGGGAAAAATACATGTCAGGATGTCCACCCAGTGCAGCTGCTCCCAAGGGTGGGAGTCAGTAAGTGCCATGGCTCTGTGGCAGGGTGGGTGGCAGGGTCAGGGAGAAATTTACCAGTCTGCAGAGCTGGTACCCAGGATGGTCCAATGGGACCAAAAAGCAAATCTGGCCAAATGGGAAGAAGTTTCTCCAGAATGCTAATGTGTGTGAGAGCATTTGGTTCAGTTTGCTCTATGCTGACATGTTAGCATGTGGAAGAAGGCACTGGCCACTCTGGGGATGGGTCCAGTGCAACCCCTGCACACTAGCCCAAGAAAGGCTGATGTGTCAAGGGGACAGTGGGCCTACTGGAGGGACACCATGCCAAGCCTGCCCTCGCTGACCTTGGATGGTGGCCTTGCCAAGACCTGCAGCCCCTGCAGGGTGGAGCAGTTCCAGTGGTGAGAGTGAAAGTGGCGCTGGCACTCGAGGACAGCCAGCTCTGTGCCTCACTTCACTGCCTCCATGGCTTCCACCTGCCGCTGGCAAACGCGGACCTGCTCTTCCTCCAGCCCCGTCAGGCCATCACAGCCCCTGGGGTCCCAGAGGACTGCCTGCAAGGAAGTCTGCTTGGCCAGGGACCTGTGGGGCAGGGGAGAGTTTCAGTTGCAGATGGGCTAGAACCGGGGCCTTACCTCTGCAGGACTAACCCTCTCTAGCCATATCTTAGAGAAGAAATGGGGCAGGGAAGGGGCTGTGGCCATGTTGTCTGTGAATCGGACATTCTTGCTGCCCATTCTGGTCTGCACCTCTTCAGCCTTACTATCCCTCTCCCTCCATGCTCCCAGAGATGCCCCTTCTGCTTTTTGGTTGCCCAGATTCCTTTTTCCATCCTTTTCTCACCCTATTTTCTTTGGAGACAGCACCTCCCTACGTGGCTTTCCAACCCAGACAATACAAGCACAAAGCATACTTACAGCCAGGCCACGGCAGTGACGTGCTGCACGTGGATCAGCATCAGATACAGCCACACCAGCTCCATCCTGTCCGTGCCAAAACTTCCCCACCTTCAACTCCAGCACTGCAGCTGCCTGAATCCCCTCCTGTGGCTTTCCAAAGCCTCTGCCCAACAGCGGCTTTCACAGCAGCTCCAGCCCAGCACTGCAAAGCAGGGGTAGCCCCAGCCCTGCGCAGTGACCATGGGCTGTCCAGGTGTGCCTGCCACCATCGGAGACCCTGTAGCCTGCAGAACCCTGCTGGGTTGGCCCTGCAAGGTCATCCACACCAGTGCTACAGCTTGGGCAGCATGGTGGGAGAGCTCTGAGCTAGGGCTCTGGGGTGGGCATCCATCACAGGGAGCACACATGGATGGGGACAGCATCTGTGTCACACCCGTGGCCTGTGCCATCCTGTCAGGAGATGATGTGGTTGTCTTCCTCCACAGTCCAGTCACTTCTTCAGCAGGAGGCAGCCCAAGACCCGCTCAGCAGCAGACAGAGCCTTCCGCACCTGAAGAACCAGAAGCACCAAGCAGCTGTTGCCAAACCCACCAGCTTGTCACCGCGTTGTCACCAAACCTTTTGGAGAGACAGAGAGTTTCCCTGCAGTGACAGCTCATGGGAGCAGAGAGGGGAAGACCTGCTGCCTCCCTCATCCACATCCACTGTTCTTGAAGACACTCCCTCATCTGCCTCCTCCAGGCTGGAGATTGTTCTTTTCTACCCTGCAGCCCACATAGCTACAGCAAACAGACACAGCCCAGCTGCTCCCTGCCTCTCTTAACTCTTTCCCTGGCAGGTCTCCCTTTACCTCCCTCATTTTCTTCCCCATGGTCTGTCCTTCCCCAAGATCAGCCCTTGCCCTTCTCCTAGGAGGCACAACAGGGTGGCTGCCCCCCTTCTCATTGGGTACCCCTTTCTTAGAGCCCCTGGAAGCCCAGGAAAATGTGAGCTGTGTGACCAGGGTGCTGAAATGTCCTGGGACAAAAGACTGCCATTCCCTCAGCCAACCTGGGAAGTGCCAGCTGTTCCCACTGCACTGGAAGGTAAAACTCCTCTGCAGCCACAGGTTTCTGCTTTTCCTGTCTGAATCATTCAGAAAGTGAAGCAGGGCTGTTCTGGCCCTGCTGTGTTTCTTCCGTAAAGGGATTCACCCCTTTGCTCTGCTCTCCCATATTTTGCTGCACAAAGAAGCCTGAAGAGCACTGTGGTTTATCAGTCATCCTTTCAGACCTGAGCAGCCTCTCTCTTGTAGAGTGCATTTCACCTCTTTCCTTGCCTTCCCAGCTCCCTGCATCCGTCCTTCCTCCTGCTGGGTCCTTGCTCCTACTTTCTGGAGCCAGCACTCCAGGGTGGCAGGCATGTTGGGATTTGCAGCATTAGGGTGTAGCCTCCAACACACACCCCAGTAATCTGGTCTTACCTGCTGCTCGCTCAGACAGCGGTGAGGAAACGCCGGGGGTTGTGCTGCTCTTCCCCACAAGCTGAGCCTCCAGGAGACAGCGAGGGGCAGATGTGTGAGCCCACCCGGGTGAGGGGACACAGAGTTTGTGGGCTGAGGCACCGAGGTCCAGGGAGGTGAGTGAACTTGGCCAGGTGAGGATGCCGTGGGGCTCATGGGCTGGGCTGGGTGCCACTGTGTCCTTGTCTTCTCACACATGGAAAAGCCAGGACTGCCCGGCTCAGCCAGGTGTGTGCTCATGTGTGTGAGGGGTGAGGGCTGCAGGGGAGGGGGAAGTTCCCACAGAATGTGTCAGACATTCCTTAGGCAAAGGACACCCCCCGTGGCATATCTGCAAGCTTTTATCAGTAGCAACACCTTGAACTGAAGAGACACAAAAAGCCAAGAGAACAAAGATCCCAGCAACTAGCAAGTGAGAAAAGGGGTCTGGTTAAAAAAGAGAGGCACTGAAAAGAAGCAGGGTGAGCTCAGTGGTTCGGGTGCTATTGTGCCCTCCAAGGATTTATGAGCAGCAGGAACATATATATCCCTTGGTGTGTCATTCCCTGAATGAGGAGTCAGTAACAGCAGAATGAGGGAGGCAGGGAGTGAGAAAATCAAACACCAGCAGGCAAGTGCTGCAGAGAAAGGGAGCCCACAGCAACTTCCCAGAGCAACTGTTCTTGGGGCAGGATGACAGTGGGATTAGGAGTGTCACCATGACTCGTGTCTTCTTCCAGGTGTGCTGAGACTGGCAAAGCAGAAATAGGACTCAAAGCAACAGAGTGCCAGATGGGCTCTGCACAAGGTCAGCTCCCTTCCCAGCTACACGTGGCAGTGCCAGGTCACAGATGTGCTGGTAAATCAGCCCTTGTACTTATATAGCACTGTGCCTCCTGTAGCCTTGAACACCAGGGACTGAGGTTCGTGGCAAACATGCCTTTGCTTGCCACAGACAATGACACCTCTCCGGAGCCTGGTTCTCTTTGGGATCCTGCCACATGCCAGTGGTGCACAGCTGCGCCCCTGGGCTGGAGTTCAATCCCAGAGCCCCCTAGCCCATGGGAGTGACAGGACTCCAAGTCTTTGTGCAGGCTAGCAATTAAATCAACTTAGCTCTCACTTCCCATATTTCACTTCTACCTCCTGTTTAGCAATATTTTGGGGAGAGGGATGTTTTCTTTCCCCTCTCAGTCCTGGGGGTGGCTGAATTAGCAAGACAAGCAAATATTTGGCACTCTGACCCAGGGCAGGTCTCCTCAGTTGCAAGGACACCTGGGTACTGCTTCTTTCATGATTGCATTTGCTGTTGTAGGATGTGGTTTAGCTTATCAGCCCTTGATAACAAAGTTCATGCTTTGTAGCCAGGCAGAAGTGCATCAGGAAGTGAGAAAGGAGAAGAGACAAACTGCAGCATGCCAGATGTAGAATCAGCCGCAGCGCGGTAGGGGACAGCTGTGATTTGGACGAGGAGCCTGCCTGGTTCTGTTTTGATCCAAACTGCTTTGTGGGTTTGGGGCCCGGATCGAGACCTCTGCAGTGGGAGCAAGCAGCAAGCAGCAAGCCAGCCGGCATCCACACTTGGCTCTTCTCCAGCAGTGAGGTAAGGCAGGCGGGAACATCTGGAGAGCCGGATGGTCTGGCTCCTTGGGCACCGGTCCCCGTGAGCTGCTGCGCGTGTGCTGCCAGGCCTGGCCGCGGGGCACTGGGGGACATCTGCCCCTCGTCAGGTGCCCCGTGGACCCAGAGGTACAGGGCACATCTCTGTATTTATTCAAACTGAGGCTTTCTTTGGGATCCTGTGATACTAAAAGCACAGGCAGGCTGCAGAGATTACTTGCCAAGGTGCCCGCCATGGGAGCCCTCTTCCACGGGATCCTCAGGAGATGAAGAGGGGTAGCATCTCTAAGGAGGAGGCAATAGCAGTGTGATCAAACCTCATGAGTTAAATACGGAGGTCTCAGTTTTTGTATCATGTGTCTCTCTTTAAAAACAAGCCATCCTAAGACTTTAATGTCTTCAAGGTTCTAATTTTCACAAAAATCTAATTTCTCGAGTAGAAAAAAGGATGAAAAGTGGGGCTTGAGTATCACCAACAGCAGGTACAAAGCACCCACATTTATTTAAAAAATAAATCTCCAGTTTCTAGAGTAAAGTCGGGTATGTTTTCTGAGGTTTGACACATTTTTGTTATTTCCTCTTTGCCTTCAGAATAAGTAAGGGAGCTCATGCAGTTTGTGTTTTAACTTCTGTACCCCATTGCCACATTTGATCTCTGCATTCTCACAGGAGCCCCAAAACTCCCCATGGTTTTAGTGACAAGCCACTAACAGAAACACTGATTCTGCAGCATCCTCATCAGTATTTTTCCAGCTCTCTTCTTCCACCTAATTTCTCAGCCCCACACTCAGATTCTTCATCATTTTTGTAGTGCTTGGAGCCCGTGACTCCTAGTAAGAGAGTGAGACAGGAGAGAGAGAGGATTCCCAGGACCAGGCAGCAAGATGCCAGGCACACATCCCATCTCAGGGCATGCCTGCCTGTTCTGGACCTAAAGTACATTTAGGGCTCCTCACCCCCCAAAAGAAAAAAATCAAAATCCCACTGATTTTGCAAGCCACAGTCTTGGAAGTTGATGGTATTCAGGGGCTCAAGTTGAAGAGGAAAAAAAAATGCTTCCTCCACCCCCTGGGACACATAAGGTCAGTCACCAAAGAGAAAGTTTCTTCAGGATTTATAGAGAGCATCTTGTTGTGAGGAGGAGGATTATTCAGCTGTGGTACCACTGCCTCCTTACACAGCTGGTGGCTTGAGATCTCTTGGCAGCTTTTGTGCAGAGCAATGAGTACTTGGGGTTCTTTTAGAGGCAGCCACAAGGAACATGCCTTTTGACTCTCAGACATTAGCCAGCAAGGATAATCGGTCTCCCTGCTGCCAGCCTGCTTTACCTACCCATAGCTTTCCTTTTTAGAGAGACACAGTCAAAGCAGGACCTCCAAAGCTCACTGGAGAAACTCTCCGCACCCACAACTTTATCTTTGCAATGACTGTGTCTGCATACATCTCGTTTCTCATGTGTCTTGGTCACTGTATCTGTTATGGCAGGTCTGAGACTATCAGCTTAGCTTCCATACCAACACCACAGCAGACTTTTTCTTCTATGTTTCCATCTACCCACAAAAAAAATCCCCTCAAAACCCCAATCTATTTTCTGCTCTCAGCAATCTTTGCTGCCAGTTCAGAACTGTGCTGTTCAGTGTCTTGAAGGCTGAAAGGCTAGAGTATGTAAGGAAAGACCACTCAGAGAAGAAAGAAAACCTGATGGTGGGCAAAAAAATGAAGAGGTTTCTTTCATTGGTATTCATGTCATGAAAGCCTGGGAGATTTCCACAGCAGAAACTGTCTTTATGGGAAGTTTATAAAAGGACTGTCTCTGGTCAAAACAGTAGTAGGATCAACCACGGAGCAGCAAGATGAACTAAACAGTGTCTAAAACCATACGGCTCCTACCCCAGAGGTCCGAAAATAACTGAAGGGTGGAAGACCTGACTAATTGTTCCAATAGAAACCTTTGCTTAAAACAGCTCTTAAAGGCAGACTCAATTTAAGAAAAGGCTCTTGGGGGGTTTCAGACCAGGGAGCTTGATGGTTTTGCTGAACAAATTAGTAGAAGCTATAATAAAGGAAAAAATCAATTGGCATGCGGTCACATCTAATTACTGGGGAAAAGTCATCATGGCTTTTATAAAGAGATGCTGTTCCCACAGTTCTTCCTTAAAGGGCTCAATAAGCATGTGAACAGTGGCCCATGTGGATTTCCAGAAGGCTTTCAAAGGCAGTCTCACCAATGACACTTACTTAAAAAATTTAAAGAAAATGTTCCTAACTGGATAAAAAGTGCCTAAAAGAAGGGACAGAGAATGAAGGTAGATGGTTGTTTTTCTCAATGGAGTTGTCAGACACCTGTGCTGGGGCTTGGACTGTTTGACTTATTCATGAGGGATGAATAATAAAATAAAAAATCTGTTGAAGACATAAAATTATTCAAGTTTAAAAAGATGAGGTTTGGCTGCGAAGAACTGCAGAGCTTAAGTGTGAGCGACTGGACTTAAACTAACAGCTGAAGTTTTATCTAGTGAAGTGATGGGAAAAAGCAAACGGAACTGGCCATTACCACTTGCAAATGAGATCTACACCTACGCAGCTCAGTGCATCCACATTATCAGCACTGCCTGTTTGCAGCACCCCAGCACAGGGCTCACAAAGGCTGTAGCAGAAGTGGAAAAGTTCTGAGAAGGGCAACAAGGATGTTCAAAAGTACAGAAGAGCTTCTCTACAAGGAAAAACTATGAAGACAAGGACCTTTTAGCCTAAAAAAAAAAATTAAAATGTTGCTGAGTGGGAATATGGTAGATGTTTGTAATATTATCAGCCACGAAATGAAGGTGGATAGGGATGATTTTTGCCCTGTCTGTTCCAGCACGAAAGCTTAGAATTGAATCTAGCAGATGATGAATCAGAGATGGGTATATGGAAGTGATTCTTCACCTCAGGCACAAGTAAGCTGTGGAACTCCCTGGCACTCCTGGCACTGGATAATGTAGATGGTAAATTTTACATCAACTCAAAAAACGACTGAAAAAACCACAATGAAATAGAAGTTCCCTGAGGACAACTAGGTCACCTGTGGCTCAGGAAATTCCTGGGCTACAATTTGTGCTGGAAGCAGGAAGACAACTTGAGGCAATGTAACTACATGATTGTACTGTTCTTAACATAATCCCTTCACTATCCACAATTTGAGAGGGAATATTAGTGGTAGAAAGCCTGACACAACATGGACTGTGCTTACATATTATAATCTCTAGATGTGTTAATTGAATACCTCAGGAAAGCTTGAAAAAGCACGTTGTCTTTAGAGATAAGTCCTTTTCACATGACATCTGTCTGGTCTGAGTACATGTGTTACAGCAGGTCATGGTCACTCACTAAGTCACAGTCTCAGTAACTTTGTTTCCATCAAGACAAAGGTCTGACCAGTCTGCAATTCATTTCAGGGTTTTGGCTCTAGCAAAAGCTGACATATTCTCCTAGAATTATAGAATCACAGAATATACTGAGTTGGAAGGGACCCATCAGGATGATCAAGGATCATCAAGTCCAACTCCTGGCCCTGCACAGTACATCCCAAGAATCATACCCTGTGCCTGAGAGCGTTGTCCAAACACTTCTTGAACTCTGTCAGGCTTGGTGCTGTGACCACTGCCCTGGGGAGCCTGTTCCAGTGCCCAACCACTCTCTGTGTGAAGAGCCTTCTTCTAATATCGAACCCAAATCTCCCCATACAACTTCAGGCCATTCCCTTGGATCCTGTCACTGGTCAGCACAGAGAAGAGATCAGTGCCTGCCCCTCCTCTTTCCCTCTTGAGGAAGTTGTAGACCACAATGAGGTCTCCCCTCAGTCTCCTCTTCTCCAAGCGGAATAGACCAAGTGACCTCAGCTGCTCCTCAATGGTTTCCCCTCAAGGTCCTTCACCATCCTCATGGCCCTCCTTTGCACACTCTCTAATAGCTCGATGTCTTTTTTATATTGCCCAAAACTGCACACAGGATTCAAGATGAGGCTGCACCACTGCAAAGCAGAGCAGGACAGTCACCTCCTTTGACCATTGGTGATGCTCCTCCTTGAGATTTTTTTGAAGCATGAAACATTTCACTTGAAACAAACAACATTCTTGCACTTTTGCCTTGTCAACTTCTCTTATACTCCAAACTTGCACGAGAATTCATGCAAAATATTCATCCACGTGGAGGGGTAGAATCCACTCAGATATGGTTTGATAAACCAGTAGAAGTTTCCCTAAGAAACCTGTTTTGTTGATGGACCTGCACAACAACACAAAAGGATGGGCAAGTTGGTAGCTGTCTACACTCTTGTATTAGGTTTCCACTCCCGTTGTTTAACATGTTGGTACCAGGATGATTCTCTTCCTCTCTATGAGGTCAGCACACACTTCTGTCTGCAGCAGATTCTCTCTGGATCTGTGCATTGTCACACAATGCTATCCAGAAGGTCTGACATGCTTGACATGCCTGTCAAGTTGCTGACTATATCAACCTCATGTAAAGATATTCTCTAGACAGAAAATTCTACTTTCCTTCTGAAGTAAATCACAATCTACATGGACTCTTATGAGGGAGTCCCTGTTTGACCCCTGCAAACAACTGTGGGGAACTGTGTCACACCAATCCCTGCTCCAGTGTGAGTCCCTTCCACAGAGTGCAGTCCTTCAGGAACAGAGTGCTCCAACATGGGTTCACCATGGTCTTCCCCAGGGGCTACAGGGGAATCTTTGCTCCAGTGCCTGGAGCGCCTCATTCCCCTCTTCTTCACTGACCTTGGTGTCTGCAGCAGGGCTGTTTCTATCACATATTTTCACTTCCCTTCCCTGCCTGCAATTGCTGTGTCACAGTAACTTTTTCCCTTTCATTATCCCAGAGGTGCTACCACCATCACTGACGGGCTCAGCCTTGCCCAGTGGCAGGTCCCTCCTGGCATTGGCTATATCAGACACAGAATTGGCTACATCAGACACTCTCACAGAACTACACCTATGGCCCTCCCAGCTGCCAAAACCTTGCCATGCAAACCCCAGTGCTGCTGTTATATCACCTGGAACCTTCTCTTGTCCAGCTGAACAAGACCAGTTCCCTCAGCAACTCCTCATGGCGCAAGTGCTCCAGCCCCCAGACCATTTTGGTGGCCTTCCACTGGGCTCACTCCAGCTGATCAGTGTTTGGACAGTGCTGCTAGTCAGTACCTAGAGTGGTTACTAACCTCACACTGCTTTGAAGTCATGTTTGTCCACATGAATCCCATGGCACTTCCTTTTTTATTGTGCTCCCCTCCATGGCTGCACTGCTCTGTGTTTCTGGGATATGGGCTGCTTCAAGCAGCAGAATGAGGACATACAATCCAAATAAGCACCACTGGTCCCATGCAAGTAAGGACACCAAAGGAAGTGTATGAATGTAAGAAGCATAAGGAACTCGAAGTCACTGGAACTGAGGTCTGTGTGTGTTGTTTTACGTAAGAAAAGGAGCTTGGGTGGAGTCGGGTCTAACTGTACCGTAATTTTTTTTATCTGAAATGGATGTACAAAGTCCTTTTTCTCTGATATAAAACAATACTGTGCCATTTTTATTTTAAGTTCCTTCCAGTCAGCATTTTTCCTTCAAAACGCTGCTCTCTTCTTTCTCTTTCTCTTTCTCTGGAGCTGCCTCAACCACTTTCCCTGTGTGCTTGTGGTGTCCCTTTCTTGTATTCATGTGCTTTCAGCAGTGATCAAAGCAAAATGCATTCTCTGGGGCTGAGTGATAAATGATTCTGTACAACAACCACCTTCTCTGTGCTCTGTCTTCTTCTGCCATGTAATTACTCACTTTTCTAGTGTCCATTTTCCCTCATCTTTTGGTTTCTTTGTGAGTTCTTGCTGCAGAAGCCACCATGGTGAGATTTTAACATTTCAGGAGATTTCCTCCTCTAACTTAAACTCTTTTGTTTTGGTCTTCCATTCTAACCAGGAATTGTACTGACAGCTGGCAATGATCCTCCATCGCCTCGTCACCTCATAACCACTGGAAAGAATTGCTGAACTAGGGGCAGAAGTAGACTCCACATTACCATCCGTGCCAGATGACCACAGACCAGCAATCCAAAGCAGTGCCAGCCAAGAGAGATATTGCCCATCTACCTCCCAACTGCAGATGACAGGAATGACCTGCCCGTGGCTCCTCAGAGGGGAACAACTTCCCTCAGTGCTCTTCTTTGTGCCTCCTTAGCCCATCAACAGGCTCAGCCATCTCAGCGAGAGCGTTCCCTGATTCATGCTGGGCATGTCAGCGTCCAATACGTCCAATACGTCTCAGACATGCAAGGATTACACCTTCAACCACCACCTCCTCATGCCTGGCTACACCCTGATATTCATCACAGGTTTGATACTCAATTTGGTAGCCCTGTGGATATTTGTCCGATACCTGCGCCTGAAGTCTGTAGTGATGATCTACATGTTGAACCTGGCTATAAGTGACCTCAGCTTCACGCTTTCTCTGCCCCTGCGACTCTACTACTATTCCAACCACCACTGGCCCTTTGGTAGCTTCCTGTGCCAGGTCTCTGGCTCAGTCTTCCAGATCAACATGTACGGTAGCTGCCTCTTCCTCATGTGCGTCAACCTGGATCGCTACGTTGCCATTGTTCACCCACTTCGCTGGCGGCATCTGCGGCGCCCCAAGGTGGCCAAGCTCCTCTGCTTCATCGTCTGGGTTGTGATCTTCATGGGCTCCATCCCCACAGCCATAGTCCACAAGCAAAACCACTGTAAAGTAGAAAACCAGACCATTTATCTGTGCTTTGAAAGCTTTAGCGACAACATATGGCAGAACAACCTCTTCCCCCTGGTGATCCTGGCTGAAATCTTGGGGTTTCTCCTGCCTCTCAGCTCTGTGACATACTGCTCAATTCGGATCTTTCAGGAGCTCTGCCAGCCCAGCCAGACGAAGACCCTGCGACAGCGGAAGACTGTCCGTCTCCTCTTGGTCAATCTGGTCATCTTCATCATCTGCTTTGTGCCCTACAACACTACCCTGGCGGTTTATGGGATGATAAAGGCCCGGGTGATGAAGGTTGAGGAACAAACCCAGGCCTCCGTGCGCCAAGCGTTAATTATAACCATGATGTTTGCCAGCATGAACTGCATGCTGGACCCCTTGATCTACTACTTTAGCACTGAGGGCTTCCGTAACACCTTCAAGAAATTGCGGCGGGGACAAGCCTGGGACTCAGAGATGGGAACGCTTAAGCATCAGATTGTGGAGAGTAAGTCAACCCGAGACCACGCTGTGTCTAAAGTAAAACTGTTCCCATCTGAAAACTTTATCCGTCCCAATGAATCCTCACCGTCACTTCCTACTGCAGTATTCCTGAATGGCCCTATTGAGGACTCGGAAATTTAAGCCTGGGAAAGCCATACCTTTGCAGAGTCACACACACAGTGACTACAGCAAGCCTGTGGGATACAGCAAACTGTTTGAGGGAGCACAGCAGATTGTCCGTGGGTGAACGTGATGATGCAAAGCTGAAGGATGAAAGGTTGTTTTGAATAAACAGAGGTGCCTTCGTGACGTGGTCATACCTGACTCTTTTGGTACAGGAAACATAGTGGGGAACAAGGATTTGAAACAAACTTAGTGTGTCTAGGTCTGGCCAGCATGAATTCCTATAGCAAGTCCATCCTGACTGAGTAGCTCCTGGCTGCACTGTAGCCTGAGGCAATTCTGGGGATCAACAGAACACAGATACAGTACTCACTGCTGACAAAGTGAATTTACTAGCAGTGGCTGAGGAAAACCTTTGACCAGGTGTTTCAATTTGAGTCATAGGTCCAGCACAGGACACCTAAATGAGTATCTTAATTTTCCAAAGAACTGAAGCGTTAAGCAAGCTTTGTTGAGGTCAAGGAGAAAAGCTGAGTTTTCAGTAATCATGCAGAAAATAGATTCCTAATTGTATAGAAAATCACAGACCTTAGCAAAACAGTCTTCAGGAGGTATGTCTAATGTGCAGCTGTAAACACACACACGTGGCACAATAGCTATACATTTACAAAGCAAAATGGCTTGGGAAACACTAGCATACTTTAAAAAACTACATTCCAAATGGCCCCAGAAAAAAAGAGAGGATACCAATATTGTCATCGTGTCAGAAGCTCATGCTGATGTTAGTGCTTTGCACTCTCTTGTTGCTGGCCCCTATATAGGACGATTGATTTTGGGTCTGAGTGATTGTCACTGTTGAAAAGGAATGATGTCACAGAATGAGGCTGCGGTGAAATGTATTTGCTTGCACTGTTTGTACATGCTTTTTCAGGCTGCACTGTGTGTGAAAGCCCTATAAATCTCCCCAGAAGCGAGATCCAGCTGTACACAGGCAGTGCCAGAAGCCCCAGTTTTTCACTCCTGCTGATGGCCAAGGGTTGCCTTTCCAATTGCACTGCAAAACAGCCTCTCTGTGGCTTCGAGCAGGTCTCAGGCTATTCTGGAGTGAATCCATTACAGTGGTTTGATTTTGTTTTTCTTAATGTTAAAGGAAAGGTCAGGGAAAGTGACAAGAAACGTAGTCCAGAGTGCTAAGGTTTATAGTTTTTAGACTTCTCAATAAGCAATAAATCTGGTTTCAAGTTCCTACTTCATGACTCCTGTGGGAATAAATGTTTTGTAATACATCATGGGCTGGTGTTAGGAGATACCATGTTTTAAATCCATTTTTGCAGTCTCCCTTGAAGACCCTCTCTTTTATGAGAGATGACTGCAGAAGCAGGTCTTCAAGAAGACCTGTAGAAGATGATGAGCCTCTCCACAGAGACATCCTTGTGTCACCGCCCACCTGTGAGACATACGCCCTGTGTGAGCCAGCTCTGTCCCCTTGCTCAGCCCATGCATCACCAGCAGAGCAGCCTTGAAATCCATTTGCAGATGAAGAACATTTAATGGTGCTCAAGAGATGCAGGGAGAGAGGTGAAAGAGGGCTTGTAGGGCAGTAGACATTCCTATTTTAAAAACTCAGAACTGCCATGAATCCTTTGTGACTTAGTGCGGCTGGAGAGAAAACAGAGCTGTGTGCATCTCTTCTGCTACCCTTTTGTCCTGGGATTTATGGGATAACGGAGTGATATTACAGCAGATGCACTGCTGTCCATTTTGAAACCTTCTACCACCTTAATCCTTTCTAGACACCTTTCCTTGTCCCTGTCCCTCTGGCCCTTTCTCCTTTCCCTAGTCTAATACACCATGCACCTAAGCATCAACACAATGCCTTCACAGTTATATTTTCTTCCCTGCCCAGAGAAGTTACTTTTTTTTTTTTTACCTTGGTTAGAGTGCTGTTATAAGTTCACAGAAAGATTTGGGTGGGAAGGGACCTCTGGAGGTCTCTACTGAGACTGCCTGCTCACAGCAGGTTGCTGGGGGCAGTGAGGGCTAGCAGCTCCCTAAAGGAATATAAGAGCTGAGATCTAGGTGTGTAACAAGGCAGGCAGAGGAAGAGGCTTAGCCAGCAAGGGAAAGCATCTGAGCAAGGGGACAAAGGCAGGTATAGGCAGATAGCCGGGTTCAGCTGAGAATCTAGATCATCACACAAGCTTGTGGTGATGAGGCAGGTCCAAGGTCAAAGTAAGAAGTCAAGTCAGCATCAGGATCAGGTCTGGAGGCAGGAACCAGGGTGAGCCACAGTCCAGAGATTGCCTGACAAGTCCATCATGACAAGGCACATCTTGGGTCAGGCCAGGAAGCCTATCCACGGGTGTAGATCCACAGATTGCATGGTCAGGCACAGGCCAGATTCCTCAGACAGGAGCCAAGGGCAAGCGCACCAGTCTAAAAGCATCTCCTGGGGCAGGGGGTCAGTCCTGGCTGAGGCTCCAGCAGAGCTTTCTAGAAACTCTCCCCAAAGTCATCAGAGGCAAGAGGCTGCCCTCAGCTCCGCTGCCTCTGACCTGTCCCCAGGCTCGTACAGCCAAAGCTGCAGGAGCAGAGAGGATGTATGTGGGACCCAAAGGCAGTTCAGGTTTCTCAGAGCCTTGTCCAGGTGTCTTCTGAGCACCTCCAAGGATGGCGATTCCTCAGCTTCCTGAGGTACCCACACCAGTGCTGAAACATGCCCTGGGGAGAGGCTTTTCTTAATGCTCACCAGGATTGTTGCAAGTCATGGCTGTTGTGCTTTCTCAGGGCCACTACGAGCAGAGTCTGGCTCTGTCTTCTCTTGGCAAGCTTGCCAAGTATGAATGAAATGTCAGCTGGCAGTTGCCACTCCTTCGGAAGAGGCCGCTCCTCTCCTAAAGTTACAGTATCCTCCACAGCAGACAACTTCTCAAAAAGCACATCAGAAAACATGATCTTTTCTTGTAGCTTCATTCCTGAAAATAGTGGAACTATTTTTACCTGGAACATTTCATAAATAATCCACCTCCAGCAGAGGAAATTTTAGCTCAAATATTTTGACTAAATTATAAATAACTGCAAAACTGATCTCTTAATTAATCTCATCAACCAGTTTAACAATAAAGAGGGCTTCTGGTCATGTTACACGCGGCAGAAAAGTTCCTGACTTTGGGTTTCTGAAGGCTTTGCTTAATTGTTACATATAGATGGTTGTGGGCCCAGTGTGGGCTGTTGCGCTTTGTCCTTTGGGTATTCAATCTTTTTCAGCTTACATTAGTTTTGTTTTGGTTTTGAGGATTCTAGTCAAATGTAATTGCTTTGGATTCTAGAGGGGATTTGGGATATTTTTCATGTTTGACAGAGCGAATTGGTGTTAGCTAAGTTTCTGCTTCCGCATTTTTGCTTTGTAAGCTTCAGGAGTTTTTTATTCCATCACATGGTGATAAGGAATAGCACATGTATGTGCTGTCTTTTAGTGAAATGAGTCATTCGCCCTTATCTTGCTTTATGGCTTCTTTTTAGTCAGTGTATAAAAAAAACCAGACAAACAAATCTGAAAGTTCTAGGGTATGATGGTATCCAACAATACAAAACAGAACCACTTGAAAGCTTGTGTTTAGAACAACAGGAGCTACATGAAGCAATGGTATTCAAGAAGGGAAAGTTAAATGGGAATATAAGCTTAGCAAAGTCTTTTCAACCTGTATAGGTGACCCTCTACATCCTACTGTAATAATTCTTGAATTAGTATTCTTGTTAAGTATGTCAGAGGTAAAAGCACTACTTCCCTGTACTTCGTGTCATTTGCAGATGTGAACATTAAACAAATGTGTCCTGATCAAGTAAGACTAAACAAGTGAAAGGTCAGAGAGATGGCAAAGGCGCACAGAACACTTATTCTGTATGGATCAAACAGTATCTGCAAAAATGTTCAAATACATTAGGATTTCAATCCTTTGACTTCCAGAATGGATATGTCCTATGCTTCTGGAAATGGTTCCCTATTTGGATGACAAATAACAGTATTGTTATGACTATTAATATTAAAATGTATTTTATACTTTCTAGAACCCTCTGAGTTCTGTGAGTCAGCTTGAGAAGATGTTTCAGAAGTCCCAGAACAAGCCAAACCTTATCTTCAAATTGCTTTTATTACTGTTTTTATTCCTTCCACTGTGTACTGGCTGTGTGCCTCCCACCACTAGATGTATCCCTACAACAAAACACGTATTTTGTATTACAAATGCCCTGAGCAACTTCAGCTGTGCCTGCTTTGAGCTTGGGAGGTACCCCCTGCCTTCCACTCCCCCCGCTATTGCTGGGAGTTGAAACGGATGTCCTCCAGAGGTCCTTCCAACCTAAATAATTGTATGGTTCCCTGACCTTGTGTTTTAGATGCTGATCTGTCATCCCAGGCATTTTTTCATTATCTTTCCCTCCCGGAGTTGTTCTTGCTCGGATTACACTTTGCATACCCTGCTTGCCTTTCAGCTGTGGAGTCCTTGATCCTGTGGCTGAGTGCAGCAAAAGCTTTACATTTTGTGTGTTGCTTTTGAAGCCTTTATTGAAAACTCGTGTGTTCTGCAGTGCTAACAGCCTCTCGGCAGAGGCCAGGCTGCCGCTGCGCTGGTGCTGCTGTACATCCTGCTGACCAAAACCGGCTCAGGGTTTCCTTATTGTTTCCCATATTTCCACTCTCTCTGCTCTTACACTCGGAAAGATCTTTAGGCATGGATCTTTTCT